>BTPH01000049.1:0-393972 GCA_036245725.1 Mrakia hoshinonis
ATCTCGTCGCTGAGGGGTAAAGCATGACCAGAGAGAAGGAGGGAGAGAGCAGGGATCAGTACGAGACGACTGGGCTCGTTGTTCGTCCATCGGCGGACGTCGGACGAGGCCGCCGCCACCTGAACATCGTCCTCCACTCTCGGACGAGCCACGAGACAACAAAGACACCAGAACTCACCAGAGACAGTCACCTCCATACTTTTGATCTCCTTGATACGTTGGCGAAGCTTTGGTGGGGTCGGCTGAGCCAGGGAAGGGAGACGAGGGAAGGAAGCCAGGGAAGGAAGGCAGGGAGGTGAGCTCCGTTTGAAGGCGGAGTTTGAAATGAGAGACTCACCAGCCAGTCGCCACCGTCCTCCTCCTTGCACACCCGCCCTACGCCCTAAAGTAAAGAACCATCAAGATCTAGACAGCAGCTACAAGGTAAATGAAAGGCGTCGAGTATCGTAAGTATCGTAAAATGCAAGTGTAGGTGGTGCTGTGCAGGAGAAGAGAGGTGGAGATGCAGGCAGACGAGAGGAGGGGGAAGAAAGGGAGAGAGAAAGAAGAGAGAGAGGAGAAGAGAGAGAGAAGAGAGATCTATGTGTATCTATCCGTTGAGTCCCCAAGAAACCGATCCGTACTGGTAAACTGCCTCCTGGATGTACATCGACGCTCCGATCCTCAGATCGGCCATGTCGATGTGTCGGTCCTCCTCCTTGGCGAAGGCGTAGACAGCGTGCGTCTCGTACTTTGCGCGGAAGGCGACGAACCGACCACTCGGCACGCGCATCATGACCTGGTGGTCGATCATGTGCACGAGCGAGTGGTCGTGGCGGCCAGCCGAGACGACAAAGTCGAGACCCTTGGAGCGATTCGCTGGGTCGGTGTGACCCTGCGAGCTGTCTCCAAAGAAGAGAGCCGCCATCGCTCCTCCTACTCGACACAACCACGCCTCCATGCCCTCCGTGTCCTTCCCGAGGACGTCTCGCTGGTGGATGTACCGCCGCTTGACCGAGTTGTACCAGGAGAGGGTGGAGCGCAGGTAGTCGAGTACGCAGAAGTCCCACTCGGCTTGTTTGATGAGGAGAGGGAGGAAATGGACCTCCATCACCTTGACGAGGAGTAGGAACAGCTCACGAGCCGCCGACTGGACCTTGGCCGCCTTGGCCTTGGCCGCCTTCGACTTTCCCTTTGGCCCAGTCGCCTCGTTCCCTATGCGAGGGAAGCGGTGCGACTGTCCTTGGGGCATCGTCAGGCCGTAGTGGCTCGCCCCTCCGTTCTTTCCCTTCTTGCCCTGCACCTTGCCCTTGCCCTTGCCCTTGGGCTGACCGTCCCGACCTCGCTTCGTCCCTCCGATGTCGGACGTCCGCCCGCAAGGTGGAGGTGGGAGCGGTGCTCTTTGCGCCGGTCGGTCGTCTCCGTCCTCGCCATCGTCTCCCCAAAGTCCGTCGTCGTCGCCCTCAAGAGGAGCGCCATCCATCGACATGTACACGACCTCGCGCGGAGGAGGACGACCGGCGCCTCCCTTGTTGCAGTCGGAGCGCTGGCCGACGTGGCGGTTCTCCTTCGCGTTCGAGCCCATGTACAGCTCGAGCTCGTGGAGACGACGGAGCAGAGGGGCGACCTTGTCCTCCATCAGCTTGCGAGCGGCGAGGGGCATCTCGATCGAAAACAGCATGACGTTGCCGTCTGCGTCGAGGAGGATGTCGTCGGGTCCGATGAACTTGTAGTCCGGGTTGTCGCCGGCGAGGATGACGCGACGAGCGTGGACAGAGAGATCCATGAACTGGCGGTGGTGCAGACGGCGGGTGTTGGCAGACATGAGCTTCGCGTCGTCGTCGGCGACGGATCCGAACGAGATGTACGAGTCGGCGATCCAGACCTTGCCGTTTGGGCCGAGCGCCTTGAGGAGTCCCTCAGACATGTCCTCCCTGGGCATCTCCCTGACCTTCCCTCCCGCCCCCTTGCCCTTCCACTTGGGCTCGCCAGCCTCAGCCTCGGCCGCCTTCCGGATCCTCTTCTGCTCAGCCGTCTCCCGATCCCGAGCAGTCTGCCCGGCGAACAGGCTGTCGTCGTACTCCTTCTCCTCGGGTCGCAGTCGATCGCGTTGGTCGGCGAGATCGTAGACACCCTCGTCCATCCCAAGTCGCTCGGCTTGAAGCGCAAGCAACTCCATCTCTCGATCTTGACGGTCCCGCTCGAGGTCGGCCTGGAACTCGAACGTCTCCCAGATCTCCGGCGGGCGAGTACCCTGGGGCGCGAGCATCGTCACCTTGACCGAGACGCGCTTGAGAGGTTGAGGTGGGACGCAGGTGGCGGTCGGCTTGACGTACGAGGTCGACGAGTGGGAGGACGAGCAGGAGGAGGGTGCAGATGGTGAAGACCGGTGGATCGAGACAGAGTAGAGCGATGCGTCGTCGACGGACGACTCCCATTCCGACTCCCAGGTGAGCTCCGAGGACGCGTCGCTTGCGTCGAGTGGGTCGTCAACGACGTAGTTGCGGGGGGGAGGGACGTAGGCTTGTTCGTCCTCGACGACCAAGTCGAGGTGCGCTCGCTTGGGCGGCGGCGGTCGGACGGGCGAGTTGGACGGACGCGAAGGTGGTAGCGGCGAGGTCGAAGCACGAACAAAGTCGTTGACGATCGATGGGGCAGGGGAAGGGTCGCGGACAGCGAGCGAGGGTGGAGGAGAGTCGCGAGCGGCTGCGGACAGAAAGGAAGCACAGAAAGAGTTAGCGCGCACGCCAAAAAGAAAAGCAAGCAAGCAGACGAGCTGTAACGACTCACGAGAGGGCGTGCGAGGTTGCGGGTCGTAGTCGTCGACGCTGTCGAGGTCGGCGTAGGGCGAGCGCGGACGAGGAGGAGAAGGGTCACGACGAGAGCTGCACAAAAAAGAGAGAGAGTGGGTCAGCAAGGCTGACTGACATGCGAGAAGTCGAGCAGAGAGGGGACGTACAATCCGTAGCGGTGAGCGTGGCTGAATCGATGTCGAGTGAGAGGATCACCCCACTCGGCAGCGAGCGATGGACCACCGTCGGACCTGGGACGCAGTCCGAAGTGGGTCTGAGGGAAGTACCGCTGAGGGTTCTCCGTAGGCACTGTTGATCCAAAAGGACGAGCGGGTGAGCTCGGCAGGGGAGAGAGAGAGAGGTCAACCCACGAGCTGGAAAAGGCACTTACGCATCTTCTTTTTTGCCTCATACTTCTGTAGCTGCTGCTCCTTCTTCCAGAGCGTCCCCCATGGACGATCCGTCGGTCCGTACTTGGACGGAGAGCGGGAGCGAGAGCGGACCGGCGATCGTGAGCCGTTGGCGCTGCGGGAGGGAAAGGGAGCAACGGGCGCGTCAGCTGGGCTGTCGAGCTCAAAAACAGGGGAGAGAAAGGGAGAGAGAGCTAAAAGAGACTCACTTGACGACTCCTCGGGGTCCCTGGTGAGGAAGCGAGTTGGCAGAAGGCATGGCGAGGAGCGAGAGGTGCGAGGAGGAACGTGGGCTGAGGGCGGCGGGGCGGTGCGCTGGCGGGTCGATTCAGCACTAGGCGAGCGTCCTGAGCCTGCGAAGCACCAGGACTAACTCAACTCAGGTCTACAAGAGACCGAGTAGCGAGGTTGGGGTCTGCGAAACACCCAACGTTCGGGCTGAAGAGTGGGAAGGGGCGGGACCGAGCTCGTGGTGGTTTAGGGTGCGCGAACGGCTGGTGCGCTGGCCGAATGTCTGCGCATCACGGCCGTAAAGGGAGGCGATCAGCACAGATCGAGGTTCACACGATAGCACCTCTGGACGTACAGTGTGACTCTCCGAAATCGTTCCAGCTGATGATCTGGACCATGTCGGGCTTGAAAGACAGGATGTCTTCCCACCGGGAAGCGTACAGGTTGTCGTCCGACGCGTAGATCCAGCTCTTGTTCCACCCCCAGGGAGGCTCAGTCCCGTAGTGGGTGAAGAAGCACGGGCTGACGGCGGCCATATAGGGCTTGTCCTGTCAGGATGAGGAATGAGAAACGCTTGTGTCAGCTAGGCGCAACGAAGAACGACAACACCAGATCAGAGAGCGACGCGACTCACGCATCGAAGGAACGGCTCGTCTTCTTTGGTCGTCAGAGGCCCGTCTCCCATCCTCCAGCCACCGTTCCACGAAAAGATCCCATCGACGAGCGAGTTGGCGATGAGCTCGTACGGAGGCCTGAAGAACGATGGCACAAAGAAGACCTGAGGAGCGAGCGGTCGTGAGCCAAGGTGCCAAGGCCGACTGCCCCCGGCATACCAGTAGACTACACGAGCGAGTCAGTCAGTCGGCTCACCTCTAACCCTCTCTCCTTGAGCATGCCGAGGAATCCGGCCCATCCCATCCCGCCAAAGGACGCGTCGGCTCCCCCAAACGTGGAGAGCACAGCCTTTTGCTGCTTTCCTCGACGAAGGACATGTGCTCCGCCACCAGCAGAGTAGAAAGACGTCGCGGCGTCGGACAGCAGGCGAGCGTGTTCCGAGGTTGCGGTCGGGAGGACGTTGCCGTCGAGGGAGAGCAGGAGCTTGAACTCGGGCGGGCATAGGGACGCAGCGACGAGAGCTTGCTGGAGCTGCCACTCCTCGGCTGAGGCGGGGACAGAGCAGAGTCAGGACGCGGAGGTTGATTGAAGCATGTGATGAGGACGGACGTACGACCGAGGTTGAGGGAGAAGCCATCTCTGCACAACAAGAGGAAAGACGAGATGAGCCAGTTGGAAGGTTGACGCGTCCGACGACTGTGAAGTTGGAACGAGCTCACATTCCAGCCTGGGAGGCGAGCTGCATCTGCCTGGTCCATAGTTGAGGGGTATACGAGTATGTGTTGCCGAGCTTAGAAAGGCAAGAGCACGGTACGGCGAAAGGCAAAGGAGGTGAGCTCATCGTCCGGCCGTCCCCGGTGCTGGTCCGTGAGGGTCGAGCAGAGGGGCAGACTGACCATGAAGTGGGCGAGGACGACCTTGGATCGCTCAGGCTTGCTGATTCCGAAGACCATGGTGGTGTTTTGTTCTGGTTCAGAGGTCGAGGTGGGTAGTGAGTCAGAGCGAGGGCGGTGACCTGGAGTGAGTCAAGGGGAATCGAGCTCACCGAGGTCACGTCCGCACCACCCACCCTCGTCCCCACATCACTTTGCTACGATGACCACATCAATACGAGACTTCCAGGCAGACATCGACGTAAGCAGAGCTGGCTATCATGATCCGAATTGTGAGCTCTGGTTGTGCGGTCGAGCTCACCCTCGCCCCCGTCCCTCCACCACTCGTCCGTCCGCCGCCTACAGACGATCCACGACCGCGAGGTCGCCAAGCAGAAGGAGGCGCTCAAGCTGCAACAACAACAACAAGCCGACCTCAAGACAAAGAAGCCTAAAGCAGGACCGTCATCGCCCGTGAGGACAATGAAGACGGCTCCCGAGGTGAGCTCGCCGCCCGCTCAGACAGCCCAGCAGCTCCAGGGCGACCACATCCGAGACGACCAGGAAGACATCGTCGCAGACCTACAGGTCAGTCCGACTCTTGTTCGCAAAGCTCGGTGCAGAGACTTGTACTGATCTGTGATGGGTCTCGGACTCGGCCGAACAGACGCTCCTCGAGCTGCCTGCCTCGGAGCTCGCGAGCTCGTCCATCAAGGCACACCTCGCTCCACGCTTACTACGCTCACACGGAGAGCTCATCGTCTCGTTAGGACAGCGAAGAGACTCGTCCAAACGATTCCACGGCGAGGGGGCGCTCTCGATCGACGAGGTCGGCACCGTCGGGGACGAGCTCAAGCTCACCGACCGAGAGTCACCCGACGCAGCCCTCCAGAGGATCCAGTCAAGGCTCAGCGAGGCAGTCAAGGAGATGGGAGGAGAGGTGAGCACACGCTTCCACGACCTGAGCCCTTCATCACTCTCGACCGAGTGGTCCACCACCTGTGCTCCAGCCCATCTCTCGTCTGACGTTGAGGCCCGCTTTCCCGTCGCTGTGCAAGATCTCAATCCTCGTCAGCTCGCCGACGCCGTCACCACACGTCACGTTCCTCATCCGCTTAGTGCCCAGCTCGATCGAGCAGATCATTGAGGTCAGGACGGCCGTGGTAGGCAACGTCGACGCGGGCAAGTCATCCACACTGGGCGTCCTCACCCGCGGGGTCCTCGACGACGGACGAGGCAGGGCAAGGATCAACCTCTTCAGGCACAAGCACGAGATTGAGAGCGGAAGAACGTCGAGCGTGGGGATGGAGGTCAGTCTGACGAGCAATCTGAACGCCGTGCCCCTTGTTCTGACCGGATCCTCTTCGTTGCGTCAGATCCTGGGCTTCTCCCCGACGGGCGAGCCGGTCATCCCGACGACACACACGTCGGCAGCTGCCGCTGCTGAGGAGGCCGCTGGTCACGCTGCTTCGCATGGGTCGAGCGCGAGGAGGGAGAAGCTCAGCTGGGACGAGATCTGCAAGCGATCAGCAAAGGTGCTTTCGTTCATCGACCTCGCTGGGCACGAGAGGTATCTCAAGGTACGTCGTCACCTAGTCTGACCGACCTCCTGCTGTGACTTCCATGTCTGACACGTTGTCGGTGTCTTGTGCGATCCTCAGACCACGATCTGTACGTGCTTTGATCTTTGGCCTCTACCTCCGGCGACTCCTGGTTGACTTTGCTGGTGCCCTTCTCCGTTCAACAGTCGGGATGACGGGATGTGCGCCAGGTGAGGATTCCTCATGCGCTTGTTGTTGCTTCCGTGTCTCGGGGACTGACTCTGTTTCGTTTGCAGACTACTGCATCCTGATGGTCGGAGCGAACCAAGGACTGGTCGGCATGTCGAAGGAGCACCTCGCCGTTGCTCTCGCTCTCAGCGTACCCCTGATAGTGGTCATCAGCAAGGTGCGTAGCAGCAGTCCGATGCCTGAGTCTCCTCGACCCTGACTCGATCGTTACCTTCCCCCTTGCAGATCGACATGACGCCTCCAAATGTGTTGGATGCTACCAAGAAGCAGCTGTTCAAGATCCTCAAGTCGCCCGGCTGTCGAAAGACGCCCGTGTTTGTCGAGACGAACGAGGACTCGGTCGAGCTTGCCCAGGACTTTGTCAAGGAGCGGTCAGTCCGAGATCTCCGTCCGAAGCTTCGTCGTCGCGTCGTTCCTGCTGACACGTATCTTTGTTGCAGCTTATGTCCCGTGTTCCTTTGCTCGAACGTGACCGGCGAGGGTCTGCCTTTACTGAGGCAGTTTCTGAATCTGCTCCCAACCTCGCAAGGAGGCGACAAGTTTGACGTCGAGGCTCCGCTCGAGTACTCGATCTCAGACGTGTACGTCCACGACGCGCCCTTTCGTCCTTCGCCGCCCTTGCTGACCTGCCCCCCCTTTTCTGTCTCTCACAGCTTCTCTGTCCCGTTCGTCGGCACCGTCGTCAACGGCGTCCTCAACAGCGGTACCGTCAAGCCGGGCGACAACGTCCTCCTCGGACCGGACACGCTCGGCCATTTCGTGGCGACGACGGTCAAGTCGATCCAGCGTAAACGAGCGCCCGTCAACTCTGCCGAGGCGGGGCAGTCGGTCTCGTTTGCGCTCAAGCGGATCAAGAGGGCGGCGGTCAGGAAGGGGATGGTCGTGCTCGCGAAGACGGAGGGGGTCGAGCTGCCAAAGGCGGTCAGGAGATTCGAGGGTCAGATATTGGTGCTCTTCCGTGAGTCGCTCCTAATCCATCTGCGCATCCGAACTTTAGCGAACTTGACTCTGGATCTTATCTGCGCGTCCTCAGACAACACCACCATCGCGCCCAAGTACCAAGCCGTCCTCCACGTCGGTTCGATCCGCCAGACCGTCCGCATCATCTCGATCGACGACGGGCGCTCCGTCCTCCGAACAGGCGACCGAGCGACCGTCGTCTTTGAGTTCGTCGGCAACCCAGAGTTCGTCAAGGAGGGCATGAAGCTCCTGTTCAGAGAAGGTGAGCAGGCGCGAGCGGTTCTCAACTGCAAGTTCCCCGTGAGCGTCGCGCTGACATGGACTTTCTCGTGTCAATGTGGGAATCCAGGCAAGTGCAAAGGTCTGGGTGTGATCACTTCGACACGAGTCGGGCTGTGAGTAATCTTGCTGGGATTGGGGAGGGGAAGCAGATGAGGTGTTGCGGGATGTGTAAGGCGCTCGTAGGCACGTGTCTCTGCTCTCCTCGGACGGGGGTCGGTGGTCGTGTCATCTCGGTTTCGGTCTCGACCCGCTTTCTTGGTTGAGCCGGTTTTCTTTTGTACTCTTACGACGCTCCGACGAGCGCCTTTCGTTTTTCGTGTCTGTCGATGTCCTTGTTGTGTGTCTTTTCCGCTCGACTCGCTCGTGCAGGCTCCGACCCGAGCTCACTCCTGAGCGGGCTCAACCCGAGGACGAGCTTGTCGGATCGGAGCTTTCTCTGACCGCACGTTATCGTTTGCGTGTGGTGCTTGACCGAGAATATGATTTGCCACGAGGGGATCTGTTGGTCAGACAAGGGGAAGTCGGACGCGCGGGGCGGGGGCGAGGGCCTGGGCTCTGGTCGTTCTGGATCCTGGCCAGTCGGCTCGGCTCTGCCTCCCCAACTGCCTCGGACTTCCTTCCTTGCCTCTTAGACTCGGTTGGCACTCGTGGACGTGCTCGGATGGATCCCTCGTCGTATGGTCACCCAGGTGGGCAGATGAAGGTTGAGCCTGTGAGTTGTCTGTCTCTGTTTGAGAGCGGTGAGCTCGAGAGACGCCACGAACGGGCGGTGGCGCCTCAGGAGGGTCAAGCTCGACGAGTGCGATCCTCTGGCGTACGCTGCTCGCGTGGTCAAGATCCGAGAAGGTTTCATCTCAAGAGCTTGACTGGACTGTAGATGTACTAGCGCTTTCTTAGAGCATCCCAGGCACGGGCGAAGGGGTTGCATGTCTGAGGCCGAGTGAGCTCACCCAGTCCCTTCCTCTTCCTTCGTTCGTTTGGCACGTCGCTCTATTGTAGCAGACCTACCATCTCACAGACCCCCATCAACTAGGTTCCTCGCATCTCGTGGATCCAGGCTCTCCTCCTCACTCTGCTTCTCCGTTTGCGTGGGCTCCTCCTCCGCTGCATCTGCAAGGGACCCAGCCGGAAAGCTCGCACGCCGCGTACCACCGAGCCCACCCTCAGCCGACAAACCAGCTCGCCTACGACCACAACGGCAACACCCCTGCTCCTCCACCCCATCAGTACACTGTCGGTCACGCATCCTATCCGCCGTACGAGCACGCGCATGCTCAGCCGTCCCCGTCTGGCTCGGCGTCGTTCTCGCCGTACCCCCCGTCGCACTCGCCGAACCAGCACTCGCCTTACCACCCTCAACAGGCCTCACACCAACAACCGTCCCCTTCCTATCCATCCTATCACCCTCCGCCCCATCACGAGCACCCTGTCCATCCCGTGCACGCTCCCGAAAGCTACTATCCGCCAATCACTCCCGCTCATCAGCTCCAGCCGCCTGTACCGTACTACCGCAACACCTCCCCGGCACCCCTCATCCTCAACAACCACGAAAACGACCAGAACAACCCAGACGTCATCCCACCAGGAGACCAGAGCTTCACAGACCATCTCCGCCGCTCGATCCCTCCGCCGTCGCACCCCGCACCTCAACCCGTCTTCCCGTCTCCGCTCGTGCACGACCCGGCCGCTCCGACGCGTCAGAACCCCCGCCGGGCGAGCAGAACAGATCTGAAACGGCAGGCATCGTCGTCGCACTCGTCGAGCGATGAGCGCGATGAGCAGGCCGTTCACGTCGGAGGGAACGAAAGGGTCCAGCCCCGGAGGTCCGACGCGAGTGGGTCGAGCCGCGAGAGCGATCAATCCCCTAGAGATCCCAAGCGGCACAAGACGACGCCCAGGATCGGAAACAACAAGCCGAGGTCGGTCTCGGACGAGACCGGGGAGGACAAGCCGTTCAAGTGCGAACAGTGCGAGCAGTCGTTTGTGAGTCGCGTCGTGTTCCAAGGTCATTTCTTTCCGTCAGCAGCTGATCGTCCACGTCCCTTTGCTGCTGCAGAACCGGAACCATGATCTGAAGCGCCATCGACGGATCCATCTCGACATGAAGCCGTACAAGTGCACAAAGTGCGACAAGGCATTCTCGAGAAAGGACGCGCTCAAGAGACACTGGCTCGTCAAGGGCTGCAGAGGAGAGGAAGAGCCCAACGCCGGGATCCGTGAGTCAATGTCATCTTAGCCTACGGCGGTATGTTCAGCTGTCGGAGCTGACGCGATCATCTCTGCGTCGACGGCTTCCAGCGACGACCAACTATGACGATTCCAAGCACACGCCCTTGTCTCGTGGACGGGGGAAGAACAACAAGACCGACACATCCAAGCGCAGACGTGTACAACCGGAGACGCCGCTGACGAGTCAAGTACCGATGAACGGCGCGTCATTGACGAACGGAGACCGTGGCGAAGGGGAAGACGACCAAGAGGAGGAGGAGGAACACCAGCATGAAGGTGACATGTCTGGCAGCGAGGGTTCAGATCGCGAGCAAGACTGGGAACAAAGAACGCGCAAGGTCAGCCTACTTTCTCGTCTCGTGCAGCAAAACGTCGCTCGAGCTGATCAGCCGCCGTTTTCATTCCAGGCTGCTGCTCAGCCGTCCAACAGTCCCGCACCGCACTTCCCCGCCCAGCCGCCACATCCAGGGGCATCTTCCTCGCATCCTTACGACTCGACTCCTTCATCGGACTATCCGCCTCCACCTCCGCCAGGCCACTACCCGCCCGGCCCATCCCAACAGACCTACTACGCTCAACCGCCTTACGACGCCTCCTCCTCCTCAGCGACGTCTTACCCTCCTCAGGATCAGCCTTACCTCGCTCCGCAGCAGAACGGACACCACCATCACCAGCACCACCATCTCCACCCCGAGAACCAGCAGTCCTCCTCTCGCTCGCCTCACTCCCACTCACCAGCGTTCCCCCACGACCGCCGTCAGTCCGAGAGCCCGTTCGCCTACTTCCCTCCTCCGATGACGGACGACGACTCTTCTTCCGCCACCACCCAACATCAACACCAACACCAACACCAACACCAACACCAACACCAACACCAACCCGTCTACGTCCAGCCGTCGTACCAACCCTCTGCCTACCAGTACCAGAACCAAAACCAGCAGCACTCGCATCCGAACAACCAGCAACACGTCGAGCACGCAGCAGCAAGTCTGCAAGCGTACCACCACCAACAAGTCCAGGTCCAGCAGCGGTCGTCCGAGGGACCGAATGGAGGAACGAGATGGCACCGGGCGAGTTTCCCACAGCACGAAGCACCCGAGGGCGTCGAGAGGGTGCACAGAGGCGGAGCAGGAGGAGGAGGAGGAGGAGGGGGGGAGGACGAGCAGTCGGTCTAGATCGTCGAGTCGGTGGGGGTTGGTGCGAGCGGGCTGCTTGGCCCTTGCCTTGATTTTATTTAGATGTGATAGGGGGTTGTATGACTTCTTGAGGATTGGGGAAGAAGGCGAAGGAAGGGTGTATTTTGGGAGGGTTGAACCGGACTAGTAGGGCTAGAAAGACCGACAGCCCTGTCGTCCTTTTCGTCCCACCTGCTTGTTCGATGTTCTGTTTCAGCATGATCTACTGTAGCTTGAGCTCGATCGGCCGGTTGCCATCTCGCTCTCTCTCATATGCCGCCGATCGATGAAATGGGGCTGCTGCGGGCGGGCGGAAAGACAAAGGTGATGCGGTCATGCTAGGGTAAGTGGTAAGAGAAAGAGAACGAGAATGAGTGTGATATGATGGTTATGCGAGAGACGGATGGTATGGTGAAAAGAGAAAAGAACATGTGGAGGCATAAGGACGAGAAAGAAAGAGAAGACGAAAGACTGGAACCGGACACCCCGCCACCCCTCCCTCTTGCCGGGCGACCCCTACCTCCTCCTCGACCCTCCGTTGGACGAATACCCTCCTCCTCCATTGCTGCTGCTGACCCTCACCGGCGTCGTCGACCTACTCCCCGGCAGCACATCAAACGTCGTCACCTCCGGATCGTTCTCCCTCTTCCTCGCCTTCTTGGCCTCTTCCTTTCTCCGCTGCTCCTCGAGGATGGGCGCCATGATCTCCCGGTGGTAGTCGCTCATGTGCGAGAACGCAGGTGGAGGAGGCGGTGGTGGGGGAGGAGCGTACTTTGCCGCTCGGACCGAAGACTGGAGATGTTCTTGGTAGTTCTGCTGCGACGAGAACATCGACGCGGGAGGGTGGGGTGGGAGGTTGTCGGTGTATCGGCTGGAGGAGGAGGGACCGGAAGGAGGCGGTCGAGGCTGAGCGAGTCCGATCGAGGGGACTTCCGGTGCGAGAGGTCGGTACTGAGGGGTCACCGTCGACTTTGGCCTCGTCGGGATCGTGCTCGTGGCGGAAGCCGGTGGGATGAAGCGTGATCGTGCTGACGTGGTCGGCTGGTGAGGTGGGTCCTCTCGAGGGGTGTAAACGTTGCCGAAGCGAGGCTCGTCCCCGGCAGGATCGAATCGCCCGTTCGACTGGGCCGAACTCGTCGTTGGCTGTCGCTCTCGCTCGGATGACGGCGTGTGGCCCGGAACGCCTCTGCCTCGACCTCGGGTGCCTCTGCCTCTCGCAGCGCCTCTCCCTCGTCCCAGACCGGCCTGATCCGGCACTGGAGTCCTATGTCCAGTCTTGGAGGCAGTCGCAGGCGGAGCGTTCCACTCCAACTCTGCGGTTGGATCCTCGTGAGCGGGCACAGGAGGCAGATCCCAGCCTCTTCCGTCCGTCGCGGCATTCGGTGACCAGATGGACGGCTCAGACCCGCTGCCGGTCGAGTTGTACGACGTCTCGCGTTTCCTGGTCGACCCAGAATCGATCCTGGCGCCAGACGCGGGACGAGCATGGGAGGTGGCCTCCGAGATGGGTGGCGACGAGGGCGCCTCCGGGAGGGACTGATCCACCATCGTCGACCAGTCAAACACGGCATCGTACTTTGGAGACGGTCCCGGTCCAGCACCCGAGCTAAAGATGCCAGACTCGAACGCCGTAGGAGCGGGCGGCGGCGGCGGAGGAGGAGGCGGTGGTGGAGGATGAGGTTTGGCCGCCTTTGAAGTCGATGCCTTTGGCGCGGTTGCCGAGGGATGAGCAGGCTGGCGAGCGTTTGGAAGCGTCGTCGTAGGTTTCACCGGAGACTTGCCGTTCCCTCGAGTAGGACCACTCGGAGTCGTCTTCTTTGCTTTGCTGTCGGCCTTTGCGGCCTTGCTTTCGAGCACTGGCGCGACCGGCACGCTCTGCGGAGAGGATGCCTCGAGCCCGGCATCCCACTCGTCCACCGCCGATGGCTCGGCACGAGCAGCGGGAGCGCGAGTCTGGTTTGGCGTCGAAGTCGACGGTCCTGACGCCGCCGTCGAAGGTGCAGCAGATCTCGTCGGTGCGGGTATCGAGAACGGGAACGAGAACAAGCCGGGGAGAGTGGATGCAAATGGCTGCCCGCCTGCAGGAGCGCTGCCCGACAGAGGCTTTCCGCTTGAGGATGCTGCGTCGTCTGTGAACCCGTCCGCGACGGATGCCGATCGAGAAGTCCCGTTCGCGAGACCGGCAGCTCGAGCCTCTCGCTGTGCTTTGCGCTCTTCGCGGGTGAGCGGCTTCGCTGACGCAGAAGCAGAGCCGGCCGATCGCTTGGTCGTCGATGGTGTCGCGTCAGACGCAAACGTCGGAGCGATCGTCTTGGGAACTCCGACCGACGCCATGTCCAGCGGATGCTGAGTGGACGGGTGGATGGACGTCATGTCGGGACGTTCCTTGTGCTCCTCTGCGGTGTTCGAGGATCCTGCTCCAGGCTTGATCTCGCTCTGCTTCTTCTTTGCTCTCTTAGAGGTCGAGGAGGGGCCCGGTCCGGATGGCGAAGACGGCGAGCCGATGTCTTGCATCGAAAGTTTGAGCACCCTGCAGAGCATGGAGGCGGAAGGCACAGCAATCGATCAGTAGGTGACAAGATGGTGGCGAAGGAGATGCCGAACGCTGGGTGACTCACCGAGCGAGCTCGTCCTCCTCCTTCGACAGCTTGATCGCCCTGGAAGCGAGTCCAACTATGTCGATCAGCTTCTCTGAGAGCGGTTATCGGGCAACACGGCGGGATAGTGACTCACTGAGCAATTTGCTCCTCCTCGGTCATGCCAGCCAGGCTGAACGAGGACGGCTCTCCTTCGCTCCCGGGCATCTGGGTCGAGACAGGCGGCGGTGACTTCCACGCCGATGGGGAAGAGACCGACGGCTGACCGCCCTTGGTCGCAGTCGAGGGATCCTTTCGGGCTGAGGACTCCTTTCTCGGGAGGGGCACTCCGCTGTCGACGGGTGGTGGGAGAGGGATGTCGTCGGTGGCCGCTCCATAGTCGATCCCGCCTTGCGTTCGCTTCAGTTCCCACTCCCTCTCGAGACACTTTTTGCTGCCCATGTGCTTGACCATCGCGATCGTCACATCGTCGCCCCACTTTGACCGGATCCCCGTTTCGCACCATGGGCACGGCACAGGGTCGGTAAACTTGGGTGGCGGGGGCGGCGGGGGCGTCTGGACTCGAGCGGGAGCCTTTGCAGCAGTCTTCGCCTTCGCCTTCGTCTCGGAAGGAGACTCGACCGAGACGGACGTCTTCTCGGTCGGAGCAGCCGCCTTCGGCATGGCTCCAGGCATCGGAGGAAGCTCGTCTGTCCCAAGCGGAATCGAAGATGCAGGTGCGGGCGCAAGAGGTGGTATCGGTGCGGGTGGAGTAGGCGTAGCTGGTGTCGGCGCAGATGCTGGTGATGAGGGC
The DNA here is from genome assembly GCA_036245725.1 of Mrakia hoshinonis. Classification (NCBI taxonomy): domain Eukaryota; kingdom Fungi; phylum Basidiomycota; class Tremellomycetes; order Cystofilobasidiales; family Mrakiaceae; genus Mrakia; species Mrakia hoshinonis. Next base: position 14,726 of record BTPH01000049.1, read on the forward strand.
TGGGCTTGCTTTGTGGGTGTCTTGGCCGATGCGGCAGGAGACCCGGCCTTCGCGTTCGGCGGCGGAGCAGGTCGAGGCTCGTTGGGCCGCTCTGGGACGACGGCAGACGGTTCCGTCCGCGATGTGGACGCATGCGATGGCTCGTTGCTGGCGGATGGGCTCGTAGATGTCGTGCGAGTCGACTCTGTCGGCAACGGCTTCTCCGGCGGGCTTGGCGATGACACGGCGCTCTACAAGCAGGACGCAGAATAGTGTCAGACGAAGAGCAATGCCGGCGGGCCAAGGATGGCGGTTACTGACCTGCTTTCTCGGTCTATATGCCTGCTTGGGCTTGAGGAACGTATGCTGGACTTGCACAATCTTCGACGCATCGACAGGGTCGAGCTTGATCTGCGACTGCACGTCGAGAAACACAGATTGGGTCAGTTTTGGTCGGCTGATGTTCACGACCGAACGAGCAGCGACTCACGCTGACGACCTCAAAGGTGACCCAGAGGTCTCCCTTGGCGCTCCCGTCCTTTCCTGCAGGCAGACCCTCGCCCTTGATGCGGATCGTCTTGAGTCCCTTCTTGCCAATCGTGTTGGGCAGCACAGTCACTCGCAGCCCTCGGCCGTTGAGATCGACAACGACCACACGAGAGAAGCCGGAAGCCACGTCTGCGTGGGTGCAGCGGACCTGCAGAAAGGAGACTCGGTCAGCTATAAAGGAGAGCAATCGCGCAATTGGGCACCCGACTGACAGAAGTAAGAAGATCTCTGGGGGCGATCAGGTCAAAGATGGGATGAGGGAGCAATTTGAGCTTGAAGACGATGTCTCCAGGAAGCATGCCAGGCTTCGGAAAAAAAAGGAGATGCGGGTTAACGTCAGCGAGAGACGCCACAGACGCAGGCGGGGCGGTTTGCTGCACTTACGTTGCGATGACCGACACCCTTGCCCGTGATCCTCTCGCCGTCCGTCATTCCAGGCGTCACGTTGACAGCAAACTGAGGAGTCGGGACCAAACAGAAAGAATGAAAGCAGAGTGGATCAGCTTGGTCGGCTATGGGATCAAGTGAGGGGCGAACGGCAGCAGGCGACTGACCGTCTTCGTCTCCTTCTTGAGACCTGTGCCTTCGACACAGTGCGGACACCTAAGCACGAAGAGAGCATTTCAGCGTTGCGACCGTGATCCGCTCGATGTAGATGGCGCGGAACGTACCAGAGTGCCTCCTTCTTCTCCTGTTCGGTCACGATCTCCTTCGCGCCCTTGCATCGACCACAGATCTTGCGCTTCTTGGTCGATCCTTTCCCATCGCACTCGTGGCAGGGCTTTGGTTTCGGCTCCTTTGGCTGCTTTGCCTTCCCAGTCCTACGCGCGCCAATCGAAGCCAAAAAAGAAAAAGGGCGTCAGTGCGTGATCAGGAGCGCAGAGCAAAAAAGGCTTCTGATCGAGACTGACCCTTCACACTCTTCACACGCGCACTCGCGCTCCACTCTCCTCTCAGACTTGTTCCCGTTCCAGAGATCCTCGAGGGTGACCTGATGAGTGACGACGAGCGTGCGTGCTTGAGGAGGCGGTGGCGTCTTCGGGCGAGGCGGAGGAGGAGCAGGCTTTGGGGCACGTCTCTGGGAGCCAGAAGCGTATGAGGACGACGAGAAGCCTGATCGAAAAATGATGCGGAGGCGTTGAAAAGATGAGCGAGGAAGATCGAGACAGTTGGAAGCGAAGACGAGCGAGTCACTCACCTCCTCTCCCGAACGCTGCCTCCGCCCGTCTCTGCTCCCGCAACCTCGCAAGGTACTCCTCCTCGGTCTCGTACTCGTCGTCATCGTACTCTTCGTCGTCGTCTTCCTCTTCCTCGTCCTCGTAGAAGCCTCCCGGCGCACCGAAGTTGAAGCCAAAGCCAGGGAACCCTCCGCCTCTGCCGCCGCCGCCGCCGAAAGGTGAGCCTCCTCCAAAAAACATGTTGAAGAAGATCTCTTCGGCAGACATGCCAAAACCTGGGAACAGAAGCAGATGAGGCGAGGCGAGTCAGTCAATCCGTCGCTGACGACCTTCGTCGATTCGGATGGTGACGCACCTCCACCTCTACCTCCTCCAAAGCTCGGACCCTCCTTCTCCTTGAAGTCCGGACCGTGACGATCGTACGACAATCGAGTGGTCGCGTCAGACAGGACTTGATATCTGAGTAAGGTGGCAGCAGACGCAGGGTCAGCTGGGCTCTTCATGTGTCGAGTCGAGTAGTTCAGAGGCGACTCACGCGTGCGAGACCTCCTTGAACTTTTTGGTGGCTCCTTCTAAGTCATCCGGATTCTTGTCGGGGTGGCAGAACATCGCCTGTACGAAGAAGGACGTGTTGGGGTGGGGGACGCGCGACAGGTGAGCTTCACCCGCTCGTCTGCGACTTGGATGTTGAGCTCGAGATGTCCATTTTTCGGTATCCCTTCTTGATCTCGTCATCTGTAGCATCGATTCCTACACCCAAGGTGGTGTCTGGGATGATGAAATCGAGGAGGAAACGGTCAGCGACTGGTGGCGAAGGATGAGGCGGGCGAGCTCGAGGTGAGCTCGCCGTGAAGGGGTCGCTGAGCACGTACAGAACGCCGGGTCCGCCACCACTAGGAGAGCCAAAAAGACGACAAGCCGTCAGAATATGGTCAAGGCTCTCCATGTCAGAACGAGGAGGCAGGACTGACTGATTGTCGTCTAGCAGAGCTCGCCGGTGGCGAGGAGATCCCGCCTGTCGGAGTCGTGCGAGCTGGAGCGGGAGAACGGGTCCTTGACGCGTGGAGAGGCAGAGACCCTGGCTAGATAGGGAACGAAAGCAGAGACAGACAGACCAGCACGAGCCGGGAAGGGTATCGCAGAGGAAGTCGTGTGAGGTGTCTGTGGTGGTCTGGAGGGCATCTGTCGGGGAGCTCCCGAAGCCGCTCCAGATTCGACCAAGCTCACCTTCACGCTCCTCCCTCAACCCGTCACTCACCTCCAGACCAGGTTGCGCCTCGCCATGTCCGCCTCGACTTCAGCCGCACCTGTCACGGACACCCCAGCTCCCACCTCCATCCTCAAAAAGTCAAAGTCGTCCTCCTCTGCAACGACCGCTCCCTCGTCCGCCCAACAGGCCGAGGCCGCCGCTCTCGAGGCGTCCTTGCCTGCTGCTCCCAAGAAGGAGCGTAAGCCCAAGCGCGCTCGGCCAGAAGAGGAACCCAAGAACCCTGCTTCTGCCAAGCGTGTAAAGCAGAAGGAGGTGCCCGACCTGCCCCAGGTCGAGGGCAAGAAGGCCGAGAAGCGGCGGTTGCGAGCTGAGGCTCAGGCTGCTCGCCCTAAGCTGCCCACGCCCGAGGCAGAGGCAACGAAGAAGCCGGCTGTGTGGGATGTAGCCAAGAACGGACAGAACCCGTACGAGGACGAGAGTCTGTCGGATGCGGCCAAGAAGGGTCAGTCTGGTCTGGCCTGTTGAGCTCGAGCGCGAGCTCGACATTTCCTCGCTCCTGCCCGTCGAGCCTGTTGAGCTGACCGTGGCTTCTCATATCGTTGGCAGCCATCGCCTACTCGACGACCATCCAGGGCGAGTTTTTCAAGTTTACAAAGGCGAGGCAAAACTACCTGCTGCGACATGTCTACTCGGCCGAGGAGGTCAGTCCCGCTTCTGCACGCGTTCGTCTCCGTCTCTTGTTGCCACTGACACTACCTCTTCGGTCCGACTCAGATCCCCGAACGATACCTCTCGCTCGTGCTCGCCTACCTCCAGACGGTCAAGGGCGGCTCGCGTTCTGTTCGTCCGCCTTGCCCTCTCGTCCATCTCACCTCCGGCTGACATCTTCCTCTCGTTTCCCTCGCAGGCTCTCATCTCCCAAGCCACCTCCATCCTCAACCCTCCTAGCACCCCTACTCCTGCTCCTACCACCGACGCCGAGCCCTCCACCGAGGACGCACCTGCACCCACACCTGCACCCGCCGCCGCCGCCGCCGAGGACGAGGACTCACCCGAGGAGAAAGCCTCAAAGCAGGCGCGCGCCAAGAAGCTGCTGATCGCGCTCGGCGAGCTGGGCGAGGACGGCGAGAAGGTCAAGAAGAGTAAGAAGTCAAAGAAGTCAAAGGGCGAGAAGGTGGAGGGCGAGGCAGAGGTGGCAGAGGAGAAGGCGGACGAGGAGTAGTAGTTCGGAAGTCAAGTGGTATGTCATGATGATCGTGATCCCTTCCCTGTACACGCGTACTAAAAGACTATGGAAGAAGGACCCAAAGTGTAGAGAAGGGACCCCAAGTTTGCCTGTTTCAGGCTCGGAACCCAACCCACCCTCAACCTCACTACTCGCCCATGCCGACTCGACCCCGACGCGCCCTACCCGACCTCGCCCGACCCGCCCTACTCGTCCTCTCCATCCCTCCTCTCCCTCTTCTGAGTCTCCTTAGGCCCCTCAGGCGCCGAGTCGGACACCTCCCGCTTGGAGGGACCCTGCTCCACCTGCGACGGCTGCCCAATCCCTTCCACTCTTGTCACTCCTCGTCCGCCCATCCCGCCCGTCGCGTTGCCCGCCGTCATCGCCCCGACCGTCTGCCTCGCGCTCGTTGAGGGCCCGCCGGTCGAGGTCCTGCCAGTCGCCGACGGTCCGACCTCGTCGAGCTTGCCAGCCGCGCTCGGAACCAGCCTCGTCTTGGGGCCTGTCCTGCCGAACGTCGAGTTCGGGGCGGGGTGAGGAGGCGTGGATGTCGACGACGAGCCCTCGATCAAGTCGGCGGCGGCGCACAGGACGTGCAGCGACGTGAACGACCTCGACTTCGGCAGTCCACCTTCCATCCAAAGCTCAAAGTCGGACTTGGGACCGGGCGTCGACAGGTTGACGCACGATTTCGATCGGTTCAGCGCGCCGAGGGTCACCGAGGCCGGGAGCGGAGCGGGCAGGGGAGGAAGAGGAGCGGGCGGGGCAGGGAGCGCCTTGAAGTGGTCAAACTTCTTTGCCAGGTTGGGCGGCATCGTAGCCTGGGTCCAGGGGAACCTAATGATACACCGAGATGTCGAGTCAGCGTGCGCAATCAGCGAGTGAGGAAGAGCGCGGCAAGGAGGAGCGTACGGACCAGTCGGGAATGCTGTTTCCCTCTCGAAGGTACCCAGGCCCTCCCCCTCGACCTGGGCACACGATGACAACGACCTCGTGTCGAAGCTTGGGCGCGATCGCGGCCCTGCCCTCCTCCGTTGTAGGCGGTCCCAGAAGGTACTCGGTCTTGTTCAGCGACAGGAGCCACCTCTTCCCGGCGACCGGCGACCGATTACACATGTGGATGTTCGCGCAGTGAGTCTGCAACTCGGATGAAGTAAGTCCTGCCTTCCCACAAAAAGGGCAGCCAAGAAGACCGGTCACAGCATCACGGACGGGAGTGAGCCCTTGACGATCAGCGAGAACCGACGGCGCGAGCATGTGCGTCAGTCTACGAGCTCGCCGCTGGGCAGATGGATCGCGACAAAAGAGAGAGAGCACTCACAGGTGAACGTGCCGTCTCCAGAGAACAGCTTCGGATTCCAGTGGAACTTGTTCAGATGATCGTTCTTGGGTTCGCCAGGCAGGCACTCGTGACCGCAGGAGCACCCGACGCCCTTTCCCTTGTCGGCCGGCGGGGACGGAGCAGCGAACGTAAGAGGCGGGTTGGGATCGTACGCAGGATTCCCCTTGGAGGTGGAGGTCGAGAGGAGGGCAGGGAGCGTGTCCTGGTCGTGTTCCGGCGACATTGTGGAAGAAGTGAGGAAGAGAGGAGATGGGCGTTGAGGCCAGAGAGGGGTCCGTCTGTCCCTGCCCTCGTCCCTGCAGCCTGCGCCGCCCGAGGGAGCGGTCTGTGTCCGCCTGGCTTCTGTGCTTTGGTCTGCACACTTCAATCATCAAGATGACCAGTGTACGGACCATGAGTATGACATCGAGGCAAGGGCATACTGCTCGCAGACAGGCGGGCCCGGCCCTGCTGCTCGTCAGTCCATCTCGGTCGGACGTTGAGCGAGCCTTGCGTCTTGCGTCGCCCCACGAGGCGTCAAAGAGCGAAGACATCATGATGATTCTTCTCTCGTGTGAGCGTGTCGTGACGAGTCGTTACGAGCGAACGTACATATCTGAAGAGCCCCTGCACCCCCTTCGTCCCTGGTCTCAAGCGAGAGCCAACCCGACACCACGAGCCCCGTCGCCGCTCGCACTCCTCGGACCAAGCTCTCTGTCCAGATTCGCATGCTCGACGTCGACTGCCTTGGTCTCCTCCTGGGCGAGAGCAAAGTTTCTCTCATCCTCCTCGGCGACGAGACCGGTCCCGATGCCTGGCGTCTGCCCTCCTCCATCGTCGTCCTCGTCCCCTGAGTTGTCGTCCATCTCGAGCGAGCTCCTCCGACTGCCTCCCTCGTTGCCGCTCATCATGCTCCTCACTCGTTTGCTCCCCAGAAAGCTGCCTGCCCCTCCTCCCCAGAGCGAGTCCCGCTCGACCCCGGCAGACCTCCCAGCGCCAGGCACGTTCGCCGCACTCCATCTGCTCTCTCCACTGTCGCAGCTGCCTCGTCGACGAACGGCCCGGACCGAAGCTTGAGCGTCGTCAGGCGAGAACATGGCTCCACGCAGAGACCGGCCATCGGGTGGGTTCGAGGTCTCGAACGACCGCCGTCGCCCTCCGCCGGTGAACGGCCCTCCGCCGTTCAGGAAGGAGGGAGCGTTCAACGAGAACGAGACCGACTCGGCGCCTCGTCGGATGGAAGCGGGTGCGATCGAGCCAGGCCCGCCTCCTCCGTTCGGGTTGGCAAACGAGAAGAACGATGACGACGCGAGCGTGAGGAGGGACGCGTTATCCAGAGGGGGTGCTGATGGATGCGGGTTGTTCCGAGGGTGCGGGTGCGAGTGGGTCGGGGCGTGCGTGTGAGTTTGGGAGGCTGGTGGGTGGTCGATCGACTGGCTGACGGACGAGCCGAGCGGGAGGAGGGGGATCAGCACAGGCGGAGAGGCCGACGTCTGCGGAGGAGGCGAATTTGGCGAGAACGTGATGGAAAAGGGAGTCGAGGCCGAGTGGAGAGCCGTCGTCGGCGCGGATGAGGTAGATGGCTGAGGGCGATGCTGACCCGGCACGAGAGCAAAGTGGGGCGACGTCGACGTTGACGCGATTGAGTGGAATGACTCTCTGTTGACGAGCGACCGACGATTGGGAGGCCCTCCCGGGGATGGAGGAGCAGTCGGCACCAACGACGACAGCCGGTCGGATGCCCAGCTGCGTTGTTGACGATGGGTCGGTGGAGGTGGATGGCTCGACGCCGCCGAGGGACCAGCGATCGTCGTCGCGAGTGGAGCCGGCTGAGACGGAACTGTGGCGATGTGCGCCGGCGGACCAGCAAACACGATCGCTGGGCCAAAGCCTGTCCCGCCCGTCCCACGAGAGTCGACGCTCGTCAGGGGAGACGTTCGAGCAGTCGTCCCTCCGCCGGCGGAGCTTCTGCCCCAACCCGCTGCAGAGTTGGCGGTCGATACAGACAGCGACGGGTATGACGAAGTAGGACTCGGCGGGTTGCTGGGGGGGATGGGGCGTATACTGGCGTCTTCGTTGACGGACAGCGCGAAGGACGAATCGCGCGAGTTTGCGGATGACGAGGATGACGAGGCGTGCGAGTGCTGGTAGAATGACGTCGTGTAGTTGGAGGTCGACGTTCTCGACCGGATCGTGGTCGTTCGGGCGTGTTGGGAAGGTGGGAAGGGTTCCAAGGACGTCGCGATCGACCTCGAGTCCTGCTCGTCATCGCCCTCGTCGATAGGCATCGTCCGACTCGGTCGTCGGCCAGCCATCAGAGCTACTCCGTTCGAGGCGACGAGCCGGCCGTAGTCACTCGGACCAGAGAGCGAGCGATCTTCGACAGAGCGTCGGTCAAACGCTGTCGGATCCGGGGTTGGTCGGGCGCTGTCGTCCTCGGCTGGCTTTGGTGAGAGAGCTCCCTTGCGGTCCCTCCTCCCTCTGACGGTACCTCCGACAGGCCCGACGGCCGACAGAACCTTGAAGGACGGCTGGTGAAGAGGAGGAGGGTCTGAAGTAGGTCCTGTCGTCCTTCTGAGCCTCCTCAGCCAGCCGAGACCGAGGATAGTCGGCTTGGACGGCTTCTTGACGAGCGCGGACGGATCCCCGTTCACGTTCGTCCGGCTAGCGAATCGGGGAGGAGGGACAGGGTTCGTGGGAGGAAAGTGGTACGAGAGCGGGCTCGGTTGAGTCTGGCGCTGGTGGTGACGAGGGTCAGACAGGTCCTGCTGCTGACTGGCGGACGAGGCAGGCGACGGGTCCAGCGGGTGCGCGAACCGGGACGGGCCAAACGGCGACGACGGCTGAGCGGCGAGCATCGTACACTCAAGCTGATTGAGACAGTCACTGGAGCAGCAGAGAGACAACGCGCGTGATCAGTATGCTGAAAGGTGGACGAGCGGACGAGGTTGGGACGAGGCGGGATCGTCCGACGACCGAGGTGAGCTCGCTTCCGAGAGTCTCGTCTCGTCCCTCGTCCTGGCTCCCTCCTCGTCGGACGACAAGCGAGCAGTAGCGCCAGAAAGACCCAGAGTACGGAGGCGCATGGCTGCCAGACACGTCAAGATATCAACAACGCAGCCGAGGCCGTCTGCGTCCATCGGCTCGCAGGACCGCTGAGCTCCCACCTCCGTCTCTCCGACTCTGTCCGCCCGGACGCATACAAGGACTCACGACGACGAGCGGAGATGAGGACGATCCAAACGTTGTCGTCGCCAACCGGCGCCGAAAGGACGAGGAAGCGACGAGACGAGGGGTGTGTGGGTGGATGGACGGTGGGAGCGAACCAAGGTCGGAGGTAAGAGCCCGACAACCAGCCGAACGCCGACCTCCCGCCAACTCACTACACTCCTCCGAAACATGCATGCTGATGCACTCGAGTTTGCTCTTGACAGCTTTTTCAGCGTCTGTGAGTGCTCTTGTGGCGATTTCCTGGCCCACTTGGGCGGCCTGCCGCGCGGGAAGTCAAAACGAACTCGTCGGCCAGCCGCGCAACGAACCTCCTGTTAGCCTAGTCGGTATGATGTTACGCTCATGCACACTAGTCGACTCAGTGGACCCAATGGCTCGCCAGACCCGAGCGCTTCCTCACGTATTACGCAGGTTCATCATGTCCATCCGGGTCGCCGGGTCCATGACAGGAAAGCCGTACGAGACAGCGTCGTTGACAGAAAGATGTCAGGGTCGTCAGAAAGTGGTCAGCCGATAAAATGGTATCCCTTTTGCTCCAGCGTGCGAGTTGGAAAGATCAGGCATGCGAAGAAGGGTCTCTTCGAGCAGGTGCAATGCATAGATATGGGGTGGCGGCGAGAGGAGACGGCAGTGGATTTTGCAAGACGAAGGGTAAAAAGCGAAGACGGCGTGCTTGCGCCTGGAGTCGAACCAGCGACAGGCACGAAGACGTGTGGGATCGAGAGGAGGATGGGGGGCAAAGCTGGTCGAGATCGCAACATCGCGTGGCCGATGGCTCTTGTTTGGCTCCGAACGGTCGAGATGCAGACCGAGGTAGTCAAACATGAGCAGTGACCTTCGCGAAAGGCTGAGACCTCTACTCTTGATCTGCATCGACTTACTGATGGGCTCTGAGTCTGTCTCGTCGGACGAGGTGTTGTGGCGCAGGGATGGGTGCTGTCTGATTGGGTCGCAGCACGCCTGACCAATCGATTCTCGAACTCGCTCGTCCTCGTCCTTGCATCCTTCCCGCCCAACCAGCTCGGCCGCATCACCCACTCTTCTCCCAGCCATGTCTCCCGTCGCTCTCTCCTCCGCTCCGTCTTCGTCTGGCTCTGCTGCTGTGCTCGTGATCGGGTCGCTCGAGCTTGGCGGCGAGTACCAGGCTCGTATCGCGCAGGCCGAGTCCGAAGGCGTCGAACGGGTCGACAAGTATCTGATTGACAGAATCGTAGACGGAGGTCAGTCCAATCTCTCGTTCATGCTTGTTGGCACCTTGAGCCATGGTAGGAAGCGCAGGAGGCGAGGCAGGGTGGGCGAGGACGTGTGAGCTCTGGGACGAGGCAAGCTCGACCTAGGCGGGTCAGTCAGCACGTCACACGACGACAGACAGCCGCAGAACAACTTCTTTGGCCCTCGCTCAGAGCTGCCTGTCTTGGTAGTCGTCCAGCAGTCCGCTATGCAGTGGTCTGCTCTGTTTGCGAGGGGCCTGTGGAGCGGGCGGACCGATGCTGGTGGGCCGAGTCAGGCAGGACCGAACACGCCGAAGCGGACGCTCCTCTTGCACCCTCGCAACCCAAGCCAACGTCTGAGCGCGAGACTGAAACACGCCCAGGCAACCAGCTCAGGCTGCTGTAGACCTCTGGCCGCGTGCAGCGACAAGTCTGCCGTCATTGACCTCTCGCTGGCCTCTGACGGGTCTCCAGGGGCCGTAGCCGAACGAGAGCGAAGCTGACCTCGGCTCTCTTCCTTGCTCTTCTTTGATTGCAGCGACCGCCCTACCTCCTACGACGTACTCGCACATCCAGCTCATCCTCCCGCCCTCAGCCTACACCCCTACGCTCCCTTCGAATCTGCTCACCCAGCTGTCGGCCTCGCTCGTCCCGACCGGAACGCTCGCCTTCCACCTCCCGCCCTCTCCCTCGCCCACACCCTCGCCCTCGCCCCTTCCTGCCTCGCTCGTGTCCGCCCTCGCGTCCGTCAACCTGCAGGTGTCCCCTCACTACGCCACCCAGGCCACGTTCTTCCTCGCCCCTCCTCCTGCCCCTGCCTCGAACGGAGGTGCCCGACTGCTCAAGCGAAAGAGCACCGAGAAGAAGACCGCCCTCTGGGCGCTCAGTCCAGCAGACGGAGACGCAGCGGGACTCGTCCGACCAGAGAGTCTGCTGACCGAGGAGGACAAGGCCGCGCCGGTGTGTGTGCTCCCGACAGGAGACAAGGGCGTAAAGAGAAAGGTCAGTCACCCCCACTGCTGAGTTCGACAACAAACACCACCCACTGACCTTGATCGCGCTTCTGTGCTTCTGTCTGGGTATCAGCGCGCATGCAAGGGCTGCACTTGTGGTCTGCTCGAGCTCGAGCAGGAGGAGTCTGCCGCGCCGGTCGTGCTCTCGTTCGACCTCAACGACGACGTACCGGACGAGCTCCTCGCAAAGGGGGCCTATGGTGTCGATAAGATCCTCCCGTGAGCACATTTTCTATTCACACCTGTCAGCCGGTCAATCGGGGGGCGTATAGTCGCCGGCCATCGCTGACCCTCCGTCCAATGTTTCCCTCTTGCGCCCTGAAGAGCCGACGAGCGAGCCCGTCTGAAGGCAGCAGCCGCAGCAGCACCCAAGGCGACCTCGTCGTGTGGAAACTGCTACCTCGGAGACGCGTTCAGGTGTGGAGGGTGCCCGTACAAGGGTCAGTACATGCCTTCACGTCTTTCGCCCGACTTGTTCGACTCGGTCCTGACCTTCTTCTCTCTGTCCTTCTTCCAGGTCTGCCTGCTTTCGAGCCCGGACAGAAGGTTGAGCTCGGCTCGTTCGGAGACGACGACATGTAGGCTGGTCTCTCGTCGCGTCGCTGCTTCTTTCCCTTCCTTCTCCTGCTTAGACCCTCATCCTCGTACTTCATTTCGCATCCTCTCACTCTCTCATTGGCCACACTGATGATCATGTACTTCTAGATCCCATCAAACTAGAATTGATTGTCAAGTGTCGAAAACTCGTCGACCGGGCGGGGGGTTCAAGAGACGCGCCTTGCGAAGTCGAACAACGAACCTCCTGTTAGGATAGCTGGTATGAGCCCACGCTCCCATATCCAAATCAGCGGAACCATAGGATCGCCAGACCCAAGTAGCTCCCTTCTAGCGTAGGCACAACCATGAATTACTCCAGACCTGGAGCCATGGAATGGAAACAGCAGAAAAGCATCGATGGCAGAAGGAATGCCTGGGCCGTGAAAAGTGGTAGACCGACGAACAGGTATCCCTTTTGCTGCACGACTCGACCTCCCCACAAGAGGTGGAGACGTAGAACAGAGCATGGTGCACGGACGCGACGCTGAAAGTGTTTTGGTGCGGGACGAGGGACATACAAGGAGATTGTGCGGTCGCCAGACCGACAACAAACGACTTGGATCGGAGCGAGGATCGAACTGACAACAGGCACGAGGACATAGGGGATCGAGAGTGAGTCAAGGAACGAGAGTCGGTCAGGATCGTAACTCTCGCACGCGAGCGAGGAGGGGTCGATCCTCCTGCCCTGCCCTGCCCTGCTTCGAGCAGGATAGAAGTTTGATCCTCGGTCAACGATGTACACATACACGACACGAGATCTTCAGAGCTGACCTTGGTCAAGCGAAAAAATACAGGCGCTCTCATCCTCCTCTGTGAGTCGTCAACTCGAACCGCCAAAGACTCAAGCTCAAGCTCACCCCCTCCCTCCTCCCTTCCTCCCTCCCTCTCTCACCCCTTCACCCCTTCCCTCACCCTGCTGGCCGCACCCAAGATGGTCCTCTTCTTCACCTCCACCACCACCTCCCCACCCGCGCTCATCTACATGGGCAAAGACAAAGTCGAGAGTCCGTCCCTGTCCTCTCCCCTCTCCTCCTTCGGCGCGCGCTGACCCGCTTGCTCGGACGCGACAGACGAAGAGCTCATCCGTTACGGTCTCAAGGAGGATGTTTGGTTCCATGTTGATAAGGTCCGTCCAGACCTGGCAAGGGAGAGTGAGAGGTAGGAGGGGGGTAAAGCGGTGAGCTGACGTATTGGGTTTGGGTGGGCAGTTGTCCTCAGCGCATGTCTACCTGCGGATGCCTCCTGGGATAGAGTGGGACGCGATTCCAGAGAAGCTGTTGGTGGATCTGGGGCAGCTGGTGAAGGCGAACAGTATAGAAGGTCAGTTCCGTGTGTGCGCGCGTGAGGGAGAGGAGGGGTTGGGGGTGAGCTCGGACGGGGGAGGTCTGGATGGGTTGGGTCGGTCGTACCGCAGAGAGACCGGGTGGCTAGGAAGGAAGGAAGCTCCTGGGGCGTGTAGATGAGCTCGCCGGGGACCGGTCGAGTGAAAGCCTCTTGGGGTCGACGGACTCTCGAGGGAGCGAGCTCTCTCTGCGACCGCGACCAGAGGGACGTCCCGGCCAGCTCCGTCGCGGTCGCTGACTTCTTCTTTGATCCTTTGTCTTGCTTGTTGGTTGATAGGGAACAAGAAGAACAACATCACAATCATCTACACACCACACGACAACCTCAAGGTCAGTGCAGCGGTTTCAGACTGCCGTACGCTGTCCTCGTCGCGTCACGTTCGGACGGTCAGGGAGCTGACCCTGCTGCCGTCATCTTCCTTCTTCGCAGAAAACCGGAGACAGTCAGTCGCTTCATCTTTTCCAGCCGTATCACTCTTTTGGCCTCTCTCACCATTAACGCACATCCGTCCGTCGCCTCGCTCCCGCAGTGGCCACCGGTGCGGTCTCATTCCACAACGACAAGCTCGTCAAACGCGTCTACATCCCCACCCGCGAGAACGCCATCGTCAACCGGCTGCTCAAGACGAAAGTCGTCAAGGAAGTCGACCACGAGGCCGACCGGATCGAGCGATTGAGAGAGGAAGGAAGAGGGAAGAAGCTGAAGGCGAACGAACTGGTCAGTTCCTCCTCTTTCTCCGACTCAAGCAAGGAAAGCGAGAGACACGTCACGTCCGTGCAGAGTCTCGTACGAAGAGCGCTGACTTGATTTCGATGATCTCGATCTATCACGCGAACCGTCCGCTCAAGAAAAACGCCCAACTGGAAGAAGCCCGTCGGTACGCCGAGGCCAAATCATCCAAATCGTACTCTGAGCTGTTCACGGAAGAGAACGGGTATACCGACCAGCCGACCAAGTCGAAATCGAGATCGAAACAACAGCGCGGAGAGGGCGACGAGGAAGAGGATGGGGAGGAGGATGGGTCAGGGGGGGCAGAGAGCGATGATGATTTCTGGTGATGAAATGCTCATCTCGAGAGATCAAGTCATGCGAGCAAGGGGCATAATAAGAGGGTCGTTAGATAAGCTGTTGAGCCTAGCTAGGAGACGAACTTGAGCGAGACGGCTGTGAGGCAGGTGGAGGAGATGAACCTGGCACCGAAACGCGTGGAGTGGGTCGTCAGCGAGCCCGGAGAAACCAGCAGGAGGAGATAGGATAGGAAAGGCGAGGACTGACATGAACAGGTACTGGCACAGCAAGAACGCCGCGATCATGTCTGTCTTGCCCTCGGGTGCTACTAGGGACGTTACAACCTGATCAAAAGACGAGACGAAGACGGGTCAGTCTTGCTTTGCATCGTCGGTAAACCGGACGCCGCGAAGAGCTGACGCACAAGTTGGTTCACAGCCGCAGGGTTTCCAGACTACGTCCGTCCGCAAAAGAGTCAGATCAGTCACAGTCAGACGGATGAACGAGGGCAGACGAAAAACGCACAAGCAGCATGGCGACGAAGGAGAGGATCTTGTCGTCCTTCGGGTAGAGGGTAGTAGTATGGGATAGGCCTTGGACGAACGAGACGCCGATGACGGGGAGGATGACCATTTTGGTGATCGTGATGGCCTAGAGAGAAGAGTGCGGAGTCAGTCGGGATAGAAGGTAGGCAGATGGATGAAAGGACGAACGATGATAGCCCCAATGGGGAGTTCGGACACTTTCTTGGGGATTTTGAGGCGGGCGAAGGAGGCGCCGAGGAGGATGAGCGCCTGTGGCGAGAGAGAGCGGAGGTCAGCGTGGCGGAAGCGAGTTGAGACAGATGGAGGGGAGACTCACTCCAGGCACACAGATAGCCCCAATGAAGACGGTCGTCTGGAAAAGAATGGAGGCCAGTGAGTACTGTTTGACTCAGAGAACATCGCCTGACTGAACGGACTCACCTCCTGGATGAACGCCAACGCCGGTCGTCCGTCGGGCGCCATCTGGATCTTGGTCCCGCTCCACCCTTCAACGTTGGGAACAAATAGCGCCTTGATCGGTGAGATCAACGCGATGATGAGTGAGAGGACCAGGGAGATGGTGATGGGTGATACGATCGACATCGCTGCGGCCTTCATGCCGGCAAAGACGGTGATCGGACCGGCCTTTTCTGCGGCAGTTGGAAGTGCGGGTGAGGGAAAAGTCGGTGGGAGAGTAGCGGTTGGAGGCTGTGGTGCTGGTGAGGGTGAGCGAGAGGAAGGTGGTGGTGGGAGGCGGTGGGTCATGGCGGAAGACGGGGACGGCTTCGGTCCCGTGCGCCGGTCGGGAAGAGGGTAGTCGGTTTCTGGCGGTGGCGACGACTTGCCGGGCCTGGAAGCGGAAGAAGTCTCGACCGCCTCGACTGTCGCTGCCGATGTCTGTCGAGTGAGACGGTCCATCTTCTCGACTTGTGATTGTTGCTGGCCGAAGCTGACCCTCCGCTGCTTCGTCGTGCTGTCCGCAATCTGTAGCAGACCGCCCGACTTGATGTCTGCCCGCTCCTTCTCCGATGCGCCAATCTTCTCACCGCTCAGCTGCAACTCAGGCAGCGTGACTCCTCCTTCTCCCTCCTCCGCCTCCGATGCGTTCCTCTTGCCGCGTCGCCCGAGCTTCGCGTCCACCCAACGTCGCCTTCGACCCCATTTCGCGATGAGAGTTTCTGGCGGTCCCTCCTCGGTAAGATCGAGAAAGTCCCAGGCGCAGATCTTGTAGACGCCGGTGAAAAACGAAAGGTTGTAGACCTGGGAAAGAGAGCTTTCATTCAGCGAGTGCCTCTGGGGTTACGAGAGAGACTTGAGGCACGATGCGGGGCTTCTCCCGAGTCCACGAACCAAAATGAATACTGCGACGAACCCAACTCCCAGTGCGGGATCCGTCGCTGGGTCGAACGGTTCGGCAGCGGCGACCGATTGAACTACAGCAGTAGGTAGGTTGCCCCAGTTCGCTTTAGTGGTAGATTTACAAGCAGCGACGTTAGAGGAACAAAGCATCATACGAGCGGGCATCCTAGGAGAAGCAGAACTCACAGAGTGCGCCCATAATCAGGATTCCCCAGCCTGTACGAACGGAAGCCAGAGTCAGCGCAGAAGAAAATCAGCGCAGAAGAAGATGACTGTGGGAATGCGGCGCATCTCCTCACGGAAGTTCTTGGGTCTGCAGGGGAAGGGGAAGAGAGGCAAAGATACGCAAGGGGTCAGTCGCTGTCACACCCGCCACATCGGCGGACTTTTCGCGATTGCTTTGTACTCACACCCAGAAGATCTCTCTCACGACCAAGGCCATCAGTAGGCCCTGCCAGTGCGAGATCGGAGTACATAGCGAGAGGGTCAGCATCAAAGTACCGAGTGAGTCCGCCCGCGATCCCTGGCTGGACGCTCACAGCGGGCTAGAAAAAGACTCACCGTGATCTCGTAGAAGATAGCGGTCAACAGAAGAGGTCCAATGTTGGCGATGTTGGACGAGTTGAAGGACGGGACGATGGATCTGCGATGGTCACAGTCACGAGGAGGAACGAAGAGGAGGGAGCCGGCCGGGTTCAGCTTCGATCGAGCTCACATCCTCCCTCTCCCTCCTCTTGGCCTCCACAGTCTGGCAGGGTAAGGAAGCAGACGTACGAGAAGATTAGACATGGAAGAGCGAGGTTCCTGCAGCCACGACAAGAACATGTCAGCCTCTCATGTCGACGAGAAGGGGAACTAGACGAGCTCGAGTCAGAGCGCGAGCTCATCCTCAGTCGGAGCGCCCACTCACATCGCAACCTGCGCCAACCCTTTACTCGCTGCAGGAGGGAACAGACCCCTCCTGGTGAGCATAAACCCGGCAAACACACATGCAAAGATCTTGAGGAGTGGTCGGATCGAGATCCAGATCAGCGCGCCGGCTGTCGGGGCTGCCATGGTCGGAGGGAGAACGAGGTCGAGCTCGGCGCGGCTGCAGGTAGGTTGCTACGTCTCAAGCTCGTCTGACGAGCAGGAAGTCTCGCGTTTGACGAATTCGAATAGGCTGATCCGGTCTTGAGGTGGTCGTTAGCGCTCTCCAGTGGGCATCTCGACATATCGGAGGGGTGAGTTTGGATCATTCGGAAAGGCCGACTTAACCTGGCCGGAAACAAAGGCCCGGTCGGCCGAAGGCGACGACGATGAGGTCGGTCGGACTTTGAACGCGTCTCTGACCTTCCTGAGTTACCGCAGTCTCAAGGCAGGACTGGTGATGAGAACCCTGCCCTATATCGAGAAGCAAGTCGAGGCATTGATCCGAAACGAAGCGAAAGTGGCAGCGGCCCAACATGAGCGAGTTTGAACCCGGCCGCTTTCACAGATCTACATAGCCGGACTTGCTACAGAGGTCATCCGCTTCTAGCTGTGCCATTAATCGCACCTTGGGCCGGAAAGATCGTGAGAGGTCATACATAGTCGTTTATCGCGAGAGAGCATCCGTCTGGCAAGATGGCAAGAATCGAGCGCCATCCGACGCGCTTGGGCATCAGGACTCGGCAGCTGACGCCGGCGCTGAGTTCAGGAGAGCACGGAAGGAAGTGACCCAGTCAGCATGGTCTGAGGGACCCTCAGCTCGACGGCGAGAGGAAGACAAGACTCACCAAGACTCCACGTTCTCGGCTCGAACCCACCACCGCCTGCCCTGCCCTGCCCTTCCCCTTGCCTCGACGCGAGTTGCAACACGCGGGCGTAACCCCAGGGAGCTCCGCCTCAGGGGGGCGAGTCTGTCTAGCCGACCCATCTCTCCACCTCATCGACGCTCACTTTGTCCTCATCCCCCCCAACGAGCTCACCAGCTCGTCCGTCCCCGCCCCCCCTGCACCCATTCGTTGCCGCCTCGCCTCATTCATCGTCCCTCCTCCTACTCCTCCTCCTGCCGATACACTCGCGTCGATCTTCTCACCCTCCGGAGCCGTCTTCGTCTGTACATACCACACAAATTCAATGATCAAGCGAGTCAGCCTCCCCCACTCTCTCCCTCCCCTCCCACTCTCGTTCGTCAGACTCACCAACCCAGCCAGAAACATCTCCCTCCCCTTGTACCCCACATCCCCTCCCTTGTTCAACTGCTCCATCATCTCCCTATCCCTTTCTTTCCCACCGCCATCCTGCTTCCGGCCCTTCTTGAGCGCGTGTCGGGCCTTGTGTGCGGCGGTCGGGTCGGATTTGGACGTGAAGGAGGAGAGGGAGAGCGAGGTCGGACGGGTCTTGCTGGTCGTTTGGTGTGCGCGGGAAAAGGTCTTTTTGGTTTTTGGCATTGTGGTGTTGGTGGGGAGGGGTTGGGGTGATGTTGAGGGGGAAAGGGGGGGGAGAGAGGGAAGGGAAGGAGGCAGGGGGAATGGTGAGCTCGAGTTTTCGAGACGAGAGGCGGGGCTCCTCCGCTTGAGAGGTGCGTTCTTTTCTCTCTTGCTGTTACGATCTGAGGGTATCAACTCGCGTCTTCTAAGCAAGCAGCACACAAGAGTCGTTTGGCTTGATCATATGCAATCCGTCTCACACGCCAAACATGTACTCGACCTCGTCGACCCCTCCTCCCTCGGGTGAGTTCCCACCAGGTCCTCTCGGCACAGGACCGAGCTCCTCCTCGTCGTCGAGCGCGATGTCCTCGGATTGGGGTCCATCGACGCCGTTTCCTTGCATGACTGGACGGAGGGGGGAGCCGCCGGAGGAGGACCGACGGTGCATGAGAGCAACGGGTGAGCGGGGCATGGCCAGCAGGGTTGAAGGCGACATGTGCTGAGGCAAGAACAAAGATACGATCAGTCAAAATTCGGGCGAGATGATACATGTAGACTAAGTGACTCACCTCCCAGTTGTTCTTGTTCTCGTCCTCGCCGTTCTTCCCACCCTCGCCGTCCTCGTCCCTCCCCTCCCCAGCGCGCTCAAAGTCCTCCCCATCTCCGACCTCACCCTCCTCCTCGTCCTCCACAGCCTCGTCATCGCCCAGCCTCGCATCGTCCCCAAGCTCCCCGATCGTCCCAATACTACTGACGACGCTCTCTCCATCTCCAAACTCGCCCTCGTCCAGCCCGTCGTTGAACGACCAGCGTCCGTGCCCGTGGACGGAGAGATTGTTGAGCGACCCAGCCAACGGTCCCCAGTCGCTTCCGAACGAGCCGCCAAAGCCGGACGCGTCGGTCTCGTGCGTGCCGAACACGTCGTCGAGGACGTCCTCGTACTCGTGCTGCCACGAGTCGGCCATCTCGTCCGGGAACGATCCGGCGTGATGGTGCGACGAGCTGATCGAGGGCGGGTGGGACCGGTTCGGAGGGAAGAGGTCGCCGTCTGCGCTGCTTGAGCTGCTCGAGTGGCGGAGGTGATGGGACGAGGGCGAGGCAGGGAAGGCCCCGTTCGTGTGTGTGGCCGAGGTGGGTCCCGTTCCGGCTGCAGACTGCGACCGGCGATGGTTGAGGGTGCCGTACGTCTCATGGGTGATCTGAGACGGGTAGTGCTTCGTGTGGTAGAAGCGGACGAGTGACTTGAGCGCATGTTCTTGCAGCTACGAGGTCCAGCAAGTTGTGTCGGGTCAGCATTGTTTCAAACGGACAGAGACGGCCAAGTTGACTCACACTCGACTCAACGAGCTCCTCAGCCTCCATGCCGACAGTCAACCACTCGTCGCGGAGGTCAGGGCGGCAGTTGAGATAGATGGCCGTCACGATCTTCATGTTCTCTGGACGCATCGCAAGCAAGGAAAGGACGTCAGATCAGCTTCGGGATATCCTTGGAGTAGATCCGTGCAGATCTGACTCACGCTGCTTCCACTTCTTGCCGTAGTGAGGAATCTGGCTCTTGATGATCTTGAGCACCTGCAGCTGGAACATTGGGTGCGCAACCTTGAGCATCCGCTTGAACGTGTTCTGACGGACGGGCGAGAAAAGATCTTGGTCAGTCCTTGGCAATTAGCGAAGCAGAAGGAGAGACATCGGGACGCACGAAAGGCTTGTGCTGGTTGAACTGGTAGATCTTCTCGGACCTTCCCTTGAGCAGCTTTTGGATGATCTTTGTCCGGTTGATGGCCGAGAAGAAGTTGCGCCACGAGTAGTCCGAGATGAGCTCGACCTCCTCGTCTGTCGACGCGCCGGGGTGCTTGTTGCCTGCGCCGCCACCCAGACCGGCGCGTGTGACGAACCGGGTCGGTGGGACGGTGAGCAAGTCCTCCGGCCGGTCCTTTTGAGGATAGCGGCGCAGGTTGACGTGACAGTAGCGGAAGAAGCTGAGAGATGAGAGGCAGATTCAGTCAGTCGTTGAGGAGATGAGTGCGATCAGGAGGGACGGTTTAGGCTCACTTCTTGTCCGCCAGATCGGTCTTTGCCTTGACGATGTCGACCGGCTCGGGGTACTGGAACGTCTTGACCATGACCACCGGGCAGTTCATCGTCACCAGCAACTGGCTGATGTGCTGGAACTTGAGGATGTCTGTGATGCGAATGGACATGAGTCGGGTCAGAGGACGCCCAAGACGTCAGACGAGAAGCCTAACCGAGACTCACGAGAACACTTGAACCACTTGAGAAGCAGCAGGATGATGGCGGATACGCCCTTCCAGGAGATTTCTCGCTCGCGGATGACGTCGACCTCCTCGAGCGTCGGTGGGGGCAAAGGCGGGTCCGCTGTAGGCCGAACGTTGTCAGTCAAAGTCACGAATGCAAGCAGATCAAACAACGGACGCGAGAAACTCACGGAACTCGAACGCGTCGGAATCTTGCGGTGCAGGCGAAGGTACTGGCCCTCCGAGATAAGTCGGGTTGGCAGGAGCAGGCGCCGGTGGGGGTTGTGGGACGGAGTCGAAGACAAGTTTGAGCAGCACCACGACCGCTGCTGGAAGGGCAGACGGGATCAGGCCACGCTGGAAAGAGGAAAGCGGGCCCAGGTCAGTCGGGTAGGCTCGAGCAAGAAAGAGTAGTCGGGTACTGACGTAGATCATCTCGACCCTCTCGAGCTTCTTGAGTGACTCCCTCTTCTCTCTGATGGCTCGCACCTCCTTGAGGTTGCCCTCCTTCGCCTCCTCCTCCTCCTTCGTCCTCAGCTCGGCATCCCTTGCCCTGAACTCTGCGAGGATCTCATCCTCGACCTCTTCCTCCTTCTTGACCTCCTCGACGTCGGTCCCTTCTACGCGGACCTTCGAGTTCTCGACTCCAAATCCGAGAATACCCGTCGACCCGAGCCCAATCTCTTCCTTGAGGAACTCCTCGCGCTCCTTCCAGAGTTGGTAGAGCCCGAGACTGACGTGGGCGTGCTGCTTGTACAGCTTGTCCGCCTCGTCGATCGCGTAAGGGACCATCGTGTCCACCCCGTGCGCAGAACGGGAGAACGGGAACACGAACGGACGAGCCGGGTCGGTCTGCCACATCTGCTTCTTGGGCTTCGGAGACGGCGGAGGAGACGGTGCAGGTGTTGCCGGAAGGGCACCGTTGGGTTGTTGTGAGCCTTGGCCGTTGGAAGAGGAGGGGAAGGAAGACGGGTAGTCGGAGAAGCGAGGGATGAACGAGGTGAAGTTCTCCTCGACTAGACTGGACGAGGGAGGGGCGTGGTAGTGCGGGCGGACGGGTATCGGGGTGAGCGCCTCGGCGAGCTTCTCGGCCGAGATGGCGACGCCGTCGGTGAAAGTTTTGGGAGCGAAGGTCGGGTACTTGACGGCAGTCTCCTCGCGGAACTTGCGGATGTCGGAAGGCGAGGTCTTGGTGAAGCCGAACCAGTCTTCCTTTGCAGGTGACAAGCCAGACATCTCCCTCGACAGCTTGGTCACCTTCTGCGCATCACGAAGGCCGCCGAGACATGCGAGGAGGACCTTCCACGTCACCAAGATGAGCTGAGATGGGAGAGGTAGATGGTCAGCCACGCCCTCACTCTCAGGGTTCAGACGGAGACGGACGCACCCTCTTTGTCGGGTAGCCGTCCGGGTTCCGACTTTGCTGGCGGTCCTTGAGGTTTCCAATCATCTGCATCAAGAACACGACCAGGGGTTCCGATGGTCCCACTGTCGCGTGAACGCCCCGCTTGGTCAGTCGCCGAACGAGCAAAGCGTCGCGGTCGATCAGACTCACTGAGCTCCTTTGCGAGATCGTCGTCTCCCCTCGAGACCTCGACAACAAAGTAGATCATTCCTAGGTAGAGCGAGAGCTCTTCGCGGATGCGAGCGAGGTCGCCAGGTCGGTCGGAGGTCGACGCCACGAACGAGTCGCGTCGGACATGCTCAGAGTGCGCGCTGCGGGGAGGTCGCTAGATCAGTATGCGGCTGGACGATTTCGCACTAGATAGGCGAGTGCTCACAGAGTCTCGTCGTGTCTGCGTGACGCGTCCTTGAGTGCGTCGACGAGGATGGCGAGTCCTCCTGCCTTGCGCACGATCCTCGAGTTCTCGATGATGAGGTGCAGCTGGTGCTCCGGCGAGGTCGTGTCCGCGATCGTGCCTAAACACAACGAAGATAGTTAGCACCAGCACATACGAATGACTACGTGGCAGGTAGGGTGCTTACCCTGGAGGATGTAGAAGAGCGACCAGGCTGCGTCGAGGTTTGGGCTGTCGGTGGTGAGCTTCGCGAGCTCGGCCTTGACGAACGTCTCCTTCTGCTGGGGCGTTTGCTTTGACCATTCTGATAGGACAAGGATGCAGGCAAGAGCAGATGTGGTGAGCCTTCACAGTAATGTACATCCTCGACTGGCTCCGGGTGCGAGCGAGTGCGGACTGACCGGCCTGATCGGAGGATGAGCTCTGGAAGGCGTCCATGCCCCGGTCGAGATGGTTCACGTCCTCGTAGCTGAAAAACTCTTGCAGCTCAGACATCAACGTATCAGAGTCCTCGTACCGGAAATCATACTGCGTAGGCTGAAGGCCACGTGTCAAGAGCAGAGAGCAGGTCGTGTGAGCTCAGGCGAGGGGACACGAGGGTGAGCGGACGAGCTGACCTTTGGCTTGACGGTCGCTGCTGCCGCCTTGAGCTGGCCGAGCGTGATGCTGTCCATCGCACCGCCACCGTTCGAGGGACTAGGCAGACCCGAAGGAGGCGCAGGTGAGGGGGCTGCCGCTGCTGGTAGTCCGTTCACCAGCGCAGACGGCGTCGCAGGTGGCCCAGACGTCGACGGCGACACGGTGATCGTCGAGGAATGGGCCAGCGCCGTCGACGGGGATCCCTTTGGAGGAGACTTGAGACCAGCCGGGGTCAGTCTCGGTTGTGGCTTGGGCGAGAAGAAGGCCTCCGTCTTTGGTCCAGCGGACGAGGACGAGGACGGGAGAGGTGCGCTCAGCACTCGCACAGGGGACGCCGGTGGGGAGGCTCGCTCCGGGGTAGGCTCAGCAGCGTCCGCGACAGCATCCTCGGACGCAACACTCGGAGGAGCGTTCGGACAAGAGGTGATCGAGACCGAGGGCGTCGGTTGTGGAGCTGGGGGAGGGTCGAGGATCATCCGAGCCGAGGAGAGGGAGGAGGCCGGGCGGAGGAGGGCGAGCTCGCGATGGTTGGTGGCCAACTCGTCCATCGTCCTCGTCCGACGAGCCAGACTTTGCACGGGCCTCCGTCGGTGATATCATAGGCAACCCTTTTCTACATGAGGACCTTCACGAGTCTGCTCGCCCGTGCGGTTTTCGTACATCAGAGCGAGTAGGCCTCATGGCACGCACCCGTCACGTGATGCTGCCGCACCGGCTGACCAGAAGGGAAGTTACTGATGTTCGAGAGCTGCATGACATCTCGGCTGAAGATCTACTCGACCCTCCTGCTCCTGTTCTCCCACTCCTCGAACGATCCCCCGCCGGTGAAGCCTGACTCCCTGCCCTCGGTCACCTGAGCGTTCAACTCTGCCTGCTCCGACGCCTCACTGCCCTGCGCGAGTCCGGTTCCTCCTGCCTTGATGCTCGAGTCGTACGAGGTCTGAATCTGGGCCTGGAGATCGAGCCATGGCTTGTCCATCTGGGCGCGCTGCTCCTCGGTCAGGTTCCACTCCTCGGGCAGATCACGCTTCGACAGCCTCGATCCATCCGCCCGACGCTTCTGCTGACGCCACTGGAGGAAGTACGGAGACAGATCGAGAGGGATGTCTGTCATCGGGTCCGTCATGTCCTGAAGCAAGCAAGGTCGGGACAGAAAACAAGAACCGAGACCGTCAGCCAGACCGGTCGACCACCGAGGGTCAAGGGAACCCTACGGGACCGTAGAGAGTGGTGACTCACGTTTGCCTCCTTGACGAGTCTCCTGAGCGTGTCCTCGCACCACTTCTTGTTCTGCAACTGGAAGGGGAACAGCCCGCACTTGATGCTGACCCATCCGTCGAGGTCCTCTCCCTGCCGGTCCGACAGCTTGGAAAAGAAGCGAGCATCAAACTCGGCACCGAGCCCTCCTCCGTATTGCATCCCTGACGGCGTCCACCCTCCGACACGCGCAGACGGCAGCCGATGCAGCATCCGACGGTTCGTCCTGTTCCTCTTCGCCGGCAGCACGACCGCCGGTGGGAGGAACGTCGCTGGCGATCCCTCGGTGTGAACGGGCGAGGTTTCTGATTTGTAGGCGTACGTGTGTCGGAGGTTGTAGTAAGGGTCGAGCGCGGACGGTCGGAAGGGGTGGTAGTACTCTGGCGTGGTGAGGAGGAGGAACTTGTGGCGCGCGGCATCAGACTCGAACGGAAGCCGGACCACAGGGGCGGAAAGAGTCACGACGGTGCTGAAGGATGGTGATAAGCAAGAAGCACGTGAGCTCGACTGAAACGTCGGGTAAGGGGAGACGACCGGGCGGGCTGGACTGACCTCTCTTTGGAATTTGGGTCGTCGATGGGCCATGTCTTTTGCGTGTGGAAGCGAAGGTACTCCTTGATCGGGTTAGGAGGGGTGAATGGGATGGCTGTCGGGCGAAGAGATGGTCGGTCCGCAGGAAGAGAGAGATGCGGGGTCAGCCAAGCCAGAGGCAGCCGGGAGGGGAAAGGGCAAGGAGCTCGACGCGGTCTGGCAGACAGCTCCACAGAGAGAGTGAGCTCGGCCTCGCGGTCTCTCGAAGACGATATCGCAGACATCCGCCAGCGACAGCGTGCGATGTCGATGACTGCTGTTTCGATCACGGACTGGGCCATGACCTGGACGACTAGTCAGGAAACGACCGAGCTCGCCCCTCCCTCTGCACTCGCCAGCCGACCAGAGTCCCGCAGAACATACAGGCTGGCACGAGACGAGGGGCAGCAACCAAGCTATCTCGCTCGCTCGTGTGACATGCCAGGATGCGAAGCTGATGTGAGATTGGGACAGGAGGACGTACGTTTGAGTTTTGGGAGCTCGAGCTCGACGGTCCTCATGAACGCGAGGGCGTCTCGCTCCTTTTGGATCATCTCGTGCCCGTGGGTGGTCGTGTCGTCGTACTGGAAGTCCTCGTACAGCTTCGCCTTGGGTACACGGATCTTGTCCTTGCGCTTGACACCAGCTTGCGGGTCGGCAGACGTGGGAGGGACCGCCTCCGCGTACGACCGTCGACCGGATCCAACGACAGCAGGGACCGACAGCAAAGACGATCGCCCAAACACGCGCGAGGACGAGCACGAGGCCATCGAGGACGACGAGGCCAGGACGGCTCTGGCTGAGGAGAGGAGGGGAGCCATGGTCGGGGTTGGGAGCTCAAGCAGGGAAGGGAGACGAGCTCACCTCTTTTCCCATCAAACCGCTTCCCCCTCGCCGGCCACCATCCGTTCCTCTCGCAAAAACATCACCCGGACCTTCAATGGCTCACATTGCTGCCAGCTAGAGCTCACCTGAGCAAATCTCGAAACCGGGGAGCTCAGTCGTTGCCCCTGTGCTCGGACCAGACGGGAGCCTGGCTTCTTGCGCGTGCGAACGCCCACCAACCGGCGTTCGCCACCAAGTGACACCTACAAGCGTCTACTGTACCCGAACGCGTACTCAGGCGACAGGAAGTCTGAACACGCTTCCGGCTATGAGCGAAAGCCGTTCAGATGGACTGGACCATCTCATCTCCTGCTCGCTGGGTCTCGTCGTCGCGAGGACTCTCGCTTTCTCTGCTATACGACACGTCTGTAGCCCTACGTGTCCTCAGATCGCCTTGGCCAGCGCGTCTCGCTGGTAGCTGGATCTCGTTGAGAGACTGGGCACGTCTGTGGCAGGGAGAGCTCTCTGGACGGGACCTTTTCCGCGTCCGATCCACGCATGCAGCCGTCCGATCGTCTCCTCGCCGGCTCTCCCGTCCTTCCGTGCTGCGTCGCATCAGTTGACCGAGCTCAAACGCCTGTTGAGTGAGTCCTTTTCCCTCACCCTCTTCGACCGTCAACGACAACCTTGCTCACTCAGTCCCTCATCCTCTCATCGTCGGCATGTACGTCCTCCCGTCCGCCACCAGGATGCTCTCCCTCCTCGCCCCTCTCGGCGCCCTTCTCCTGCTCGCCTCACCTTCGGAAGCGAACAACGGCAGAAGGGTGTACGACAACGGCGGAAACGACTACCACTACTCGACCGGAGTCACTCGCAAGTTCACGTTCGATGTCAGCGAAGGGTACATCGCCCCTGACGGTCAGTCCCACCCCGCTTCGTCGTACATCTCGGCTCGAGGTTGACAGAGCTGACCATCCTCGCACGGTTCTCGCTTCCGCCAGGCTTCAGCCGGTCGGCGATCCTCATCAACGGCATCACGCCCGGTCCCGAGATCGTGATCGACGAGGGTGATCAGGTAGAGGTGAGCTTGCCTTCTCTTTCCTAGTCATCTTTTGCTCCAGACGCAGCTGATGCAACTATATACCTGCACAGGTCACTGTCAACAATGCTGCAGGGCGGGACATCACCTTTCACTGGCACGGTTCGTCTCGGCTCCATCCTCCCGCCAGAACGCCACCAAACTGATCGGACCTCCCGGCCTTGCTCCCGCCAGGTATCGAGCAGTACCACACTCCCTGGTCTGACGGAGTCGCAGGTGTGTCACAGTACCCGATCGCGGACGGTGACACGTTCGTGTACGAGTGGAAGGCGACCCAGCACGGCTTCTACTGGTACCACTCGCACAACCGCGCGCTCATCGAGGATGGCCTCCGAGGGGTCATCTTCATTCGACCTCGACCTGGACGACCCAACCCGTTCGCACTCGTCCCTGGAGCCGACTACGATGCGCTCGTGAAGGCGGAAAAGAACAGCGTCAACATGCTGCTTCACGACTACACCCACATCCAGTCCGAGAAGATCCTTGAGCTGTGGAACACGACCGGCATCGAGCCTCTCTGCATGCAGGCCATGCTCGCCAACGGAAAAGGTATGTCGAGATGTCCGAGATTGGCTGGATCAACCTTGGCTGACCGGCCTCTCTACCTCTGACTCTACTTAGGTCATCAAGTCTGCCCGTCTCCCGAGGTGCTCGCCCCGTACAATGCTCCTCCTCGCAACCTCTCGGGCCCTTTGACGGCTCAAGGGTACGTTTGCTGTGTACGCTCTAGAACGGGTTGCAAAGTCCCGATCTGATTCGCCTCCACCCGAACAGGTGCATCATTCCGACAAATCCGCTCGTCTACTTCTTCAATGACACCCAGCCCGACCAGGTCGATCCAGAAATGTGAGTCCAGATACAAACCATGTCTTTTCGGATCTGAACTGACTCGATGGACGGCGAGCGCCTCGCAGGTACTACGACTGCGCGGGAACGTCGACGACGGAACTCGAGGAGGTCGTCGTCGATCCTTCGACTGGATGGGCTGCTATCAACCTCGTCAATGGAGGGAGTAACTGGGAACTTGTCGGTAAGCTGCATCTTTATCTTCTGGTGTCGATCTAGCCTGATCTGACGTGTCTCATCTCTGGCAGTCTCGATCGACGAGCACAAGATGTGGGTGTTTGCCGCCGACGGGTCGTACATCGAGCCTACCGCCGTCGACGCCATCTCGATCCCGAACGGAGAGCGATACTCGGTCTTTGTCAAGCTCGACAAGAAGGTCGGCTCGTCGTACAACATCGTTAGTCTGGTTCCGTCTTCGTTCCGGATGTCTTCCCACTACTGACCCTGTTCGACCTCTTCCCCGGCAGCGTATCGCGGCCAACGTTCTCCCGCAAGTATTGTCAGGATATGCGCTTCTCACGTACCGCTCGACATCTGCCGAGCAGCCCACAGGAACCGTGGCTCTTCCTGCTCCGACTGCGACCGCCTCGTCGACCGCGTCCATCGGCTATGGTGGCGAGCTGCTCGATCCGACAAAGTGCAACCTGTTCAACGCGTCGTACCACCCGCCTTACCCTGCCTACGCTCCGCCGACGGGTGATGCGGATGTGACCTGTCAGTTCAGCTTTCCTTCATCGCTGATGCCGCATCGCGTGACGCTGACTGACGTCCATCTCTCTCCATAGTCCGAATGGACATCGGCCGAGCGTCCAACCTCGTTTACGTCCTCAACCAAGAGCCTTTCCAGGTATGTCCTCGCTTCTACTTCTGCAGTCGTCGATCAGACCTCTGACCCGACCCTCTCCCTCTCTTCACTCAGCTCTGGCGCGACCTCGGCACCCCCGCCCTCTTCGACCCGTCCGTCTCGCTCGCAGCCAACCTCTCGTTCCCGTACAAGTCCGGCCAGATCATCGACATGATCCTCTCTGTCGCTCCTCCTTCTCCCCCTCACCCGATCCACAAGCACGGAGTGAAAGGATGGGTCATCGCTCAGGGTGATGGCCCGTTCAACTGGTCCTCTGTCGCTGAGGCGGCCGAGGCAGTGCCGCAGGCGTTCAACTGGGTGAACCCGCCGTTCAGGGATAACTTTAATACGCCTCCGGCTCTGGCGGGACCGGCTTGGAGTGAGTGGAACGGCCCTCTTGCTTGCCCCTTCGACGGAAGCTGATCTTTCTTCGCCTCCTGATTTGCCCCTTGCAGCCGTCGTTCGTTTTGTGTCCAACGACCCTTCGCCTACTTTCATTCACTGTCACCTCTCGCTCGTACGTACTTCGCCGCTTATCTCAGATCTTGTCGGAACGGAGGACGCTGACTCTTCTGTCATCTCAACTCTCTCGTCTCTCAGCATCTCTCCTCCGGCATGGCCGCCGTTCTCCTCGAGGTCCGTTTCTTCTTGATTCATCTCCCATCTCCTAGCTTAGGTGACCTGACGTGTTCTTCTCTCGCTCCCTTTCATAGTCGATGGAAGACCTCCCGACGATCCCCGAGCGGTACTACAAGTACGCGCAGGCCTACTCTGGCAAGGACTGGTCGCCGTCCGCAAGGGTGGACGAGCACGTCGCCATCTCTGCGGCAGTGGAGAAAATTGCGCCTGTGCCGGTGAGGGCGAGGAAGCAGGGCTGGTGAGCTTGGTCAGATGATAGGGTAGGGCAGGAACAGTGTCGATCTTTGGTGTTTCTCGTCCGTCGGAATCAGATTGTCTTAGTCCAGTGCACCTTTCTGGCTGGAAAGGCCGCCAAACGCTCTCCCTCAGGTTTGTCAGATGTTTCATGATGATTCGCACAATCTCGAAGAGGATGCAGACAGAAAGAGCGGGATGCGAAGAGAAAGACAGAGCGGAAAGCGACAGTCGTTTATGCCGGAAGATCTACCTCGTCTCCCCCTGCGCGACCCTCAGCGCCCTCCTCTCCTTCCCCAGATCCTTGATGTCCCTCGGCGTGAGTTTGCCAGTGTAGAACCCCATCCCTGTCCACCCGGGCTCACGTCTCGCGCTCTTGACGCCCATGTCTTCGAACAGGCCTTCGATGTATTGCTTCAACCCCCCACCAAAGATCAACCCAAAGTCAGCGCGCAAGCAAAGGAAGGAGTCGAAGAGAACGAGAACTCACGTCGGTGTTTAAAAACGCCACATGCCCCAAGTTGATCCACGGGAACGGCGTCACCGGATACCTCGCTCGCACCCACTCTGCGTGATCCTCGGCTTCGTCGAACGCTTCCTGGTTGGTGGCGGGAACCTTGAGGTGCGGAGATCCGAGGAAGAAGGACGAGATCCAGTGCGAGGTGATCTCCGAGATGAACGGGAACTTGAGGGCGAAGGCGCCGCCACTGATATGCGCGAAACGGGAAGAGACGAAGTCAGCGATGGGAAGCGAAAAGGGGACAAGGGTGGGCGGAGAGAAAGAAGACGGACCAGACGGCGAGATCCCTTGACTCGAGCGCTCCGTAGGGGACGATCCCGCGGTAGACGTGTGTCGCTGGGTCCGAGCGGGCCGGACCGGGGAGAGGGTGCATGATCGGGTTATTTGGAAAGCCGTTGAATTTATTGACGGAGTCGACGGGCGCGACGGGTTCGAGACCGAGCTGGACTCGGAGGTCGCGGTCTGCGGACAGGTTACAAGGATGATGGGTAGGTCAGCCAGCAGTGGACTGGATTAAGATGTCGACAGAGCACTGACGGATGAACCCCCAGGACGGTCCGAAGCCGGTCGCGCAGATGATGACGTCTGCGGGGACCGTCTGTCCGTTGTCGAGAGCGAGGCTGTTTCCGTCCGAGGAGATGCCGGTCGGACTGACGCCCGCGATGGTCTTGAGCTTTCCCTCTGCGGCGAGCATGTGGAACGACTTGGGCGTCGACATGGCTCGACCGCCCATGTTCTTGGGTCCGCTGCAAAGGGTCGATGGAGAGGAGCACGATCGGTCAGCCGTCCCTTTGCATCCATATCGGGTCAGAAGTGATGGGAACAGCACCCACAGCCAGAAGATGCACTTGTCTCCCTTGAACTCGAGGTCGGATCCTGGCTTGATGTGCAGTTGCTTGGCCTGGCATGCCGAAGGAACCCAATCAGTCCCTCCCGCATCTGCAACGCACAAGAAAGACGGGATACTGACCCATTCGTCAATCATCGAGCCCGTCATCCGCCTGACGAGCCACCCTCCGGGTCGAGTGCAGTGGAGGAACCACTCGAGGTTCGTCTTGACGTGCCGAGGGGTGGTGATTGTGCTTCCCATCCTCGTCTGGATGATGGCTTCCGTCTTTTGGTCGCCACCGGCGTACAGCTTGGCCTAGCATAGCGCAGAAAAAAAGATCGTCAGCTCAGCCATCGCGAGAGGTAAACTGGTGGGAGAGACCTGAGGCGGACCTTTCTGAACACGATCGTCACGTCCCTGCCGAGGGACGCGTAGATGCCGGCGAGGTCAGTGGCCGACTTTCCGATCCCGATGACGACGATCTTTTCGTTTGAGGGTAGGGCGAGGATCTTGTCGTGCATGCCGGCGGTCATCTTTGACGAGTGCGTGAAAATCCCGTTGAACGACTTGGCGGCAGCAGAGTCGGCGAGGCAGGGCGGCATGTTGGGCACCGAGCTCCACTGAGAAGGGAAGAAAGAAAAAACGTGGGTCAACGTCGCGTAAGAGGGAGAATGCTGGACAAGAAAAGGCGCATGGGACGCACGCCAATGCAAAGGACGACCTTGTCCCAGTACTCCTCGGTCGTCTTGTCCGTCTTGAGATCCTTGACGACCACCCTCCATCCAGTGGCGGATTCAGGAGCGCGAGCCAAGTCGAGCACCTTGTGAGCGAACCTGCTGAGAAGACAGACCGCGGTAGTCAGCACGGGCGCAAAGATCGCTGACCGGCCGACCCAGAGTCCTTAGCTTACTTAGTGGACGCTCGATCTTTGACGTAGCTGGTGTAGTAGTCCTCGAGATATTTGCCGATGGTCGCACCTGTACAAAGTTCGGTGACCGTTCTTGTCAGCTTTGATCGTGCGACGCAAGGACGGCCGCGCAAGTGACTCACCCGAGATCCTGTCCTCGTTCGCTGCCTTGAACTCCTCAGACTCCTTGACCGGCACCTCGGAAAACTCGTAGTCGCCGACTCCAGAGTTGGTCTGCAGAGCCGGGCGCAGAAGAGAGGCAGAGCGTCAGCCCGGTCACGGTCGCATTCACCTTAACTTGTTTCCCCCGACTCGGCAAGGATGCGAGTACGTACAGCAAGTCCAGGATACGACATGCCCGAGTCGTCCAACGCCCAGACGCCGCCGACGGAGAGACTCTGCGGTCACCCAAAGTAAGCGGGAGGAAGCGTGAGCTCGACGTGACCGGCTGGGCATGGGCGGTGCGGGGACGCGCGGCTTCGGCGAGCGACTCACCTCGGACACTAGATGCACATGCTCAAACCCGTCGTCGAGAAGCGTCTTCGCAGCTGTAGAGAAGGCCGAGGGTCAGTAAAGGTGCTATGAGAGAGAACTCAGAGCTTGCGACTCACTTCGCAGACCTGTGGCAGCAGCGGACGGGAGCGAACGAGGACAAACGCGGATGAGCTCGACCGCTCAACGGGTGAGGCCGAAGCGAGGGCGAGATGGACTCACCAGCAACACCCGTCCCGATGATGAGCACACGAGCCTGTCGAGGGTCCGAAGGAGAAGAAGGAGTATCGATTGCAGTCATGGGTTGGAGAGAGGTGTCGACGTGGAAGAGGGAGGGTTGATGAGGGACCGCCTCGGACGGTCGGCGTGCCCACCCTTTTGTTGGCCCCCTAACTTTGGGTCCGCCAGATCTTCCAGGACGAACGAGCCGTGCCTGCCGAGCGGACCATGCGCAGGGTCTGTGACAACACCGTATCGATCCAAACTCGTCCTTTCACCCAGCGCCGCGATAAGAAGGGCTGGCGGAGAGGACAAGCTGCTTAGTCAGCAGGTTCGTACGCCCGGACACAGCCTGGACGAGTGAGATGGAGCAAGAACGCTCAGTTTGCGCCCAAAAGGCAGGAATTTGGGTAAGATGGAGGAGCTCACACATAGATAGACTTCATCGCTATCCCCCCACTAGTACAACGCCTCGCTCCATCTCCGCCCCGCTTGCTCACTCCCCTTACAATCTCCATCCCGACCCCATCCCGACTCCCGGACCTACCGCTTGACCACATCTCAAGCTCTCCCTCGCAGCCCTCTGACCGCGCTCAACGACGACCTCCCAGTCGGCGTCCTTGCCAGCGGTGACGAGACCCGCGATCACAGCGCCGACGAGAGAGTCGCCCGCGCCGGTCGAGGAGACGACCTCTTCTGCGCTGAGTGCAGAGGGAGGATGGAACGTGAGACGAAGCGCTGCGTGAGGACTCGAGTGGATGAGGGTCGATGTCAAAGAGGCTGGAGAGGACGAGGTTTCGGAAGGGGTGCGTCGCAGCGAGACGACGCCCTTGGATCCGAGCTTGACGAGTTGGATTGGGAAGAAAGGCGTGAGTTGGATCAGGGTTTGGATCACTGGGTTGGCCCGAAAGTGGAAAGTCGATGCGGGGCTGCTGGTCAGCGAGAGCAAAGATGCAAGATCGGAAGACCGACCGCTACCGCTACTCACCTCCCTCCACAGCCAACCACTCGACCCCGTTCTTCCTTCCCCAACGCGCGACCCCATCCCTCCACTCGACTCCCAGCCCAAGACCATCGACACACTTCCACCACGCGTCCGACTCCATCAAGCCCTCGGCGTTCATGGTCCGGTGGATGTGTCGCAGCTCGAGCAGGTTTGGGCTGATGTACGAGACGAGCTCAAGATCTGTCGGGCTGGCCTTCAGGGCTGGAATGATGCGGAGGGACTTGGCGAGAGAGGTTGGCTCGAAGAAAGTTGGAATGGGCGGGGTTGTGGATCGGGCATGGCTGAGGAGGGAGGTGATGAGCGAGGGGGAGAGGTTGCCGTCAAACGCGAGGAGGGCGGGTGGCGTTGCTAGCGAGTCGAGGAGGGTGATGATCTGCGCAATCATACCGAGAAGGACATCAAGTCAGCATGACTACGTGTAGTCTGGCCAGACGGATCACACTCACCTCCTCTCCCTTCATCTCCTCCACGATCCCCATGTCCGCCACGCCTCCGTCGAGGTCCCCCTCCCTGCCGAGCACAAGGTTGCAACTCGCCGTGCGCTCGCTCTCTCCCGCCCCTTTCACCCTCAGGCCGTCCGTCCTGAGACCGAGCTCGCTGAGCATGGCCTGGAGCATCCCGCCTAGCGCATCCTTGGCGATAGGCGCGACGAGCATGACCTCGCCCGCACCGCTCAGCTTGGACGCGCAAACGGCAACGTTCAGGCCGACTCCACCAGGCGAGAAGGCGACGCGACCGGGATGAGTGGTCCCTGTGCCGAGCACTGACGCAGGTGAGGTGGGCGTAGGGTGAGGCTGGGCAGTGATGTCAACAGCTGCTGATCCGACGACCAACACCTTTGGCGACGGGAGGGTAGCAGTGGACGATGGTGAGGATGGGGGAGCAGTTGACGGTAGGGGCGTCTGTGGCGAGGAGGACTTGGATGGGCGAGCCGAGAAGCGGAACCGTGGCGTCAGGACGCGGTTGGGTGACAGGCAGATGGGAAAGAGCATTAAGATCTCACTGCCGAGCCGCCCAGAGTCGCTCCTCCGTAAAGGGTCTGGTGCAAGGAGGACGCAAAGGTGAGCGATCTCGTTGTGACCACCAAGCAGAGGAAAAACGAGACTCACCCTCGAGTCCTCCTTGTCCTTCAGGCGCTGCTCCTTCTTGAGCTCAGCCAGCTGCACAGCAATCTTGGCTCCGATGTGGGCATTGTTCTCGATCAACGCGAGATCTGACAAAGTCGAAAGCACCTGTCAGCGCGACGATCGACGGGGACGAACGGGTGCGTGCCCAGACTGACTGCTCTTTGTAGCCCGACCCTGGGTGAGCTGTCCGACTCGAGCGAGCAGCCACGGGGTCATCTCCTTCCCGACGATACCGGCGCTCAAGCTCTCGACGACAGCCTGCTCAACTGCCTCCTGGATCGCAGCGCCGGCCGCCTGGAACTCATCCGGGATCGGGACCGCAAGCAGGGTCGACAGCGGGGTTGGGAGGGTAAGGCCGGTGTCTGCAGTCGTGCAAAGGGAAGGACAGTCAGAATAGAGGGAGGCACTGCGATACAGATGCTGGTGCGAGGACTGACGGATGAGTCTGGCCGCGTCTCCGAGCGAGTCGACGTTCCAGGGCGACTGGAACCCGCTCTTCTGCGAGTAGAACGCAGGGAAGTCGGTCGTAGGGCCATAGGTGGCGACCGTCACTCCTTGCGTCTCCTGTGTCGTTTGAAAGGGAGGATGGGATCAGACATTATCCGCACGACCGACACTTGCCAGGTCTGTTGAACGTACGAGGAACTCGAGCGTCCGTCCGAGGTCGAGGATGCTCTTTGCTCCTGCGCAGACGACGGCGACGGGCGTTCGCCCGAGCTCGGTGAGGTCGGCGGAGACGTCCAAGGTCGTCTCGCCACCCTGATAGAGAAAAAGAGCGCAAGCGAAACGGATGAACCGGGTCAGCTCGGCTGGTCGCGTGTTCGGACGATGCCTGACCGATTGTGTACGGCACAGGAGCAGGTCCGCGACTCACTCTGTGGACTCCTCCGATCCCTCCGGTGACAAACATGTCGATGCCAGCCTGGTGAGCAATGTACCTGCGTCCCAATCGCAGAAAGGTCGTCAGCTCTGTCCGACGCGACGAAACTCGAGCTCACCATCCCTCCCTCCCTCTTCCTCCCTGCTCCTCGCCCGCCTCAAGCCAGCCGCCGTCCTGGACTTACATCGTCCCCGCCACCGTCGTCCCCCCATTCCTCCTCAACGCCAGACTCGGTCCCAAATCCCTCCTCGACACCTTACAAGGTCCCTTCCCGCCCGAGCTCGACTTGTCAGCCACCTGAACGAGCATCTCCTCCGTCATCCCCACACACGGAACCCCGTCCAGCACACCAATCGTCGCAGGCACAGCACCACGAGAGCGGATGATGGACTCGAGCTTGAGGGCTGTCTCGATGTTGAGAGGGGAGGGGAGGCCGTGGGTGACGATGGCTGTTTCGAGGGCGATGACCGGTTGGGACGAGGAGAGGGCAGACTGGATCTCGTCAGAGACTCGCAGGGCGGCCTGCAAGGGAAGAATAAGGATAAGGATGCATTGGTATTCACTGATCCAGAGTACCACAAGCTCGAGACTGGGACTCACCCATCGCTGAGAGGTCGGGGAAGTCGAGAACGTCCGTCGGGCGAGCGAGCACCGAGGGAGACGGCGGAGGGGAAGCATGGCAAAGGTGGGCCCTGGGAGGGAGCCTCGGGAGAGGGTGCAGGAAGAAGAGACGGGGTTACGCGAGCTAGATGGAGAAGAGCAGAGCGAGGCAGGTGGGGAGGAGGGTGAGATGGCGGTTGGGTGCTCAGGACAAAAGTCGGCCGGCGGCTGGGGCCGAGCTCCCCCACGTCGGAGATGGCCTCTCGCCCGAAGACCATCTCAAGTCACGCGTCTTCTGCTGTGTCGGAAGTAAACCTAGTCTTATTGATAGCTCACTTCCACTCGCACCTCCGCGGAGATCTGGCCCGAATTTCTTTGCTTGAGGGTTGTCGTGAAGCACCCAGCTGCCCTCTCCTCTCGCGTCGTCCCGCCTTTACGTTCACGCCGAGATGGTCATCTATAACGAGATCTTCTTCTCTGTCACTCCCACTGGCGGAGGCAAGAACAGCCCACCTCTACTAGGCTTGTCCTCACCCTGAGTGGCAGGTGCTGCCTCGCTTGCGTCTGCTGCACTGGTCGGAACCTCGACGTCCCCTGCGGGTCCCGTCGTAGGATCTTGAGGGCCAGCGGTAGCAACTTCGGGTACGACCAGCCATGGAAGTGGAGGTGGCACAAAGCCTGCTGGGAACGGGTTGATCTTGTTCGGGATCTGCAGCATCTCGCACAGCGCGACCGTCTGCGGGTTCGTGTACCACGCCGCTAGATCGAGGAACAACCTTGATCAGTACGCCGAGAGGGGTGTACGAGGCTCGACCTGTTTTGGACTCACCAGGACCTCCTCCTCCCTCCTCTGCCGTAGGTGCGGTCTTCCAAAACCTCTGCACGTCGATGATCTTCTTCTTGCCCTCTCCAACCCCGTCGCCTCCCTCTGTCCAGCCGAGACCCTGGCTCTCGACCCATGCCATCTCCTCGCGGACGAGCTCCTTGAGCTGCTCGGGCGGCGGAAGGGGCGTCTGCCGTTGCGAGAGCGAGAGGAACGGGTGCATCGCTCGGGTGATGGCGAGCCAGGCAGGGTCGTACGTCAGGGAAGGAGGCGTGGAGGGTTCGGTCGTCAGAGGCGTGGGGATGGAGAGGATCTGTGAATATGGAGGTGGTCATGTCAGGACGTACGCCTCAGGCAATAGTATAGCAGCAAACGAGCACGCACCTGAAGGTAGTTCTTGTTTGGCAGACACTTGTCGAGAGCGAGGAACTTTGTGATGGGTCCTTCGGTCGAGGACGTGTCGTGTAGCGTTTGTGGTGGAGGACGAGCGGGCAGAGAGGAAGGCGTAGCCGAGGTCGAGTGCTGATGCGGCTCCTCGTCCCCATCCTCGAGCATGATCTCGTCAGGGTTCTCGACTGTCGTTGACGCATCGGCGACAACTTCCGCCGTCTCGACCGCCTCGACCTTGTCGGCCGTCGCATCGATCTTGTCTTCGGTCGCGAGAAGCGACGCTTCGACCTCGTCCTCATCGTCGTCCATCGAGATCTCGTCCGGGTTGGAGTACACCTTGAGGGGCTCCCCCTCATCCTCCTCGTCGTCCAGAAGGATCTCGTCCGGGTTCCTCGCAGCCGCGCCCTCCACGACCGGCGCGGGAAGAGCATGTACCTGCCCCGGTCCAGTGGAAGACGGTCCGCTGTCTGCGACGTCGTGTCTCCACACAGCCGCAAACTTGACGTGCAGATGAGCGGCGAACCACCATCGAGGCTTGACCTTGCGGAGCACCTCGAGCAACGGTTTGCTGCCGAGCGTGCTGTCCCGGATCTCGTCCGCGAAGAACGGTTTCCGGCGGAGGAGCGCGTTCAGGTCATTGGAGGATGATGGAGAGGAGGCGATCGTGAGAGGCCAATCGTGCGAGAGGAAGATGGACGGGTGTGGAGAAGGAGGGAATGGCGAGGGCGAGGTGGTGAGTGGTGTTGCAGGGAGGGTGGCGGTGCCGGGCTGCTCCGAGGGAGGAAGGAGGAGCAGCTTCGAAATGGAGTACGACCGGATGTGATAGATCGATCGCATAGTCGAGCGGTCGTATGGAACAGTCTCGTAGAAGCCTGTAGATCAGCAACATGCCTCGGAGTCAGAACGGGAGCTACGCGTCTGATGAGCACGAAGGAACCAGTGGGAGGACGAACCCTTGTAGAGGTCATGCGACTTGTAGATGCCTGACGCTCCCGAGATCCGGAGTCCGTTGACGAGAACAGATCCTGCTGTGCCGAGGTAGTACATGTTCTCGGCGAGCCATCCTCCATGGTACCTGTACGAGACGCGTCCGACGACCAGGTCAGCCCAAGTTCACACTCGTCCGCCCGAGCTCCCTTTCATCAGGCTCGTCTACATGGAATGACACTTACAGCTCCCACATGTAGTTGCTCGCCTCGTGGTTTCCCCCGATGATGATGGTGAGGATCGGGGCGACCTTCTTCCCAGAGTAGTACGAGTGGAACGAGCCCATCGCCCGGAACTTTGCAGGTACAGCGAGAGACTCAAAGTCATGGGGGTTTCGCAAAGCCTGCAAGCAACAGAGATGTCAGTACGCGTCCCTCCGGTGAGGAGAAGGGGACGTGCTGCTCGAGGAACGGTCGATGGGTGAGCTCGAAGCAGGTGGACGAAGCTCAACACCTCGGCTTCCTCCTGCTGCCGGTATGTGAACGACGCTCCCCCGACGAAGCTGCCGCTCTATCCAACGTACATAAATGGAGCTGAGCCGTTCAAGCGTGAGATGTCTTACTTACCTGGAAGTCTCCGCAGATCAGAAGGAGGTCGACCTTGAATCCCTTCTCGCGCTCAGCCTTGGCTATCGACGCATAGATCGCATCCAGCTCGCCGTGGCAGCAACCCTCGATCGCAACCTGACGACAGGAGACACACTGTCAGTGATTGTTTAGATTCGGCGGGTCGGCTGGGTGCTTACGTGCATGGTTGTGGCGACAGAAAGGGCGAGGGAGGTTGGGTGAGCTCGCGGAAACCGAGGTGAGCCTCACCCAAACGCGTCCCAACTCGACAGCCTGACGCTGCGACAAGCTCTCAGCTGATCCAGTCCAGCGTTCAAAAGCTCGGCGGAGTAGGCGAGTAGTTTCTGACATGGGCGAGATGGGCATGACGTCGTTCAGCAGGTCATAGCGCGTCCGAACCGCTTAGTCCAGCCCCCAGGGAGACTGTTTCGCTTTCCCACGGATCACGCTCGACTCAAGACGTCTGGAATGCAGATGAGAAGGGACATTGACATAGGCGCTGGGAAAGCAGGTCTGGATTCTGGAGAGAGACGTCTGCCGCGTTTCTTGAGCTCGGCTGAAGGTTGTATCGTCGGCAGATCCAGTCACCTCGGTCGGCCCATCTTGTACAGCACTACGAGTGATCTTTGGCGCCGAGTGGAAGCGAGGCAAAGTCGAGAGAAAGATGGACGAGAGGACATGTCGGATGTCGTTCGTCCAGTGACGCGACGAGGAGACTGGACGTGTTCGGTAGAGCGAGGTTGAGTGATGGACGTGGTTCGCATGTCGCTTTGGTGAGGTAGATTGAGTGACTGCTTGACGAGTGCAGAAGAGAGCGAGGATGAGCCACTGTAACCGAGATGGGGCACCGCTCGAGCTTACGGAGGAACGAAGCTCACCTGAGTGGTCAATGGTCCCTCCCTCCCTCCGTTCCTTCGTCTCTGCTTGACGAAAGCTGTGCCCCTCTCCCTCACCCAGCCAGCGTCTGCCCTCCACCACCAAACGGCACGAACCCGGTCTTGCTCCCTCCTGCTCCTCCTGGGCCATCCTTCTTCTTCTTCCCCGCTCCTCCACCGTCCCCACGGCCGTCCCCTCCCTTCCGCTTCGTCGCCCCTCCACCCCCAGCTTTGCCCGTCTTCTTCTGCCCAGCCTTGAGATGCCCGCCCTCCTCCAGCGCCTTTCGCAAGTCAGCCCTGCTCTCGTACACGGACGGGTTGTTGACGATCCACCGGAGGTAGGACGCAGGCGCCTCGGCGAGGGTGAGGCCGCGGTGGGTGCCGAAGTTGAAGCGGTACTGGCCGTCGTCGGGAGGAGGGTCTTGCGCTTGGGTCGAGGTAGAGGTGCGGGTGCGGGTCTGGGTGATGGTGCGGGTGGCCATCGTGATGGAGGGGGCGGGGAAGAGTGGGAGATGGAGGGAGGAGACAGGTTGGTGAGCTCGACGGCTCGACGGCGCGAGGGGAGGTCTGGCTGGCCTCGCTGACTCGGCATAGTGCTCACCTTCTCGTATTCGCTGCCTGGCGGGATGCACTGCAGGCTAACAAAGTCTCTGAGTGACATGATCATGCGATCGAAAAATCCGGTCTCGAAAACTTCATCGCGCGTCGGTTAGCATAACCATCTAGAACGCGGAGCGGGACGCCCAACAGCTAGTCTGGAAGCGTGGATCCAATCCCCACCAGGTCATCTTTGACAGACGACCTGGGCCAAAGCACCAAAAGAGAACAGCTGGTCTGTTAGCTGGGTGTGCTCCGACTCGACCGGCTGGTCTGGCGAGTCGCTTTCATTCACTCCACGCACGAGTTCCGCTGGTCGGATCAAGTGCAGGAGGGAATCCCTTGGTTCGGATGCTGGTCATCCGGACTATGAGAAGGGGTTCAAACACATTCCCCCTTTTGGTCCGGCGATCAGGGACCGAAGAGGGTGGCAAGAAGGACGGTTGTGGATCGAACGAGACGCGGGTCTCGCCCACCTCGGTGATCTCGTCCGCTTTCCTTGCTTTCTCACGGTCAGATGAGATGCGATGGGGTGCGTACGATAGCCAGGACAAAGATCTACGCGTATGCAGATAAAAAAAATGATCAATAACTCGGAAGGACCAGTGAGATGGTACCGTTCTCACGCGTCTCGAAATTCCGCTGTGTCCGTTTGTTTGGGCTTTTGCTGTCTTTTCCCCTTTCTGTAGGTGCATATACCCACAAGCTTTCTTCTGGGGTATCAAATGACTCCATCCTCCACCGCCCGTCACAAACTCCTAACGCGCGTCGATTAGCATAATCAGTAGAACGCGGCGGTGGTAACCCCTCCAGCTAGTTTCTGGTTGAGGGATCCAATCCCCCTTTAGCCTTAAATCATCGCGGGACGATGATTAGGTTAGGTCCAAGGCACCCTGGAATTGAGCTTGCTCTTCCTGGGTCGCCACAACCCACGCCGGCTGGTTTCCGGATGGTCGATCTCACTCCACTCTGAAGGACTGCTGGACGGTCCGATGGTAGCAGGAAATGGATGCTGGACGTCCAAGCCGAAAAGGGCTGGTCCCTTTTGGTTCGTTGATCAGGGACCCGAGGAGGGTGGCGAGGGAGACGGTTGAGGATCAAACGAGACGCGCGTCTCGGCCTTCTCGGTGATCTCGTCCGCCGCCCTCGCTCACCCGCGATCCGACGAGATGACACGGACCGACTAGTGAGGCCGATCAGATAAGTGACATGTATGCAGGGTGAAAAAACGTACAACAAAGGGGAACATCCAATGCCTCCGACGGCTACCGAACAGTCCTGTCGAGCTCGATCCTTCCCTCCCAAGGCGCCTTGAGCTGATCCATCTCGTCCTGCATCAGCTGATCGTACGCGAGCCAGTGACCCGGTGCACCAGCGACGCTCTTGGCGCTCGTCTCCTTCTTGACTGCCCCTCCTCCTCCTCCGCCCGCACCAGTCCCGGCACTCCCCGGAGGTGTGCCCAAACTCCATGTCGCTCCACTCGTACTGCTCGGGGTCGTCCCCTCGCTGCCCAGCATCCAAACGCCCGCTTGTTCCTTGACGGTCGCGGTGTCGGCGATGAGCTTGCAGTTGTTGATCGGGAACTGGTCACTCGACATTGGGTCCGAGATGACGTCGTTCAAGATCGCGTTGAGCATCATCGACTGGCGGGCACCGATCGGCAGGCGTTCGGCGAGTTG
The DNA here is from genome assembly GCA_036245725.1 of Mrakia hoshinonis. Taxonomy (NCBI): domain Eukaryota; kingdom Fungi; phylum Basidiomycota; class Tremellomycetes; order Cystofilobasidiales; family Mrakiaceae; genus Mrakia; species Mrakia hoshinonis. The sequence goes on from BTPH01000049.1 coordinate 56,372, forward strand.
GTCGATGGCGCGGGAGAAGACGCCGATCTCCTGGAGGAGCGAGGTTTCCGACAGGTTGTCGTGGGCGCGGAGGGCGACCTGGAGCTGGCGGATGAGCGTCTTGGCGCCGAGGTACCAGACGTATGACATGAAAGGGTGGAGGAAGGTGAAGGAGAAGTTGGTGGACGAGATGAGGTACACCTGGCCGAGGAGGGCACGTGCGGCGGCGTAGAGGCGAGGGGAGGAAGGGTCGGTAGGGTTGTGCGAGTCGGTGTAGCGATCGTGGAGGGTGAGGATGGCCCTGCGTGAGAAGAAGCAGGGACGACCGTCAGTCCGAAGGTCGAGACAAGAAAAGCGCGGACGGGCAGACAGTCCGCTACTCACACGAAGGGAAGCGCGTGAGCAAGGACGAGGTTGTGATCCAGCGCTTTTGAGCCGCCTGCCGAGCCCGTCTGGAGACACGACAGCGGGTTCATGAATTCCGGCGGGAAGGACGACCTGAAAAAAAGGTGACCGCTGATCAGCTTTCGTCCTTGTGCGAAAAAATCGATCGGTTGACTGACCTGAATTTTGTGACGAGCGCGTCGAGCTCCTGGAACTCCTTTGTTGAGCGGACGTTTGGGGTGCCCTTCATGTCGGCCACCCGGATAAAGTCGCCAATCTTGCGGAGCAGGATCGTGCCCTTGACGGTGAGCGAGAACGAGTTATGGTGCTCGACAGGATTGCGAAGGAGAACGTCCTCGTCGTCTCCGTATTGGGACGGGAGCGGCGGGATGAACTAGAAGACGGAGCAGGAAGGCCGTCAGGCAGAGTCGCGAATGAGGACTCTAGTAGACGAGGCGGTGACTCACGCCATCCGGGAACGTTGCGTGAGATGTTGGCAGGCCGAGAAACTGATGGGAGAAGCCAGGATCGGGTCAGCCATCTTGACAGACGCATCGCGAAAGGGTCAGACGGTGTTGGACTCACCAGCTCTCGAGGCTCGATCGCTCCTTGCCACCCGCTCGACGTCGACGCGAACGAGTCCTGGCAGAAGCTACAGTTCGCAAACAAAGCTGCCCTCGGTCAGGCCGAGATCGGCACAGATGAAGTGTACGCTGCGACTCACACCAGCCAGAACAAGTTTGCCCTCTCCTGTCTCTCAATGTCGTCCTTTGGAGGATCGATCAGACTGTCCCGGTTCGGCTTCAATCCCGCCTGAGCCGAGTGCGGTCGCGCGTTGAGTCCGAGAGGGATCGCGAGTCTGGCGCCGATCGCCATCGAGGTCCAGCCTTGGACCCACTTTGCTGACTGGTGCGAGTACTGCTGCAACAGGAGCAAGCACTGCACGAGCTGGTACCACTCGGCCGCGTTGACCTTGCCCTACAGGAGATAGGCGATCGCTCAGCGTTCCAGACCACCGGGCTGAACGATGCGAGCGGTACGTACCTGCTCGACGTACGCCATCGCCCAAGTAAAGTGGACCTCGCCCTACAACAAGGATAGCAGGTCAGCGAAGAGATGGCCTGTCAGCGCAAGAGCCATGCACGGGACTCACAAAGTCCTCGTCGATGTAAGGGGTCGTGTTGAACGGCTTCGTGCCGAGTCCGTCCCACTTTGGCAGCTCCACGGGCACGACCTCGTTGCGCCGCTTCGGGTAGTTTGCCGGATGGAACGTACCCGGCGCCATGTGATGGATGTCGCCAATGAATCTCGCGGTGACGCAGCAGATGGCGTGGAGGACAGCCTGCACAGAGAGCGAGAGTCAGCGACGTGGACAAGCCAACAAGACGAGGATAAAAAAAAACGACGGACAGGATGAGGAAAGTCCTTGTGGGTGGGTGGCATCGACAGCCGTGTCATGAACCTCGTCCGACTAAACATCTCGGTCGCGAACGGGACGAGATCAAAGAACGACTGGACAATGTGCTCCAGCTTGCCTGGACTCGGCAGCTTGGACGGCCATCTGCAACAAACAAGAAGCAGGCGGAGTCAGCTTCTGCCGCCATCTTATTGGCTCGATGGTCGCGATCAAACTCACCCTGGCCAGAGGAGATCCATGAAGTAATCCTGATTCGTCGCCCCAAAGTCTCCCGTCCCTCCCTCGCCGACGTCGGCTGAGCGCGTGTTTCCATCAGACATCAGCCCCGGGCTGAGGGTCTCATGAAACAAGCCGAACCCGGCCAGTCCGCCGCTGCCCCCTGCCGGCGAAGTTTCGGTCTCGTCGAGAATCTCCTGGATCGTCGGACCGCTCGTCTGCCTGTGCGGCTCGTTCGAACCTGGGACCCCTGTCGCGTCGATGGCTACAAACTCTGGTCTCTTCCCGGTCGGGTTGAGCGGGATCTCTTGCGAGAACGGCGGTCGACGGGTGTTGTGCGCGAAGTCGAACGACGCAGACGGGGAGCCAGGTGCTGGCCAGGTGCTGTACGCGTTCGAGGAGGTGGACGCCGATGGGGTAGACGGATCGAACGGCCATGCAGGGACAGGAGAGGGCTGTGCGAGATTGGAAGAGGAAGACGGAGGGAGGTTTGTCGTCTGCTGGGGGTGCGCCAGCCCGCTGGACGAGGATGACTCGACCGGAGGCTGGAAGTTGAAGACCGGCGGAGAGTCGGACGTCGGTCTCGCTGGCTTGTCAAAGGTGAAGTTTGGGATGTATGAGGTCGAGGCGACGGTCGCTGGATTGGCCGGGTCGAACGACGACTGGAACGTCGGTTGACTAGGCTCGGTCGAAGCCGTCCCATCGTTGGACTCGGCAGGCATACGTGCAAAGTAGGGTCCAAACTTTTGCGAGATGCGAGTATTGGGTACGTTGGGTCCCATCCAGCTCGTGTCCTTGCCTGCCCACTCCTGGCCCGTCCCAAACGGCTGTCCGTCTCGGCCGGCTCCGGTGCCCTCCCACTGAGTTGTGGTCCCTGCAGCGGGCGGAGCAAGTCCCCCCCAGCCAGCGTTCGGTCCGGTCGAGGACGATCCAGCTGGTCCTGTCGCGTTTGTAGCGAGCATGCCGAGACCCTCGATGCCGACCGCCTGCTTTAGGAGCTGCTCGAGCTCGCCTATCCGGCCCTCGAGCTCGCTGACCTTTCCCTTTCGCGTCTCGCCCTCGGCTCCGTGCGAGGACGAGGTCGAGAACGATGGCGCCTCCTCGTACGAGCACGTCGGGAACGGAGGCGGTTCCTGACCAGCCTTGAGGTGTTCTGAGGACCCAAGACAGAAGGTCACTCGGCGTCAGATCGGACGTGCCGGCGCTGACGGGGTGAGCAGACGCGAGAACGTGGGGACAGACTCACGGAGAGTGTGGTTGTACGACCGGATGCAGGTAGCACACGTAGGTCGACCAGCGTCGCACTAAAAAGCAACACAAGCAGAGGGCGTACACGAAAGACCAGTCAGCTTGGCCCTCTGGGAGGGTCGGACAGAGTGCATGGACCGAAGGGGAACGGGAGGTGGACCGACCCTGAGCTTCCTCTTGCGGCACGACAGACACGACTGATTCCGCTTCAGCGTGTCCTTCGCTACCTTGTCCTTGACCTTCTTGTCCGTGGACGAGGTAGAGCTCTCGGTTGGGTCCTTGGGCCTGTCATGCACAATAATCGACGCGGGAGGGAGGGAAGCTCGGTCGGCAGTCAGCTCGACGGATTCGCACCCATCACCCGGCCATCCGTCCATCCACATTCCAAAAAGCCAGACAGGGATACTGACATAGTGCCTGGTTCAGTGGTTCAAATGTAGTAAGGGCGTGTGCTGGGCCTGAGCTCGTATGATGACGAGGGAGAAGGTGAGTGCTGGGATGCAGCCTTGCCTCGGCTGAGGACTGCGCTCGCCGAACCAGTCGTCGTTCCGCCTTTGTCACGGGCAGAGCGGAATCCCTGTCAGAAACGCGAGGCAAGGAAATCGGGGCGTGATCGAGATGTCTAGGATCGATGAGCTGGAACCGACTTGTTCTCGCTGCAACACAAGGTCCGGTTGACTTGCCCGGAGTCTTCGATCTCATTTCCCACTTCTCCATCTTCTCTCTAGAGGCAGCAGTGCATGCATGCATTCTCAGGAGAGCTCATCAAAGGCCAGAAAGACGTGGGGATGCAAGGGAGAGAAGGAGAGGTGCAAGAGCAAGTACGAATGACAGAAGCACTTGCGGCGATGAGAGATGAAGGAGGAGCGAAAACGAAAGGTATGAGACGAGGAGCCTCGAAAGTATCTACATGAAAGTGTCCAGAAGCGTGAAGCAGGCCAAAGGTCGAGAAAGCTACGGTAACGTCGGTGCGATCAGAGCAGGCCGTGCTCGCGCAACCTGCGCTCGTTCCGCTCTTTCTCGTAGATCGCTTGCTCGAGCTCACGCTTCAGCGTGCTGGAGATCGAAACGAGGACGACATGTCAGTGTCTGTACACAGGTCTCATATAGGCTGACGGATGACTCACGCGTTCTCCAACCTCAACGCGTTGCGGTCCGCCTTGGTGACCTGGATGTCTCGCTTCATCGCGACGTGAGCCTCTGCGCCAGGCAGGGTCATGTCCGCGTACATTTGCTCGAGCTCTTCGTTGAAGGCCTAGATGACCAGACGGACCAAGAAGCATCTGGTCAGTCGCCTGGAAAGCAGAGAACAGGACGAGGGCGATGACTGGCCTCGTACAGCGCAGCGTTCTCGTTCTTCGCGTCCAGAAGCTCCTTCTTCTGATCCTCGGCATCGCGTTGAGCTTGCTCGAGATGAGTCCGGGCGTTGTCGAGCTGAGACTGCAGGGTGAGGATCTGAGCAGAGTCCTGCAGCGGATCATTGGACAGGAAGAGATTGTCGTCAGGTCTCAACTTGACGCCTACCAGGTCTAGGCAAAACCATAGCTCAAACTGACCTTTGTGCCATGGGCGAGAGCGGCGACGTCTGCCTTGAGGGTGTCCGAGTTTGCGATAACCCTTTTGAGGTCGCGATCGAGCTCCTCGACGAGACCCTCGAGGATGCCGCACCAGTCGTCTAGGAACGCAACGTCGACGCCGCCCTTGCGTGACGAGGCCGAGTGCCGGCCACTCGAGTGTTCGGAAGCAGAGTTCTCGAGCGCGAGACGAGCCTCTTCGACTCTGCTGCCGATCCGATTGCTTGCCCGTTGCTGTGAAGGGCCGAGAGAGTTCATCAGTTCAAGAGCGAAGCACACGAGGGAGGAGGTTGCTTGACGTACAGAGATGTGTCGCGAAGGGGGCGATCTGGGCAGTCCTCCTCCTGGTGTCTCGCCCATCCTCGCGAGACGGTCCTTTTGCGCGAGCTCCTTCGAAAAGTGGGACCGGAGACCCTCTACCTCGAGCCGCATCCGCTTGACTGTCCTCCTCGAGGAGGTTGCGTCGTCCTTTGCGAGCCCTGCGAGGGCGGCTGCTCGCTCTTCTGGTCCCATCGCAGCGAGTTCGCTCTCCTGGATCCCTCGCTTGACGGGGGTCCCGCTTGCTCCGAGGGATGCCTTCCGGAGTCCGTTGATCGGCTTGCCGCCCGACGGACCCATCGGCGACCCTCCTGATGGCAGGTCTGCGTTCCGCGGGAGGAGCGGTGAGCGTGCCATCGGACCGGGCGATGTGACTGCCGTCTCGTCCTTGTCCCGTTTCGGCTTCTTCTCCACCGTTGGCGACGGGACCTCCATCGATCGCGCTCGCTCCCTCCTCTTGGCGGATGAGGTCGAGCAAGGTGAGTCCGGTGCGTCGTCCATCGTCGGCAGAGGCGGCAGTGCCGGCGAGGTCATGTTGGCCGACGGCGAAGCACCCGAGGGCAGGGACGGCTTTGCCCGTCTCCACTCGTCGCTCACCCGCCGGTGGCCAGAGTCGCTCGACATGAGACGGATTTTTGTGTGCGACGAGCCGAGCCCGTGACCGAGTGACGCTTGCGGAGCCCGTCGAGCGTCCAAGATGATGGCAGCAGACGATGAAGGCGTGGGCGCTCGAGGGCCAAGCGGCCGCTTGGACTCGACTGGTGAGAGGGCGCGGGTAAAGGGAGAAGGCGAGGGCCCACGAGGAGCAGAAGTCGACGGGGAGAACGGCCGTGTTGCAGGCTGCGGGGTGATGTCGAGGGGAGAGTCGAGGAAGGCAGCTTTCTCCAGCACCGGTGTCTTGTTGCGAACACGCAGAGGACTGGTCGGGGTGAAGGTACCGCTGGTTGGAGAGATGACGGGCGATGGTGGAGCAGAGGTCACAGCGGCCGGACTCGTGGTCGAGTTGATCATCGCTCCGAGGACGCCTGCTCAGAAGGACCAAGTACACACAGTCAGTGACCAGGAAAAGCGCTTGTAGACGGTCGCCGATGGCGTAGAACGGACCTTGATCTGGAGCTTCTTCGTCGTCCGACATGAAGTCTCTTCCTGCAGCGCTCTGACTGTTCTTCCTCGCCAGCTCAAGCCGATCTCGGAGGTCCCACTCGGACTCGTCCATGATGTCCTCCTCCCTCGGCACAGGCCTCCGCTTCGAGAACGGACTCGTCCGACCGTCCTTTGAGCCGGGGCTCGTCGGTGACTTGCCTCGCGACTTTGAGTTGTTGCAGTCCGAGTGACTGCCCTCGTTGTCGCTCGCACGTCCGAGGGACGAGATGGTCGAGCGCGTGACGGAGCTGTCGATGGTCGACGCCTTGCTGGTCGCTGAGCGAGTCCGTTTGTGGGACATGGACCCGAACCCTCCTCCTCCCTCACCGCGCGAGGACGTCGAGCCGGAGCCGAACAGGTTGCGAGAGATGGCGTCCAGGCCAAGCATCGGACGGCGGGTGTGGGCTGAGGTGGGTGTGGTCGGACACGACTTTGCATCGCTCCTGGGCGTGTACAGGCCAAGTCGATGGACTGAAAGCAAGCATGGATCTCAGTATTGCAAAAGGGGCTCAGCTATGCCACTGATATGACCTGACTCACTCGTCTGCATGATCTTTGACGGCACCGACGTGGTGTGGATGATGTCCTCGCCCTCATCCGAGTCGCGCGTGTGGATCGACAGACTGGATGCGAGGCGAGCAATCAGCGTCAGCATTGACCCTCGAGGTCCCAAACTGTCGAGACTACTTACCGACACATGTTGCCTGCCAGAGGCTGCACCTTGACGACCACATGGGGGGCACAGCCGTCTCCGAACGGCAGTTTCCTCGCTCCTCCAGACTCGTCGACCTGGACAACAATCTTTGCCTGGAAACGATCGCGCAAGTTAGCAGCTGCACCATCTGCGGGATAAGAAAGACAGAGCTTACCTTCCCGCCCTCTCGCTGCCATTGGTCCCTCTCCCAGACGTTCCAGAAACCTCGCGCCCGTCCCTTGCCCCAGGCGTCCATCAGCTTCTCCTCCTCGGGGGCAACCAGTACCTCGCTCTTTCCTCCCCTAGCCCTAACCAACGCTTGGGCGGCCCACAGGTTGTGCACGAACCGATGCTTGTCGGCTCGGGCGGCTTGCGGGTCGAGCGAGATGGGCTGAGGAGGATGGACGACCGTGAAGCGACGAGATGGACGCGCGGACCAACGAGGCGATGGGGACATGGGCGGACGAAGGAGGTAGAGGTGGAAGTCTAGCAGAAAGACGCCCAAATGAGATGTGTCAGTGAACATCTCCCGGTTGCGGTCACAGTCAACGAGCAGGGGACGTACCTCCTCCTCCGAGATCGCTGGCGACCACATCGAGCACATTGACGACGCCCTTGCAGCTCAGCTTGCCGCCGCCATCCTTTGCGTCTCCTGGTGCGCCACTCCGTCCTGGTCCACCCCGGACACCGACGCCTCCGCCCGCTCCTCCTCCACCGATGATGCTGCCCTTCCAGAGCTTGGTGACGTCGTCGAGCCCAGTCAGTTTGCGACCAGACTGATGGGCGGTCGGTCGCTTGGCGATCATGAGCCGATCCGAGAAGAGGAAGAGCGAGCAGTGCAGAGACGAGGTCGTCGAGCTTGATGCGTTGCCGTTGGACGTGCCGGGAACGGACGGGTTCGAGGTCGAGGTCGAGATGCCTCCGCTGTGAGACGAACTAGCGAACGACGACTGGGGTGACCCGACGAGCTCGGGAGGGAGGTCCTCGGCGTCGAGTGAGTCATAGTAGTCTCGGTTGTTGTTGATCAGCTCGGCCTAGATGAGGATTCACAAGACGAATCGATCAGTTTCCCCTGCGACGCGGATGGGCGGAACGAGAGTGCAGATCGACTCACCGGGAAGTCGGTCGTCATGGATGAGAGGGTGCTCATGACAATCATCCGCTTTGTGTTGTCGTCCTTCTCGCACGTCGCGATCGCAGTCGCGATCTCGGTCGCCTCCACGAGCTTGGACCGCTGGGGATCGTTCATGGCCATGCTCTTGACCATCACTGAAGCCGACCGACATGTAGGGACGGATCAGCAGGGCAGATGTCGATGGGCCGATCGTGAGAAGACAGCAGGACTCACGCTGCCAGATCATCGTGTACCGAGGGATGCGCTGCACAGGCTCCATCAGAAGCTCCCGCAGGCCGACATTGTTCACGCCCTCCGTCTTGTACTTGGACGCCTGAACAAAGGAACAGGAGAGAGCAAGTCAGACGAATGGATGTCGGAGCGTAGCAACGACCTGATCCGCACCTGGACAAAGTCTGCGAACGACTTTCGCTTCTGGATCATGTCGGCAAACATGGCCTGTGCGTCTTCGCACTTGTCGTAGTAGGTCCGGTAGCAGTCGAACGCCTTGAGCTCGCGGAACTGCAAGGGAGACGAGGAGGCAGCAGGTCAGGGTGAGCTCGAGCCGGATGGTCCTGCCCTCTCGATGGGTAGGACGTGATGCAGCAGGGAGGACTGGAGCTCACATGGCGGATGACTGCGTCTCCTACTCCCTCTGGCCTGCCTCCCGAGACGGTCTCGATGCCTGCGATGGCGCGCTCGAGGTCCTCGAGGAAGGCCTCGTTGACGAGCACGATCGCGTCGATGTTGCCAAACAGCGCGGTCGCGTTGTACGCAGGGATGATGGCCATCGACTTGTCACGAGAAAACAGTCGGAGCGGGTCCGCGTACGTCTGTCAAGTCAAGAAGCGTCGGTCAGCACCAGTCAGACATCGAAGACAGGGCAAATGTGAGCTCGAGAGGGACGGACCAGCTTGAGCGCTCGGAGTCTCCGGACGTATGTCCGCTCTGTCGACAGCAGCTCCTCGAGCAGAGGCTGCAGCTTCTTTGGATTCGGATTCGATATTTGCTAGTTGGAGAAGGACAGCATCAGTCACTGGCACGCACGGACGCACACAAGACTGTGAACAGCAGACAAGAAGACGTACAGCGGCGGTGAGTCCGTCCACACTCTCGCTCCGACTCATCCTCCCGGGTGTCGACGTCGAGGAGGAGGATGCTGATGACTCTGGTGGGTAAGGGATCTTGCTCATCCGGTCTCCAAGGGTGGACAACAGGGTGGTCGTGCCTGCGAGGACAAAGGTCGAACGTCACAGAGGCAAGGTCAGCTTCGGTATGTCGTCCGGTCAGACGACCGGCATGATCATCCTGGTCGATGACTGCAGGCTCTGACACATGGGAATCGCACGCGTCCAGTACACCAGAGCTCTGTAGCGGACCTGAAGCTAGAAGCCCACGGTGGCCGTATGCCTCGGAAGGACGAGCTGAGCTCGACGTCTCGTCCATCCCTGTCCCTCCCAGAGTGCCTTCACCCATCGCTCAAGCTCGCGAACAGCTCCTCTGGCTCCTCTCGCACATCCTGCAGTCTGCACGAGCAACCCTTTCCGAACAGTGCCGGATCGACGCGGTCTGTGGTGCGTCGTCGCGTGTCTCGTGCGGTCGGGAGAGAAGGTCAACACGCCGAGCTGGCGGTCCCCTTCCTCCCACTGAGGTTCCAACCTGCTCGTCCTCGCCGGCGCTCGGATCTAGAACGAGTGCACTGACCATCTCCTCTCGGACCCTGCTCGAGTACGACGTCGCAGAAGAAGGCCTTCCTCGCTACGCGGTGGCCTGCGGTGTCGCGCGGACTGTCTGGGCCTGTCCTGTCGAGCTCAGCGAACGACGGCCGCGACGAGGACGGCTCCCCGGACGAGGACCCAGAGTACGACGTCTGCGGCCGCGCAGAGTACTTTGACGGAGACGGAGGAGGACGGGACATGCCCTGCGAGAAGAGGGGAGAGGGGAGGGAGCGCGGTGGTGTCGTCGTTGGAGGACTGGGCCGGGAAAGAGGGTGGGAGGCGGAGTTTGGCGACCCTGGCGCACAGAGAGAGCAAAATCAACCACGTCACTCCAAAAAGTAGATGTCCATCTGAAAGACGAGAGAGACAAGATACCTCCGTCTGAAGTGCATGCACGGTCTCTCGTGTTGACGAGCGCGAGGATGATAAGCTCTCGGGAGATGATCCGCCGAGGCAGGCAGATCGACGCGTCCAGGCCTCCCTCGCGTACAACAGAGGTCCAAGGTCGGTCGCTCCTCTCTGCAGAGTTCTGGAGGCTGCCTCGACCAGAGCGAGCTCGAATACTGCTCTGGCTGGACAATCTCTGTTGACTGTTCCTGTGCTCGAAGGCTTGCTGCAGAGGGTCTGTGGGTCGTCAAGGAGATCGATGACGCGAGGGCCAAAGAGGACAAGCTCACTCATGTCCTCCCTCCTCCCTCCTGTCGCTCTCGCCCACCCTCTACCGTCTCGCTCTCGGACACCAGACATGTCGCTCGACATGTTGCGACGAGCCCGTCTCGCCTAGTGGGCTATGATCTACCTGTGCCGCCAGAAAAGGGGGAGCAGGGAGGGAGGGCTCATCTGATGACCTTGCCCCTGACCGCAGGAGGGCTGCCCTCCCTCCCTCGTTCCTGGTGTGGCGAAGAGGGTTTTAGCTCGCTTCCGTCTCTTACCTTCCACCAGTCACCTTCTCCCACCCACTCTCTCCTCTCGCTCACTCGCTTTCCAGTCCAACACTCTCTCTCCCTCGCCTGTCCCTCCACGATGCGATCCGTCTTCTCGCTCGCCTTTGTCGCCCTCGTCGCCACCACCGCCCTCGCCGTCCCTCACAACGACGGCAGAGGTCAGTGCTCCCATCCTTTCTCTCATGCTCCCGAGCCTCGCCTCTTTATCTGCCAAGCCCGAGACGAACCAGCATGCTGATCTTTGCGCTCTTCTGTTCTTTCCCATCCACCTGCGTCCGACCATCCCGCTCTCACGTCGTCCTCCCCCTCAGCTCTCGGTCACGCGGACGAGCACGCCGCTCGAGCGATCCACGCCAACTTTGCCCCTCGACAGGACCCCGCCGAGACGGAGAGCGCACCCGGACCAGAGGAGACCGGCGACCCTGCCGAGCCCTCGACCGGCGTCGACCCTTCCACCCCAGTCGAGTCCATCTCGCAGGCGGTCGAGAGGTACGTTTGGTCCTAGTGCTGCGCTCGAGCAGCCCCTGTGCGTCTTGGTCTGCCCTCGTGCTGACCATCCTTTCCTGCTCCTTCTACCATTCCGCTCCTTCGCTTCTGCAGCATCACCTCGTCCGCCATCGCCGAGGCTTCTTCTGTCGTGGCGAGCGCGCAGGCTTCTGCGTCTGCCGTCGTCTCTGGAGCCAGTCAGTCGGCCGTCAGGGCATCCGGTTCAGGTACGTTCGCAGACCATGTCGGCTTCATGCTGCCTCCTATCCTCCGAGTTGCATCAGTCCGGCACCCGCTCTGACCTCACGCCACTTTTCCGATGCTGACGCTGATGGTCTGACTTTGTCTCTTCCTAGGATCGGCCAAGTCTGTCCTCGCGTCGGCGTCGAGCGCTGTGGCGTCGATCAAGTCGTCCGCTGCTGGCGCGGCCGCGTCTGCGACCGAGACCAAGAAGGCCGGAGCCGGCTACCGAACCGTCGGAGGCTCTGTCGGACTCGCTCAGGCGCTGGCCGTCGTCGCCGCTGGTATCGTCGGGGGCGGGTGGGTCGCGTTCGCTTAGGCCCAACTAGCTGCTCACAGGCTCTCTCGGCCTTCTCCTCTCGTGGCCCGTTTTCGTGATCGTCTAGCTGAACACCCCGTCTTTCTACTTTTTGATTCTTCCTCTTGATGTACATAGCTCGCAGACGTGACGACAGGTCAGATCCGGGGTGAGATGGGTCGGTTGCCGTCATTCTTCGATACCTCCTACCTGATTTTATCATGAACAGTCTCTCGTTCAGCTCCGGGGTTCTGAATTCCTCCACGAAAGATTGAGCAGCTCTCGCTGAGGAGGCCTGATCTTTGCCTTCTTGGGTCGCCCCCCTCGCTCGCTCGGTCGAACGCCTCGTGGCTTCGGGCAGACGTCAACGGCCATTCCCATCCAGAACCACCACAGGAATCGTACACAGACACACTGTGAGTCTCTGCCCCATCCAGCTCGTCTGGGACTCCAGCAGTGGCAGCGTGATCAGGTTTGCTGGCGAGGTCGATGTACGCGGCTGTCGACAGGATGGGCGAGCTCCTGGTGGACCGAGGTGTTTGTCTTTCCCTGACTTCCTTCTTGCTTCTCCGCTCGCAGACTCAAACCAAACAGGTTAGCAGACTTGCTGTACATCCCGCCTTTCCTTCGCCATCACTCATCCTGGCTTGCTCTGCTCTCCAGCCTGCTTGCGAGCTCGTCTCTCCCCCGCTCATCTGACCGACGATGCCGAAGGACTCGTCTCAACCTCTGGACGACGGCCCCGCCGTCAAGCCGAGAGGGTCTGGCAAGAAGGCCAACGCTCTCAAGCGCAACATGGCATGCGACTCGTGCAGGAAGAGAAGGCTCAGGTATGTCTGCCAGAATTGAGAGATCGCTGGCGTTCGGGCGATCTGGTTGGTGAGCTCACCAGTCGCTGTCCTTCCATCCTGGCCGTTCGCCTCGGCAGATGCGACGCTGCCAAGCCCAACTGTGGGACCTGCATCCGCTCGTACAACCACGTCATGAGTGAGCACCATCCCGACAGACCAGGTCTCCTGCAGGGCTCGTCACCCGTCGACAGACCGCTCACGAGTTCTCTCCGGCCCCGGCCGCCTCGACCGTCGCTCGTTTCCTCCGTCCGTCAGGTCATCTCAAGGCAGGACAGACTCCCCCAGACTACCCGGTGTGCAACTACGAGGATCATCCAGCCTCCTCGAACGCGAGCGACCCCTCTGCCGTCTCAGCTCGACCGGCCTCTGCGACGGCCTCGTCCGGCGGGAGCGCTCCAGCGTCCGAACCCAAGGAGAAGGTCAACGAGCTCGAGAGTCGCGTCCAGCAACTCGAGGGCATGCTCAAGATGGCAGTCGGAGCCCAACAAGGCGCGTTCAGGTTCGGTGGAGGTGAATCCTCGACCAGTGCCGCTCCGCCCTCGAACGGTCCGCCGACGTTCGCGTTCAACGGAGGAGCTCCCTCGCCTGCACTCGGTGGTCTTCCAGGCTTCAACTTTGGGCCGAGCTTTGATCAGATGCGAGCGGGAGAGGGCAGGGTCCTTCCACCTCCGACGTGGGGAGGTCAGCCGTTCGACCACCTCGGACAGGGCGCCCAGTCTCCCGCTCCGTTCGCGGCCTCGTCAGTGCCGTTCCCTCAGGCATATCCGTCTCCCTCCCCAGCGCCACCCTCAACGTACAAAGCTGAGTTGTCGTTCCCACAAAACCCGTACGCGAACCGGACCGGAACCCTCAACTACACGCCCTTCCCCCACCCATTCCACACGGCGCAACCCACGCCCGCCGTCGTACCGCCTCCGCCCTCGGCCCCTGCTTACATGGCGCCCCAGCAACCGTTGTGGGCGTTCCCTCCGACGTTAACGAATCCGGCTCGGGAGACGTTCCAGACGTTCCCACCCTCGTCCTCCCACACGTCAGACACGATCCCTACCCCGACCTCCTCGTCCGCCAACCCACCCATGCCCGAAGGCGCCTTCATCTCGATGGCCTCGTCGGATCATATGAGCGAGGAGAACGGCAAGCACAAGTCCCAGACGAGTGGGCCTACGATCGAGGACCTGCTCGACAACGTTCCCGGCGCAGACGCGGCAGCGGTTGAAGATCTCGAGACCGACATCTGGCTCCAGCAGCTGCTCTGGCCGTCATGGCCGGCCCACCTCCCCTCCCCAGGCCGGTTCGACCACATTGTCGAGTCGTTCTTCCACAACGTCCCGTTCGCGTCGCACATCATCAACAAGGCTCGCCTGCTCACCCGACTCCGACTCCCGCCAAAGCACAAGGACTTCCCCCACCCTGCACTCCTCCACGCCATCTGCTGCGTCACATCGAGGTACATTGGTGGCGTGGTACTGCTGCCGACAGCACCCTGTCCTCTGATGGCCAAACCGCGCTTCCCTGGGGCCGAGCTCAACTCGCTCCCAATCGAGCACACTCGCCCAATCTGGGACGGTTACGGGAACCCTCCCACCGCGGGCCTCACGCCCGGCAGGGACGAGGACTTCGGGCAGATCCATCTCACCTGGTCACGCATGTACATCGACAAGGTGAGTCTCGCTCTATATCTGCTCAAAGCTTCCGACCTTGATCTGAGCTGTCAACTCGCCCGACGCAGACGCTGGATCACCCGCAGTGCTGGATGGACATCTGTCTGTCGCTCGCGCTGCTCTGCCAGTATTGTCACCAGCATGCGAGATGGCTCGATGGCTTCAGTCTGATCTCGATCATGACGCGTCTCGCGGTCCCGCTCAAGCTAAACACGGTACGTCCCAGTACCTGTCGTGCACATCTCGTCGCTCGAACCCCGCCGACCCTCTATCTTCCCTTATCTCGCAACAGAGAGCCTACACCGATAGACGAGCGATCAGCAAGATGTCCCTCACGACGGAACCCAAGGACGACATTGAAAAGATCGAGCGCCAGAACCTGTTTTGGATGATCTTCTCGATCGACACCTGGTCTTCCGCCAGCTCGGGATGGCAAGGCACCCTCGCCGTCGAGGATCTCTGGGCTTGTCTGCCCACTGCGAACGCGTCGTATCCTCCCGAGCCGGTCCGCGAGGCGACCCAGTTCGCGGACAGCCCAGACCTGTTCTTCCATCACCCGCCAGAGCACGCGTCTCCGTATGCGATCTCGATGAAGGGGACGCTCCTGCTTCGGAAAGCAGTCGACTTTGTACGCAGAGCAGACATGTCAAATTTGGAGGTCCCTCGAGCGCACCCGATGTTCAACGAGCTGGACGACACCATCACGACCTTCAGGTGAGTTTACTGCGGTCCATGTCCAGACTGACTGGCACTGATAGATCGTTTTTCATGGTCATCTCCAGGACCGCCATGCCTGCCGAGCTTAAGAGGCCGTACATCCCAAGTGTGGAAGGGTTCGCAGCGGATCGCGACACGCTCATGGCTCGCGCTTTGCCTCACTCGTACGTCCTCATCCCCTTGGTCGTGCGTTCTCAACAGTGACCAACTCAGACATACTGACATATGTTTTGTTCGTAGCATCACCATCACCCTCCACGAGCGATACTGGGACGCCTCGGACCCCTTCGACCCGTCGATCCCCAAACTGCGCGAAGCCATCCGCGGCATCCTCGAGACGGTCCACTCGACGTTGCACACCACCTTCGACTTTGGCCTCTTCCACCCGTTCATGACCTTCGCCTGGCACCTCGCCGCCCGCACGCTCCTCCGCCTGCTCCAAGCCCAACTCAGCCGGGGAGAGTTCTCCGAGCTCCCCTCCCTCCTCGCAGACGTCGATGTCCTCCGCACGGCCATGCGCCGAGTGGGAGATCGGATCCCGATCGGGCACAGGCAGGAGTCGATGATCAAGGCTCTGTTGGATGAGATCGTGGCGACGAGTGTGGTTGGGCCCGGAGAGAACGACGGAAATGTGATGGTGAGCGTGGTGGCGGGGATGGCGTGGCCAGTGAGGCTGAAGGTTGGGGGAGAGGGGACAGCGGAGCCGGCGCCGAAGTCGCTTTGGACGAAGTGCTAGGTCAGGTCTTTTTAGTTGTATTCGAACATTCTCCTGGTCACTTCTGTCAGTCGGTGGACACGTCTGTAACGGCCGGCCTCGCACTGTCACTTGTCCATACCGCCCAATCGCTTCGGTCCTTTTTGTTTGGTTTCGCTCCCCTCATCTCTCTTATGACCTTTCCCTTTCTCGCCTTCCATCCACTTCTCGCTCGTACAGTCATCCATGATTTCCATCCCATACAAGCTCACCACCTCCCCATCGCCCGCCTCTTTACATCCTCGCACCCCTTCTCGCTCGCTCCTCGGACACACACGAACGGCTCCTCGTGCTGCGATTCGCCGGGGACGAGAGGCAAGAAGCACTTGCGATCCTCCCTGGAGTGCGCAGCGGCGGAAAAAGAAGGGGTACGTGTCAGCGGAGGGCGAGCTTGCGCGTCAGGGTGGTGAGGCAGGAGGGAGACGTACTGGTAAGGACAGGGGCACTGGCTTGGGTACTCGACGCACGCGAAGGTTGATGGACAGAGGTACTGGTTGCACGGGACTGAATCAGAATGATGACAGAGGGTCAGCTCTTGGGCGCGACTGGCAAGGAAGCTCAAGGTGACGAGGATGAGCTCGTGCGAGCTGTCGGCCTTGCACTCACTCTCTTTCTGAGCCTGCCAACCCCGAACGCGTGATCCGTCCTGCTGCTGCTGTTGCTGGTGATGCTGTTGTTGTTGCTGGTGGTGTTGCTGGTTGAACATGTTTCCAAAGTTGAACTGGGCGAGGGCCGAGAGCGGGAGGAGCACGAGCAGGAGCAGGGGCAGGAACCAGGAGACACGAGAGGAGGGAGACATGTTTGGAGAACGCAGAGGGGTCCAGGTAGATGGTGAGACGTATGCGGGATGGCGGCTTGGCTTCTTTGATGGTTGGAGGTAGCAGTAGCCGTCGGCTTGTTGCCAGCTCGAAGTGGACCGGCGGCGCTGCGCGAGTCGCGTGCGAGCTCAGCCGTCTGTTGGCTTCCTTCTCTTGGACCTCAACACCCGCCATCCTCGCCATGACGACACCCACACATCTCGTTCTGCCCTCGGGAGGCGCATCTCTAGGTCCTTCTCCTTTGGTCCATCTCCTGCCGTTCCACACGCCGTTCAGCGGGCCGTCCTCAATCTCGACCTACTTTCTCACGCGTCCGATCCCCGACACCCGCGAGTCAGCCACCCCAGGCGCGACCCTGCTCACGAGCGCATTCAGGGGACGGCAGCTCGTAGGGCAGCCTCTACGCGTACCCGAAGACTACGAGGGAGTCGTGCTGAGCGTGCCCGAGAAGAAGCGGCCCGTCAAGCAGGACGCGGCTGAGCTCACGCGTGAGCTCGAGGACGCCCGCATGGAGGTCGACCAGGCCGTCCAGGCGCAGGTGGACAGCGGCAGGAGGACGAGCCCGAGGAAGAGAAAGGTCACGGATCGGTTTGGAGCACCAGCGATACCTGTCAAGCGGGTAGCAGCCAAAAAGTTCAGGATCGACTCGGACGAGGACTCGAGCGACGAAGAGACGGTCCAACCCCCAGCAGTATCCGTCCCGACGGCTATCCCCGCTCCTTTGTCGCCCGGACCGACAGCAACAGGGAGCACGCTCGTCTCATCGACCTCCTCCACCCCTCTACCGACCGAGACCGACATCTCCGCGCCCGCCTCCCCACCACTCAACATCGTCCAGGACACCCTCTCCCGCTCACCCTCACCCTCGCCTCCTCCGCCCGGTTCTCAACCACCCGTACTCGCACCAGAAACGACCGAGGAACCTGTCGAGGAAGAGATGCTCCTTCCTCCACCGCCACCGGCGAGGGGGCTCAAGGTCGTGTCCTCGTTTGGAGAGCAGGGGATCACGCTCTGGAGTGCGGACGACCCCGTCGACGAGGGCAGGGACGAGTACTTCAGGTGTCTGGGCAAGGGAGGATGGATGGAGCTGGCTGGGGTGCTGCATCAGGAGGAGAGCGAGGATGAGGCGTAGGGACGGGTTCAGGATCGGCTGGCTGGCGGGGGTTCGGAATTGGGTGAGTGCCCGAGATTGCTCGTGTGAGGTCGTGAGCCCGGTGAACAAGCTGACGCTGCTCTGTTGTTTCGTTCCGTACAGTTTTTCCTTGTGTTTCTGTGCTTGTGCTTGGCTGCTCTGCTTTTGGTGAGTGGCCTTCTGAGATGAACGCGTCTCTCGCGGACGCACAGAGCTGACTTTGGTTGTGACCTCCTCTCATGTCAGCTTTGTTTCCTTTCCTATTGGAATACTTGTCGTCTCTTCTCTAAACCAAGCCTGTCTGTCGAGAGGCGTGAAGAGATTCGCCTGAGCTTCGAGTGGTACGTGCACTGAAGACTCCTGCTGCTGTAAGTCGTCTCGCGGTCGTTACTTTGGTGATCGTAGGCTGAATCGCTCCTTGCTTGCTTCCTCGTCAGCGTTCTGCTGGTTGTCCTGTCACGAGAGCTCTGCACGTGTCCGCTCGAGATCCGCCACGCGAGTAGGCTCCGAGCCGGAAAGGACCCGACGCGCCTGTCCTTCTTGACATGCTGTCGGCCCCTGTCTGGGTTCCTCCCCGTTCATATCCTCCAGCTCGTTCGTGAGCTTGATCTCGGATGAGAGGGGGACGAAAGTCAGGCTAGGGGTCCCCGACCGAGGTCAAGCACATGCTTGACGGCCACCTCAGGCCGCTCGTCGCTGCGTCTGCAGACCGTCGCTGTCGTCAGCTTTGGCTGGTACGACTACCGCGTAGCCTGGACTGGTCAAGATCCGAGCACGTAGCGTGGGCTAGCCCTGGATTCGAAAGGGGCCAGTCGCCGTGGGCAAACGAGGCCCCGTGAACGGCGTCGACGCTCGTTCACTTCTATCCTTCATCCTCCTCTTCGCTTCCGTTCTTCCTCCTTCGCCGACTTCCATCGTTGCTTTCTTCCTTGACTTCTCTTGCAACGGTGCGTATCTTCTCGTCTGCTTGCTCTGTACGCATGGTCTGCCGTTCGCAGCCGGATCAAAAGTTGCAGCTGACGGTGTGCCCTCTGCTTCCCGTTCGACAGATCCCACTCTGCCCGTCTCCTCATCGATGTTCCCTGCACACGACTATCACCGCCGAACGACCGTCCGCCAGCCTGTACCCTCCTCCCCACTGTATCCCGAGCAGGTCAAGCAGCCGAGGTGGCGACCTTCGATGTCCGCTCCAGGTTCCGCCTTCGCTCCCTCGACCCCTCCTGCCCCGGCTTCCTTCCCTCCTGGAGCCGGTCCCCCTTTCCAGACCTACAGCACGTACCATCCAATTATCACCTCCCCGTCGTATGCTCTTCCTGGAGGTCCGGCGGTCGAGTACGCGACGAGCTCGACTCGCTCGAGCAACGACCTAGGCGATACGTACGGACCTTCGGACAAGTTGGACGAGCATTGGACCCGAGGGCATGCGACATACGACACCTCGGACGGCCATGCAAGACTCGGCCGCAAGTGGGACCACCCGTCTGCACTGGGAATGAGCTGGGAAGGCGAGACGGTCGGTAGACGCGAATGGACCGACGGCCACTCAGGCGGCGTCTACTACCACGACGGCAGCAGCAGCGACGGATGCCAGCTCGACGGCGTATATGCAGACGAAGGAGACGGTCTCGTCTCGAGCTCGTCGCCATCGTACTCGCACTCGTCCATCTCTACAGACTCGCTCGGCACGGATGCGGTCGATGGGTACGCCTACCACGGCTACCGAACCAACACCACTCCGCTCGTCTACCCCAGGCCGGACCATCTCGTCAACGCACACCCTCTTCCTCATCGACACGCTCGCGTCAGAGCTCCGATTCCAAAGTTCCATCAACTTCCTCCTGCGATCCGCACCGGCTTCCCCAGTCCTGCCGAGCAGACCTCGCTTGAACATCGCTCCGCCGCCACCCCAAGACATCAGTCTGCGCAACCGTCGGTCCCGTCCCTCTCTCCATCGAGCTCGACACACGAGTCGTACGAGTCTCACATGCACTCTGCCAGGACGCCCTCGTCGCCGTTCGAGACCATGACGCTCGTAGACGCCCCTCACCTGGGAGCCATCCAGCCGATCCAGATCCCCGCTCTACCTCCCCTCCCGCCGTACGATCAGCAAGGGCTCATCTGCTCGCCCGACGGGATGGACGAGGATGTTGTCGTCGCTCCTCTCGCGCGGGTCCATCAGCCCGAGCACGACCGACTCCAGTCGCGCGGATCTGCGAACGAGAGCGACGACGTCGACGCAGATGATTACGTGCACGTCCGGCCGCCTAATGGACTCGTCAGTCTCGCCGAGGTTGTTGGTTCGGGTGCAGCGAGATGGGAAGTCGTCGAAAGGGGTACGCTCAAGAGGAAGCGCGCGGCGACTGTCCCAGAGGCCAGCGGGTCAGATCAGAAGGGCAAGGACAGCGCCAAGGACGCTACGGAAAGCGACGACGACGACGAGATCAAGGAGGTCGCCGCTGAGGACATTGTCAAGGTCGAGGAACGGCCGGTGCCTCTGACCAAGAGCGGGCAACCGTTCAAGAAGAAGGGAAAGACCATCACCGCTTGCGCTGTGAGTCTGTCCACCGTCGGCACTTGAACCACTCCTGACCGTACTGACTTAATCTGTGATCCGTGTGCTGATCTGCAGGAATGTCGTAGGCTGAAGATGAGGGTCGGTCTAGACCTTTTCCCCTCCGCCTTGACCCTCGACTGACTCGTCGCCCTCACTCCCACCCTTCGCAGTGTGACAACGGAGCGCCCTGCAGCTCATGCATCGCCCGAGGCGTTGCTCAGGTCTGTCCTACCGGGACCCTCGCCGGCATCAAGGGAAAGCGACTCGTGACGACCGACACCCTTCACCTCCACAAGAGGATCATCGCCCTCGAGGACGCGCTCGCGGTATCGTACGCGAGGGAGCACCCATCCAGGTCTGCCTCAGGGTCTTCCTCCTCGACGGGACCGAGGATCCACCCGCTGCTCAGAGATACCTCGCTCTCCGCCAACGAAGGACGATCGATCGCCAAGGAGTGATCTTCGTCCCTCGCCATTCGCACGACTCGACCGAGTCTTTCCTTTCTCTTTCGCTTCGTTCCCAACACGGACACCCTCATATCCTGAACTTCCTCTGTATACCTTTCGCATCCTAGTCTCATCTTGTTCCTTCTCTGCTCTTCTTCCGGGACGACCCCCTTCCACCCACGTACTCACGACCCCATCCTGACGACCCCATCACGCGCCACGACCTTTCTTCCTGCACCCGTACGTACCTCTCTTGCGCACCCTCCGAACTGCTTCCATCTCTTACTTCTCAGCTAGCACTGCTGCAAGCTCGACCCCGCCCTGCATCGCACACACGCTGCCCTCCTCCTCACCCTATGTCTGTCCTGATAGTCGCCACCTCGCCTTATGCACACCTGCTTTATTCGACGAACGATTGATTCCTCTTGCCGTCCGAGCCCCAGAAGAGAGTTAAACCGTTTTGCATTGCGCCAGAAGGTCGTCGTAAAGGTGGAAAGGAAGGGTCTGTCTAAGAAAGCTAAGCGATGATGAGGAAGGAAGCAAGCCAAGGTATCTAGAGTCCGACCTCGTCCGCGTACGCCAGCTGTCCCAGCCGTCCGATCGACACCACCGACGGCTTTGCCTTGAGCATCTCCTTCAACGCCTTCTCCACCGCCTCAGGCGTCAACTTCTCCAACGCCTTGAGCGAGTCCTCACACGACTGAATCTCCTTGCCAAACACCTGCGTCGCAAGGGTCTCCCTCACTCCCTCAGCCGTATCCCACCGGCTGGCCACCTCAAACTTGGCCCGCCCGACAGCCCTGCTCAACGACTCCTTGTCGACCTTGACGCCCTTGAGCGTCTTGACAATCTCCCCGGCCGCGGTCGACAACCGCTTGGATCCCTCGGCCGTCACCTCCACACACAGCAACGACGCGTCCGAGTACGGCGCAACGAACGAGACCGCCTTGGTTCCCTCTCCGACGAGATCCGCCGCGGCCTGAAGCGGCGGTGCGCTCGACCACTTGAGCGTCGACTCGGTCGATCCGAGCAGGTACGGGATCACGAGGTGTTCCAGTTTCGGCGCTCCCTCGATCGGGTAGGCGACCAGGAACGTCGGCTTGACGTCCGGCAGGAGGTGCAGATCGATCGGGATCCTCTTCTCCCCTCCAAACACCTTCGTCTTCTCGACCTGCTGTCCCTGCTGCGACGCTCCCTCGAGAACGTCCTGGTCGAGCGCCTCAGCGAGGACGTGCTTGACGAGGTTCTCGAGCGACTCTTGCGAGAGTCCGGTTCCGACGATGCCGATCTCGCGCTTGAGGGCGGCGTTCCAGAGCTCGCGGACCTCGAGGATGCCGACGGGGGAGTCCTGCGAGGCGTACAGGGAGGAGCCGAGGCCATGTCGGAAGGCGAGCGAGTGGACGTGCTCGTAGGCGGCGACGGAGGGGGTGACGGTCGCCTGCTGGGACTCGAGCGCGGTCGAGATGAGGGTCGACTCGTGCAGCTCGTGGTTCAGGTGGCGGGCGGTAAGGGCAGAGGTGAGGAGCTCGAGGACGGTCTTCCTGAAGATCGAGGAAGATAGACCGACAGAGGACGCGTCAGTACCGGTCATGAGGTGCGAGAGCGGAGGGGGAAGGCTGGACTGACTCGTCTCCCTTGAGGCACTCTCCGGTGAGGAGGAGGTGCTCTCGGGTGAGGGTGGCAGAGAGGGTTGCTCCGAGGTGCTCAGCCTGTCGGATGGTGGCGAGCGCAGACGAGTGGGCGTTGCTCTACAGACGGACAAGGGAGGGCAGAGGGCGGAACAAACGTCAGCTTAAGCTCTCGGATCGGGACGAGCACGACAGGTCGACCTCCTCGGCTGCACAGAACACCCAAGAGTCCCTCTCTGAGCTCATGAGAGTCCTGCACGAACTCTCATCCCAACGTTCCGTCCCTCTGCGTGGGATCCGGAGCGGTCTGGCTGAGCTGTCTCCGAGGTCATGAGCTTCGTCCGGTTGGCTCTTTTCCCTCCCTCCGCTGGGGGCGCGCCAGGACGAGCTCCCTGACCTCCCAGCTCAGCTGCTACCCTCCTCAGAGCACTCTCGGACCTCATGGAGACTTCCACCATGTACCAGCCACCTTCCGATCTCGCTCTGAACATGCTCGCTCGGCCCCCCTCGCTCCTGCCGCCTCGGAGCGTCCCATCTTTTTCCGCGCCCGACCTCCTCCGAACCCGCCGACCTTCTCGCCCAGCACACACCCAGGACATCTCAACTGAGAAGAAAGAGACTGACCTTGAAAGCAAAGTTCTTCAACACAGCCGCGGCACCGGCCTTGGTCTCGTACCTGGACCCAGCCTTGAGCACGAGCGAGATCGACGAGGTGAGCCCGCCGTGGTCGTGGGACGCTACCCGGAGCGTGGGAGTCAGCGACTTGACAGCGAGCGAGGCGGCTCGGGTCAGGCGGGCGGGGGTGGCGGACCGGCGGGGGAGGAGGGAGGGGAGCATCCTGGTGGGAGAGGAGAGGGAAGGGAGAGAGGGAGGAAAGGGTCGTGGTTGCGTTGAACGTCGAAGCGAGCGGGCGAATCCAGGTGCGCGCAAAGGATGGGCAGCCTTCCTAGGACGCGACATCACAGAACCATAAGACTACTGGTATGTCTGACAAAGGGAACCAATATTTGAGTTGACCTCGATATCACCAGATTGGGAACATCAGACCTGTCGAAGGCAACTAAGGCGTCAAGCAACAGCCGACGATGCCATCCATACGCGTCACTGCTTGTTGTTGAGATCTTGTCCGATCCGCAGACCCTCGCATCAGACTTGATAGATAGAGCAAGAGCATGAATCAGTCTCCGCCGTTCTTGAGCGCTGCAGCATGCGCGCGATCCTTTTCCTCTTCCTTCAGCCGTTCCTTCTCCTCCTTCTCTTCTTGCTCGCACACCTGATGATCAGAAGAGAACAGTCGGTCAGTTCTGGATAGTTTCGGAAATGAAGAGAAGTGTCTCCACAAGAGGCTCGCGTACCTCGATGTCCAGAGGGAAGTTGAGGATGGCCGCCACTCCCGTCAGCTGATCGAGCTCTGTGTCGCCAGAGAAGAACAGACGTCAGACATGGACCGCGACCAAGCAAAGCGTGGTATAGGACTCACGCTTGCCGCTCTCATGCATGCTGGAGAAAATGAGTGCCTCTCCACCCTTGGCGCGCACGTCGTCCACTAGCGCGACGAACCGCTTCCGTTGCGTCACGTCGCTTGACCTGCAGACCAGATGAGCTGAGGTCAGCCACTGGAGCGCTGCCTTGAACGCTTATGTCATGCACAGACTGACCTGAACAGCGCATCACTGATGAGCAGCGTCCCGACCGCTCCGCGATCGACCGCGAGAGCGACATGATCCGGTCCGTACCACGCCCGAAGCTCGTCCGAGCCGAGCATCTTGTGGAACCTGATCAGATGAAAGAGATGCGATGTCAGATTGATACAAGAGACGATCTGTCAGCGGGAACATCCCGTCTACTGACTTTTCCAGCATCGCACCCTCTCGCGCGTACTTGGTCCCCGAGAGCAGCGTGGCGACCTGTTCGATTGGGGAAGCGAGCTAGGTCAGACCAGGCTTCCTCGAGACAGCCGGGACGAGATCAAGCAGCGACTGACTTCTGGACTCCGCAATGCCTCGACCAGCGCGTGTACATGACTTGTCGAAGTGTGCACCCGAACCCACTTGCTCCGGCTTTGCATCAGAGGCTTGTTCGTTGTGCGGACGGCCTCGGCAAAGATATAGTCAAACACCTGGGGTCACAACGAAAGGCAGAAGGCGTAAGTATGATCCAACAAGCGACTAGAAGAGAGGAGGGACACGACATACGCCGTCTTTTGTGAAGCCAGGGGAGGCGAGGACGATGGCCTTCAAGGTCGCGTACGGCAGATGGCGAAGGACGGCCTCGAAGAGTGTCTTGTAGAACCGGTCCAAAGCCTGAAAGCAGAAACCCCAAAAGATAGGAGGTCGGAGGTCAGTTTATGATCAGGTCCAAGCAAAATGTCTGGAGCCGCAATCGCGGCGAGCCTACTGACCTTCTCGTGCACGCCTGATGCTCCCTTCCGCTTCCGAGGGACGGGCACGTCTATCCGTTGACGGACAATCGTCATGTGCTCGGTCAAGAGACATACCGTAGCGACACCTGGTAGAACAAGATTGAAGAGGTCAGATCTGGTTCGATCGGATGAGTCTGGAGGGGGTCGATGTACCTTCTCCGCACACGATGGCACCAATCTCGGCGCCTCGGCCCTCCTCGGTCGCCTCCTCGATACGAGCGAGTGAGACCGAGTCCCAGCCGTCCTCCTTCCACAGGTCAAAGTCGCGGTTCGCTGAGAGGTCGTGAGAGAAAGCCCGTCAGATTGTGGCTTCTTGGCCCGCGTTCGCGACAAAAGAATGATGCTCACCCTCGAGATCCAAAGTGTGGAAGGCTCCGTTCTTGACGTGAGCGTTCTCTCGCGTGACCGGCCCCGAGATGTGGAGGGTAGAGGTCGCTTCGGGCGGGAGGGTCGAGGACGAGAACGTTGATGTCGATGGGGCGGGCAGTGGAGGTCCATACACAGTCTAGCCAGCAAATGTGCAGCATGTGGTCAGCTCAATCTGGCATCGTCATCAAGCGGCTGACCGGGATCTAAGTGACAGGCGGAGTGGACCGACCTTTGTGACCTTGAGTGTCAGCTGTGTCCGCACGCGCTGTGAGTCGACCGACCCAGTGGAAGACTCATTCACGACTCGTCTGTAAACAGGGCATCGGACCGGGCAAAGACAGAGTCAGTCAGAGCTCAAAGACACCTCGGCTGTAGCAAGTCGAGCTGCCCGAGCTCATGTCGAGCTTGGCCGAAGGCTGCGTCTCTTTGTGCCATGCCCTTTGACCGGCAGTCGAAGATCGACGAGCACACCAGAGTGCGGCGAGAACTCGGACGTGTACTGACCTGATGGCAGTCGCTCGGACCTCGTCGCCCTGGCAGAAAGCGGAGGGAAAAGAGAACAAGTGAGCTCGAGCTCATTGTCGAGCTCACACCCGTCCTCCTCTTGCGAGCTCATCACTCACGACGGCGATCAGGTTGTAGATGTGCCACATGTCCTCGTCATCCTCTGGACGCATGCGCACATAGCCCTGCAAGAGTCAAGATACATTTCGAGGACGAGGACGAGACCAGCAGAGGTGACGTCAGAACAGCAAGAGCAGCCAGAGCAGCGAGAGAGAGAGGGCAAGCAGATCAGACGTACAGATCCGTCCTTCTCAATCTGCTTCTTGATCAACTTCATAGAGCGCTAGTGTGCGTGTACGAGTGTCGAAATCTGGGGCGACAAAGTTGTGCGAGAGATGGTTGTTGCAGCTCGGCGGACGAGGGATGAGCTCGAATCTCGACCGCCTGTCTCCTGAGCTCAACTCTGGCGTTCGATAACCGGCTGCTTTCTTTCCTGTCCGATTGGTGTCTCTCGACGACATGGACGCTGAGATACCGTGTTCACAGTGAGTCCTTACCAACTATCTGAAGCTCAGTCCATGACCAGGACCGGTCGGCGAACTCGAGAGCTAGATGCTGAGCTCGTCGTCCTCTCGTCTTGAGCTGAGCTGGGTGACTTAGGCGGATCATCCAAGCTTCCCGATCGTCATGCGATACTTTTGACGGCTCTTACATGCTCAAGCATACTTGCGTGACTTTCTGGACGACTTGTCTCGCCTCGTTGGTCCCTCGGTAGACCATACTGCTCCGTTCATCCGGCAGACCTTCGCACCGCCGGCGTCTGCTCGAACACTTCAACCGAGCATCGTATCTGCTCTGACTTCCACCGAGAAGGTGCAAGAGCGTTTGGAAACCGCTCTCTCGACGCCTGGCCTCTTGAAGTCGTCGAGCGGTCGACGGGACATCGTTCTGCCGCCGCTGGACGACCGTGCAGATGGAACCGGGTCGCCCTCCTCGACCGCGTTCGATCGACACCTTCTCCGACCAGGTCGCCTCTCGGCGAATTGTGGCTGTCTTCGAGAAGCAGTTCTGGCAGCATGCTCAAAAAACAAAGGCTGCCATCGCCACGGTGCGTCATACGCTCTCCCAGCCTGGACGTGCCGTCCTGGCTTGCCACTCGGCGACATCGGAGACGCGCATTCTTTTACTGACACCTACATGTCCGATCTGCGTCGAGGGGTACACAACAACACCAACGTCGCTCAGCTGCTCGAAGCGGTCGGGACGCGGGTCGCCGACGCGTCTCCAAACCCTACATCGGCTTTCCGTCACCGACGCGCTCTTGCACTACTCTCCGAAACTGAGCGCCGAGGTCGTCTCGTGGAAGACCCATTGGGCCCTGAGCCGTACGTGCTTCCGCTCTGTGAAGCTTCCGCTGGGCCGTCGCGAGCGAGCGCGCTCATGTTGGGGAGACGTGTTGGGCGGTCGCCACTTTCTGCTCATGCAGGTGCGCGTTATGGGTTCAGACGGTGTTGTCTGATGTCGTCTTCGCGTTTTCGTAGCTGATGTGCATGCTTCTCTTTGGTCCAGAAGGAGTTGACGACGAGCCGAAGGTGGCGGCGTCTTGCCAGGTTCCCGCTCGCAGCTCGCTGTCAGGCGCCAAAGCACCGCCGTCTCGCTCGCTCGACGCTTCCTCTTCGTCGCCATTTTCTCCGCCGCCTCGCAAAGATGCCCAGCAACAAAAGCGGCTCCCTCCCGCCGCGGATGATTAGTGTATACAGCACACGATCGAACCAGTCCGAAAGGAGGAGGTCTGTGCTGGGTCCCAAGCCCAAGCAAAGCAGGTCCTCGCTGATCTCGCCCGAACCTGGACGAGGACCGACGCCGACACGCTTCAAGACGATCATCCCGGACGAGGACGCTCGGCGTGTTTGCGTTGCCCCTTCGGGACATCTCTTCTCTCTTCGCGGGGCAACAGTCAGGCCGGCCGTGCGAGGGTCGGTGGTATAAACACCAAGCTCGTCTGCCACAGCTTCTGCCCAGCAACAACGACAATCCCCTTCAGCCCTCCCTCCGCTTCCTTCCTTCTCGCAACACCAACGACAGTCGCCCAGCATGGACGCCGCCGCTCACGCGCAAGTCAAGCAACAAAAGGTTCACTTCATCAACTACCTCGCCGCTGTAACGTGAGTACCCCAGAAGAGAGGGTGGGGCGCGAGCGGGGCATGCGTCGCCCCGTGTTAGCCAGAACGAAGCTGACCCCTCCTCCTCCTTCTCTTGACCCCTCAGAGCTGGTATCGTGAGTCTTTGACGCGCTGTCGAGGTGATTGTCGGACTTTGATGTTGACCGCAGCTTGATCTTCCTTTTCTCGGCTCGTAGGGATCGTTCCTGTTTGGATGTGAGCCCCTCGTTTCAGCCCTCGCTCCGTCTTCTACATTTCAGCCAGCTGACATCGCGTCTCCTGCCTACGTCTTGTCTTCAGACGACTCTGGAATCATCGGATCCGTCATCTCGGCCGAGTACACCCACTTCCACGACTACTTCGTGAGTTGACCGGTCCTTGCCGTGCTTTGGCTTGCGGTCGAGTCTTTCAAAGCTGACCTCCTCCTCTCTCTCGCTATACTTTCAGAACTCTCCGGATTCTAAGGCCACCGGTGCTATTGTGTCCTTGTTTGCCGGAGGAGCTTGTCAGTCATGCTCCATCTGCTCCACCTCCAGACGCCAGCCTCGATTGCTGACAAGGATCGTCACCGTCTGTTCTGTCAGTCTTCGGAGCCGCTGCTGCCGGTTTTACTGCCAACAAGATCGGTAGGAAGCGTACGATCCAGTTTGGAGCGTCGATCGCCGCTGTCGGATGCGCGATCCAGACCGGTGCCGTCAACGTTGGCATGCTCATGGCCGGACGATTCATCGCGTGATTGCACTCTCTTTGGGTCTGACATGTTTTCTCGTCCGTCGTGGTGGAGACTGATCCTCGATCTCTGCTTCTCGCTTCAGCGGTATCGCCATTGGAATGCTCTCCATGATTGTCCCTCTCTACCAGGCCGAGATCTCGCCCCCGCACGCCCGAGGACTCCTCTCTGGATGGACGCAGATGATGATCTCGATCGGTTTCTTCGCCGCCAACTGGGTCGGTTACGGATGCCAGTTCCTCGGCAGCAACGCTCAGTTCCGGGTTCCGCTCGCCATCCAGATCATTCCTGCCGTCGTCCTCGGATGGTGAGCCCGCCTTGCTTTCACAGCTCGTAGTCTACCTCAAAGCTTGCTGAGATTGACCTCCTTTGTTGCTTTCAGCGCCATGTTCTTCCTTCCTTACTCGCCTCGATGGCTCGCCCAGGAGGGTCGACACGAGGAGGCCTACGCCGCCCTCATGCGACTCCACGGTGGCAAGGCCGACGCCGCCGTCGTCAAGTACGAGTACGACGAGATCGTCGTCCAGATGGACTGGGAGCGCGAGAACGTCTCCAACAAGTTCTCGGATCTCTTCGCCACCCGGGCCTCCCTCAAGCGAACCCTCTGCGGAGTCATGGTCCAGGTCTGCTGCCAGTGGACGGGAGTCAACGTCAACTCATACTTCGGTCCCACCATCTACAAGTCGCTCGGGTTCTCTGGATCGCGTGTTCTGCTCATCTCGGGGATCAACGGAGCCGCCGGAGTCGTCGAGACCTTCACGTTCATCACCTTCATCGTCGACCGGATCGGCCGACGCAAGCCCCTCGTCTACGGAGGTGTCCTCATGGCCGTCTGCCTCGCCTGGCAAGCCGGATGCGGATCCCTCTTCGCCAACGGCAAGCAAGGATCCAACGCCGGAGGTATCGCTGGAATTGCGTCGATCTTCGTCTTCGGTCTCGTCTTCTCCTGGTCGTACGGACCCGTCTCCTGGATTTACCAATCCGAGGTTTTCTCGATGCCGCTTCGAGCGATGGGCACGAGTATCAGCACGATGTCAAAGTTAGTAGGCCCCTCTTTATCTCTATACTTCTGCGGAACAGCGGAGGCTCACCTCATCTCCTCCCTCCTCAACCCCCCTCTTCCCCCTCCGCCCGCAGCTGGGCCATGAACGTCCTCCTCTCCCAAATCTCCCCCATCGGACTCGAGAAGCTCGGCTACAAGTTCTTCTTCATCTTCATCGCCTCAAACATCCTCAACTCGATCATCGCCTTCTTCCTCTTCAAGGAGACCAAGGGACTCACCCTCGAGGAGCTCGGAGCCATCTTTGGAGACGACGATGTCATCGCGCCGCCTTCGGCCGGCAGGTTGGCGCACGAGGCGAGGCAGAGGGGAGACAGCCCCGTGGACGAGGAGAAGAAGATGAACAACGATGCGACGGGACACATTGAGCGGGTCTAGATCACTCTCTTTGTTCCTCCCTCCACGCGACGGCTCCGCTTTGGGTTGCTGCGGTTAATACTTGTTACGTTTTATGTTTTCGGGGTTCCTTTGTATGGCTTCCAACCTTTTCTTATGTGTTGAGAACGGAAGTATTAAACCAATCATGATCTTTCTGTTCTTTTTCTTCGGTCGGCCGCTGGACGTGCGTTGGAGAGAACGAGACGAGGGTGGAAGAGAGACAGCAGAACCAGCCATGCCATTAGAAGTATATGTAAAGACGAGAAGGAGCAGAGCCCGGGTGTACTCAAGGCGAAGGACCGAGTGACCGGGGTGCGATGCGATGCGAGCGTGGGGTGGGGTACAGGAGCGTGGGGAGGTGAACAGAGATGAAGCAAAGGAAAAAGAAGAAACCCGGAAACGAGAACCGAGACGCGCGAGGGTGGTTTAGTACTACGATCGATCAGACAACAAAGACGACCAAGTCGGTTTCAGTCGTGCAAGTCGAAGCGGAAGAGAGGAGAGGAACAGCGTCCGACTCACCCCTCCGTGCCTGTAGTACCCGCACGAGTTCAACAGGATCCCCACATCGACCGAGAGGTCAAAGTCGACGAAGAGACCAGCCTGGGTGAAGTACCCGAACTTGTTTCGGCGGGTCCAGTCGAGCGAGCGGGTCGAGGGGTACGACCATGTGGACGGGTAGAGCTGGTAGGCGTTCGAGAGGGCGATCTGCGGAAGCGAGTAAGAGGGGTGTGTGTCAGCTTGGGTGCGGGTAGAAAGTGATTGGAGGGAGAGATAGGGGGAGAAGGGACCAACGTCGATGAAGCCTCGTCCTCGAAGGAAAGCGAGCACCTGAGTCTGATCCCGGATCCACGCGCCAGAGTCGGGGTGGAAGTAGCCAAACCTGCAAGTCCGTCCAACCAACCAGAGCAAAGTCAGCTCGTGCTCGCTCGAGTGGGCGAAAGAGAGGTAGGTGTGTGTGCGGACTCACTCGTACCAAGTCGGCCTGACCCAACCCTGAGGGCAGGTCCACGAGAACCCTCCGCTCGCGAGGAGCCCAGTGCCGAGCAGTCCGCTAGGAGCGCCAATGCCGAGGAGTCCTCCGTTGCCTCCGAGACCTCGCTCGTCGAGCGAAGCGTCTCGACCGAGGATCTTGGCACCACCGAGGAGCTGAAGAGAAAAGAAGGGAGGGAGAAGGAAATGGGAGGGAGCCAGGTCAGATCAGGGGAAAAGGTCCAGGCACGCGCGAGAGAGGTGAATGAGGGACTGACCGATCCAGCACCGGATCCCTGCGCTCCGAGAACTCCAGGGATGACGGCAGCACCCTGTCCGGCTCCGTGACCGGCGAGAACAGTGTCGAGCACGGGGATGCCGTGGTGAGAGTTGCCGCCGAGTCCGAGGAGCTGAACGAGGGGAGCAGAAGGGAGGCGGAAGGTCAGGTCCGAATCAGGTGGGCGGGTCAGAGCAGTGAAAGGAAGGAGTGAGGGACATACAGGAGCCGCGAGGGCGTGCTGGCCGGCGAGGGCGAGGGCGAGGACAGAGAGGAGGGCCGAGGGGAACATGTCGAAGAGTGAAGAAGGGGTAGACTGTCGAAGGCGAAGAACAGGGTAGGAGGTCAGATTAGAGTCAAGGATGGCGAACCGAGCAGTGCGGTACTCACAAGGTGAAAGATGTGTGAAGAGGAGAGAGCGAAGAGCGAAGAGCGAAGAGGAAGAAGAAGAAGAAGGTGGTTGTTGGGAGACAGAACGAAAGCACGCCCTCGCGGATTAAGTACCTTGAATCAGAGAGGGGTCTGACCGGCTGGCGGGCTGTGCTCCGAGGTCAGGCGGGATGTGAATCTGGGAGCAATCTACGGTCGGAAGCTGGGCAGGGGCGAGGGTGTGCCTGGCGAGGGTCCGTCGATCCAGAGCGGCGAGGGCGGCCAGGAACGCGATGTTTCGTGTTGTGGGTTGAGTGAGCAGAAGACGAACGTCCAAGAGCTCGTCCGTCGGTGGAGTAGTTGAACGTCATAGACAAGGCTTCTGACGGCGCCACTGCCGGTGCGAGATGCGAGCGGGACGAGGCGTGAGGCGTCGAGGTGTGTCGTCGGACCTGACCTGACCTGGCCTCGCACGGTCCCTCTCGCTCGTCCTCGCTTGCTGGTCCGTCTAGATCCGTCCATCCGAGCGCTTGACCGTGGCCTGTTGACGCATCACATCCCTGCAACCCTCGCCTCCACGATCTGCTCGACCCACCCCCAGGCCTGCCCTCTGTCCTCGTCCAGGAACTCGCTCAGCCCGAAGCCCTCCCTCCACCCATCCGGGAAGACGTGTCCGGTCCAGTCAAGAAAGCTCAGCATTAGGGTTTTGACGACCGCACTCCTCAGCGTGACTTTGTCTCCCGTCTTGCCGGCCGGAAGGATGTCTGTGATGAACATCTCGGGCGTGATTGACGTCGTAGAGGATGAGGACCATCCAGGGAGGAGGGCCGCGAGGACAAAGAGGACGGATTGAGCGTGTGTCGTGCGAGGGATGAAGCTGAAGAATGTCGGGAGGCATGCAGTCGGGAGGAGGGACAGGGGTGGAAGGAGGTAGTAAGGGACGGCACGGTCGGCCGAAAGGTACGGGCGAGTCGTCGGGTGATGGGACGCGGGTGGAGGTGTGAGAAGGTGAAGGATCTACGCAAAGAGTTGGGATATAGAGATTGGATGTCAGCACAAGTAGCCGTTACCACCTAGAGCGCCAAGCTCCGTCTGCGCGACTCACCATGCCCAACAACCGTCCTGCGATCTCCCTTCTCGCAAGCATCCTCGCCTCCTCGCCCTCATCCTTCTCGTCGCCGACCCCAAACTCGTCAGTGAACGAGAGGTCTAGAGCATCTTCGTCCTCGACAAAGGATATCGGAGAAGGACCCTTTTTCGTGGGAGCTGGCGCGGATGGGTTGGACGGGTAGAGAGAGAAGATGATGGTGGCGAGTCTTGACACGTCCGACCGAGGACTGCGAGGGTTGCTGGAGTTCTCGACCGGAAACTGATGGAGGAACAGTGGCAGCGGAGGTTCTTCTGGAGGTGTCGGCTCTGCGTCGGGGACGATGACTGGTCAGCCAAGGGCGACACCTGCCCGACAGAAGAGGGCTCGCTACTGACCGTTCTCATCCTCGTCCTGCGTCACAGGTTCTAGCTCAGGCGTCCACTCCCAGCACTCCCTCAGATCCCTCTCCCAGAGCCCGACGAGCACGCCGGTGACCTCCCACCAGCTGTCCTCCTCGACCCTCCCCGCCTTCGCGGGCCGACTCGGCCCGCCGAGCTTGCCCTTTGCGCCTGGACCCTTCTTCCTCTTTCCTGTGCCAATCTGCCATCCGACGTCTCTCGGTTCGTCCTCGTCGTCGTTGCGGCGGTACCCGACCTGACCGGGCTTGTTGCCGAGCAGCCCGTCGGCCCACGACTTCCATCGGATGATGCCCCTAGATAGCTGCTCGACCCGCGAAAGATTTTGCATGTCATGATAAGGGTCCGAGTTGGTGTTTGGAGGCACGGCGGCGAGAACGGAGCGAGGAGAATTGAGTGTGGTGATCCGGCGGAGGAGAGCGAGCGCGCTCCGACGCAGCGAGGGCGGATTCGGCGGAGAGGGTGTGGTCAGGGAGAGCAGGATGAGGATCAAGAGGTGGTCACTGTTGGTATCGGAAGGACGTCAATCCCGTTTGGGCGGCCGAACATGTGAGGCAAGGAGGTTCGACGGACGCGAGCGAGAGAGGGAAGAGCAAGAGAAGAGGTGAGCTCGAGTTCGTCCTTCTGTAGCGGTGACCGGATCCACAGCGGATGGATGTCGTCGTGATCTGGACTCACACTGAAGGCGCAAACTCTCCGTTGCAAAAAGTGGCTAGCGTCTGCAGCCCGATCTCGTCTGCACAGATAGCCACAAAGGAGGAGAAGCACGGGTGAGCTCTAAAGTCCAAGCTCGCACGTCCGTCTCCCTCGTGGACCCTCCAAAGCCAGTCCTGATCGAGTGAACGAGCCAGACAGCTTGCTTGTCTCCCGAGCAATACATGTCACCTTCTCTGAATCACGTTGGGGACTCACAGTGTTCTTCCTCCATCGAGGTCGCCACAAGTCGGAGCCACGCCGGAGGCATCTCCGCGTCGGCAGCCGTCCAACGCGTCGTCGTCTTGCCCGTTGCGCGACCAGACGGTCCAGACGGAAGGTCGAGAGAGGTGAGAAGAGCACTCATCCCTGCGAGGCCAATCCGCGGACCGTTGGCAAGGTTGTATGGTGGTGTGTGGAAGGCAGTCACAAGAGGGTGAGCTTGACGCGAGCTCGGCGGCAGCCCGTCCGACGCGGCCACCAGCGCACCGCTCAACCTTCATAGACGAACAACCCTTTCGAGAATTTGAGATAGAGGTCCGGATCTCTGTAAAGCAATGGCGTGGTATAAAAAGTGCGAAGGGAAGGATAGCAGCTCGACGTGACAGACGCGTCTCGGAAGGCGAGCACGACGAACGAAAGCAGAGGCAACGACCGCTGCGACTCGAGCGCAAAGGGAGGACGAAACAAAAAGCGAAAGATGCAAAAGATGGCAGCGAGAGCAAGCACGTCCAAGAAAAGGGGAACGCGAAAGGGTCCGAGGCGAAGGCGCGTGGTCATGTCGACGACGGACGCTTAGATGGCCTTGTATACAGCGGCAACCTGGGCCTTGAAGGCTACGAAGACAAGATGAAATGACGGAAAAGGAAGATCAGCTCGTGCAGACGGAGACGGGCAAGTCCTTCGACTGATACGAGCAGCGCTCGAGCAGCCCTGACATCCTGACGGTAGACAGCGAGATCTTGTCTCTGATGGATGGAAGATAGGCTCACCTTCTTGATTGGCCCACAGGTCGGCGGCATCAACGTTCAGAGGAGCTGTGGGGAACGAGGGAAGCCAGGTCAGCGGATGGCCACACTGTGCAGAGCTGAAAGGGCGAAACGCACAGTCGTTGTTCGGCTCTGTATCAGATGGGATCGAAGAACAAACATGCAAAGGACAAGAGAGGCAAGGTCAGTGATCTGCATAGAGCCCCTGGGATGCCACGATCAGGGTAACGGGGCCAGACACAGCACGCACCTCCGAGCAGAGACTGGAGCGAGACGAGGATCGTCTGGACAGAGTACACAGCCGACCACTTCTCCTGCAGATCAATAAAAAGTAGGATCACCAAATAGAGAGGGGCGCGCGCGGTCAGCCTCTGGACGTAGGATGAGTCGACTGCCGGGTTAGGGGCTTACCTTGAGGATGTCGAGGCAGATGTCTCCTCCCGGGAGGGCAACGTTCGGGTGGAAGCACGGCGTCACAAATCTGATCGTCGGAGCAGTGTAGGGGTAGTTGGCAGGGAAGTGGAGCGTAATCTTGAACGTGAGTCCAGCGTACGGCTGGGGCGGAGAGACGAGACGCGCAAGACCGAGTGAGCTCAGAGCTGACGAGAGCAGGAGAGAGTCTGAGAGTGGTGACGTACGGTAGCTTCAGGTCCTGCGATTGTTCCGACCCACTCGTACAGGTCCTGGTCCGAAGCAGGGAAGGCCGAGATACCGGGCACGCTGGCCATCTGCGAGATCGAGACCGGGAGGAGGAGGGCGGGCGCGTGAGCTCTCACTCAACATGACCCGAGTTGACCGTACGCTCAGAGTGGAGCCGGAACTTACCATGAGACCCATGAGCTCAGAGCGCAGCCTGAGGCGAGAGAGAGTTGGTGAGGGGAGGTTGCAGAGTCAGTATCGGGACGATGGGCGCGACTGTGGGCAAGAACAACACGGTCGCCCGGCTGGCGGACGAGCTGACCTCTTTGTGACACTGCCAGACGACGCAGCCCCAGTGGCTGACGCAGACGTCTTGGAAGACGTAGGAACAGGAGCGGGGTGGGTGTTGATGGAAGACATGGAAGAGCAGAGGGAG
The DNA here is from genome assembly GCA_036245725.1 of Mrakia hoshinonis. Taxonomy (NCBI): domain Eukaryota; kingdom Fungi; phylum Basidiomycota; class Tremellomycetes; order Cystofilobasidiales; family Mrakiaceae; genus Mrakia; species Mrakia hoshinonis. The sequence continues at coordinate 92,212 of BTPH01000049.1, forward strand.
AGGGAAGAAGGAAAGGCAGGAGAACAGGAGGGAGGAAGAGCAGGCAGGAGGTAGTTGGCGGACAACCCGAGCCAACCTGTGAAAGCAGGCGCCTCGTGCCTCGTGTTCGGTCCACTGCCAACCACGACCTTCGTCAAAGATCCAAGATGCAGTCCTTGTCCCTACTCGCCGACTCTTTGTCCTCTCCACCTTCGCCTGAGCCGATGGCCGATGACTTCTGGCAGGACCTCGACATCGGCCCTCGACGACGCTCGCCCTCCCCCGTCTCGCAGGAGACGCCGTCGTTCGCCACCGTCGACGCAGACTCGAGTCAGAGTCAGAGTCAGGGGTTCAGCAGTCGTCGAGGAGGCAGGAAGCGAATGCTGCTCCACTCGTCCGACGAGAACGTCGATGTGTCGTTCTCGTTCGGGTCCGATGACGACGAATCCCACGAGCTGGAGGAGGAGGCAGTCGACGATGACGGTTCGCTCGAGCCAGCCGAGGAAGAGGACGACGACGACGGCTGGGCGATAGGCTTCTCGCAGGCAGCTCAGAGGGTCACGGAACCAGTCACCGACACCATGGACGACATCGGAGAGCTCGACGAGGAGGACGAGGCCGAGGTCCCCCGAAGAGCTGAAGCCGAGGACGATCTCGAGTCAGGGACCGAGGCGTGGGAGGACGACTGGGATCTAGCCTTACCTCCACAAGCCTCGCAGTCTCAGTCGGCGTCGTCTCAGTATGCGAGCCAGCCGTCCAGTCGTGCGTCTGCGTCGTCCGCCTCGTCACTCCCACCGTCCGACACGTCCGAGGGTCGTCAGAAACGCAGGTCAGTCCATCGTCACTCGCTTAATCGTCGAGATGGCCACTTATATGCGCCGCTTTGATCCCTGCTCCCGTCACAGGAAGCTCGCCAAGGACCACATCGAGCGCAACCTGCTACTACCGTTTCTTTCCCAACTTGCCCACTCGCTCACCCTCATCCCCGAACCCCGTGTCCCCCTCCGCCGATCGAGCCACGGAGCGCGCCAGAGTCAGAGCGGCTCGAGCCCAAGTCAGTCTCAAGGTCGACGTTCTTCCGGCACCAAGCGAGACGGTCTCATCAGGCTGGACGTGCTCGGATGGCGAAAGGAGGCCGACGGAGGCGGCCAGTTTGTCTGGCCAGGCGGGAAGAAGACGACCTCCAGAGATCTCGGTCAGTCAGGCTCTCTCTAGATGACTGCACCCGTGATGACCATGCTTACCGTGCTGTTCGTCGATTTGACAGCTCGCGTGTGCAAGGTGCTGAGCATGATGCACGACGCTCTCAAGAACGAGTTCATCGTCACCAAGCGGGACATCTACTATAAGGACACCCAGCTCTTCGGATCCCAGTCGGTCGTGGATCGTGTGAGTCTCGCGTCGATATCCTCTGTCCGTCAAAGAGATGTGCTCACGTGTTCTGACTTTGAAACTCTTTCAGATCGTCGAGACGATTGTTTCGTCTGCTGGACTCAAGCGATCCGACTTCAACGTGGTGAGTCGCCCTGCCCGCCGATGAAGAAGAGAGATATCCTCACTCGTCAGGCATCTGACTGACGTGGCCTCGGCGTTTTGCCTGCCTTTTGCCTGCTTCGTGTTTCTAGCGAGCATCGCCCAAGGGTCTCTGGTCCTCCAAGCTGGTCGAGGTTGTCCTCGTCGACGCGCTCGCGAGTGGCAACGACCAAGCTTCGTCTCAGGATGAGCCCGATGAAATCCTGGGGTGTGGCGACATGCATGTGAGTGAGCCTGTTCGACGATGAGCTACACGACTCTGCTGATGCTCTCCACGACCACTCCGACTCTGCAGTCGACTCTCATCCCTCCAAACGAGACCATCAAGGAGGTCAGGATCGCTGACGACCACGCCGAGGAGGAGCTGCAATGGATCCTGGTCATCGAGAAGGACGTGAGTCTCGCGCCCCTCCTTTTGACCGCGCATACATTGACCCTCGGTCCTTCTTCTCGTTCGGCAGGCCATCTTCCAGACTTTGTGCTCGATCAAGTTCGGTGCCGAGCACGGCGTCCTCGTCACAGTCGGTCTGCACGGCTCGCTTGACAGGTGTGCTACTGCTGATGGATCTTCGCATCCTTCGCGTCCCAGGGCAAAGGGTTCCCGGATCAGTCGTCCGCCCACTTCGTCTTCTCCCTGGCGGAGAGGTTCCCAAAGTCAGTCGTGCTTGCTCTGCTCTTTGCCTGTGATGACTTCGTCCCTAACCGGACCTCTCGCTCACCAGCACGCCCGTCCTCGCGCTCGTCGACGGCGACCCGGACGGACTCGAGATCCTGTCCACCTACAGGTTCGGATCCAAGACCGCCGTACGTTCCGCCTCTCTGATCCGACCTGGTTCCGCCTCCGATGATGACTGATCTCGACTGCTCCCACTGCTTCGGCCTGCTGTAGGCGAAGCTGAACCAGGAGTGTCTGGGCGTGGACCGGATCGAGTGGCTCGGAGTCAAGGGATCAGAGTGGTCGAGGTCAGCTGAAATTGACACATGCTTGGGACCACGGATGCTGACAATTCCGGCTCTTCGCTTGTACTGAATGCAACAACCGTCGACCACCAGCCTCGACATCAACTTCGATCTCCTGATCCCTCTCAGCGCTCGCGACCAGAAGAAGGTCCGCCTACTCCCTGCGCACCACGCTGTTCCCGCTCTCGATCCAGTCTCATCGGCTTTTCACTCTGCTCTCATCAGATCCACGCCTTCCTCAAGCGACCGGCTGAGCAGCTGCCTGACGAGTGGAGGTCTGTGTCTCCATCTGCTTCGACGCACAACTCAACTCAATCTCGCCAGCCTCGACGCTCTGACTTTCGCTTCACCCTTCGGATCTTTGCGCATAAGCTGACACCCCCTGTGACTTCCTCGCCTGACCCATCCGTCCCCGACAAAGACGCGAACTCTGCGACATGCTCCACCTCCGACACAAAGCCGAAATCCAGCTGCTCTCCTCCGCCACCTCGCCGAGGACCTCTTCGACCTCCGCTTCTACTTCTCAGCCCTCCTCGCTCGCCAACAGAAATCAATCGATGTTCGACGACGCCCTCGACGCAGACGCAGACGCGGACGAGACCGACCCCGACCTCGACGCCGCGGGAAGCGCGGCGAAGGTAGCGGGACGAGGTAGAAGGCTGGTCGACTATCTCGAGGAGAGGATCGGGGCGGCGGTGAAGAGAGCGGGGAAGAATTTTAAGAAAGGAGATGATGCGGCAGCGGAGGGAAGATCTGAGGACGAGGGGTTAGGCTCCTCCTCGTCCGACATCGAGATCGACTGGGGTGGATCCGGCGTCTTCTTCAAGTAGCCTCATCTTTCCCTTGATCCACTATGCCTCGCCGCCTCAGATCAGATGCCAATTTTCGTTCGTGCAAACGTTCCATATGATCCTCATCCACCTCCGATTCTATCAGCTCATCTCCTCCTCCCCCAACTCCCCTCCACCCATTCCCCAACACTCCTAAACAACCCTCCCCCAACCCCATCCTCCCTCTCCTCCACTCCCATCCCCCCATCCCACCCATGATCCACCCCAACCACACTCACATACTTCGTCCTCACCCCCGCACCACACAGTCTCCCCAAAGCCCAGAAACTCTCCTCCCACGGGACCAACGTATCCGCGTCACCGTGGATGAGGAACGCGTCGGGGTGGGTCGTCGCCTGAGGAGAGTTGGGTCCCACGAGCGCCTGGAGCCGCTCCTTGAGGAAGTCCACCCGAGCGGGTGAGGAGGTGTTCTTGCCCTTCTGAGCAGGGAAGGCCGGGAGGGGAAGACCGAGCCAGAGATCCCTCACCAATCCCTTCTCGATACACCAATCCCACAACATGCCTCTGTACCCACCCGCACCCTCCTTCTCCAGCGCGCGTTTTTCGGAGGGCGTGTAGTCTGCTTCGCCTGTGATGGTCCCGGAGGAGAGGAGGTTGGTGAACAGCCGCGTGGAGACGTTGTCGAAGGTGGGCGTGAAGTTGAGGGAGGTGAGGACGGGTTCGGAGGGGTTGATGGAGTTGGGAGGAGATGGTCGGGTGGAGGGAGTGCGAGGGGTGTGGTAGAAGGGGTGGAGGGGGCGGGTGACGGCGTAGAGGGAGACGATGGAGGTGAGAGGCGGGAGATGGGTGGGGATGAGGGAGGGGAGGAGATGGGTGAGGTAGCCGCCTGGATAGTGAGAGGTAGAGAAAAAAGGAAGGGTGCACGAGTAAGGGAAGTCGGTCAAGCGACGCGTCTGAAAGCAAAAGAAGGAGACTCACCGATAGACCATCCGACCGCCGCGACCTTCTTCGTGTCCACTGCAACGCTCAGACCCTGCTCCTTCAAAGCACGATCCAGTTCTCCACCAACACACCACTCGTGCGCGTCCAGCACATCCTGCACACAGTCCCCGGCGTCAAACTCGCTGTTGGTCGTCTGTTCCCCGGCCGTCACGCCATCCAGACTGCCGATCAGGAGACGATAGTCCGGGGACACGATGATCCACCCCTTTTCCCTTCCGAGGTCGAGGATCCAAGGAGGGATGTGGTCGCGTCCGTACGAGATGAAGCCGCCCGGATGGAAGGCAAAGACGATCGGGAGAGCGGTCGATGAGGTCGAGGCAGGCGGGAGATGGACGTCTAGCTTGAGGGGGAGGGTCGTCGAGTCACGTCGGGTGAGGGATGTGTAGGTGAAGGCGAGCGGGGTGGGAGTGACCATGGTTGAGTGTTCTGGCTGTGTTTTCGGTTCGAGATGATGGGCGTTGCGAGCGAGAGATTGCGACCGGTCGGAATTTGGAAGACTCGCCGACTTGGCGGCTTCGGCCGAAGAGACTGGAGCGCAGCTCGGATCCCTCCTTGTCGCTCGTAGGTGGTGATGGCCTTCTTGATGGACTCGATCGTCGGCTGGATGACCGCCTCGAGGCCCTCCTTGTACACCGGCATCTGGACCGTGAAGTTGGGCAGTCGAGTCTTAGTAGAGCGTACAGGAGGTTGGCCCGAGTTTGACGGGGAGGCAGTCTGGCTCTTGCGTTGGCTGCAAGGACGTTCGACTAGTACTCGCTCGTGATGACTGCCGATACCAGAGGACGAGGACAGGGTTTGGGTCTAGCTGATGTCGACTATCTATCTATCTGTCTGTGTCGGGTGTTGGTTGGCTGGCGGGGTCTGTTGTGTGGGAGGTGGGTCCGGACGGAGTTGACAGGCTGTTGTTCGACCAGACGTCTCACAGAGCACAAAGTCCGCACACGTCCTCGAGGCCCTCGGACAGGTGCAGAGCGTTCCCAGCAAGGGAGATGGTGTGTTCCTGCAGACGAGGTGTCATCTTTGAGAGTCGGATGATGGCGTTGGAGGTCGGAAGCCAGCAAGGAAAGGGCGAGGCAAAGACGGGAGCTCAGACTCGGTCATCCGTTCCCGCGACCGTTCACCATCATCGACGAGATCCAGGACTATGAGCACCACATCTCACAGCCGCTATCTCGTCTGGTTCAGTGGCTTCGTACCAGCTCCGCCTGTCGAACCACTGAATCAACGTCGGACCCGTCCGCTGTCGACAGCCAGGCCTGGCCGAGCTGTCGAGTAGAGTTCGCTCGACCCGTCCTCGGGTCCTCGTCCCTTTCAGCCCGCAAACCAGACGGTCGTCATCACTGCATTCACTGCTGAGACTGGAGCTCGGTCCAGGCATCATCTGGCATGCTGGCTGGTGCGGAACCCGTCGACGACGTCGGCCTGGGCGAGACCTCACTCGACAGTCTCACCTCCGTATCGACCCTCGCCATGTCTTCCCTCCTCCTCCACGTCGGCCAACTCCACACGGGAGCAGACTCGTCCCTGCAGGCTGCCGGTCAGCACACTTGGCAAATCATCGACCGTGACGTCGCGAGGCAGAGTCGTCCTCGTCTGGGGTAACGTTATTTGGTCCACTCGGAGCAAGGTTTCGACCCTCGCCTACCGTCAGAGGCCATGCTCCGCCTTATCGCCCTCAATGGGAACTCTCATCCGTCAATGACACACACAGTTCATGTACGGCATGTCTCCAGCAGGCTTTGGTGGTGTGCGCTCGTCCCTTTCAGCCAGAGAGGGGTGGCGCTCAAAGGAAGAGTCGACCCAACTCGAGACCGGGCTCGCACTCTTTGGCTCGTCCGACGTTCGATGCCGAGGTGCCCGATGGGGACGAGATCGTCCCTCAGCAAAAGACCGACCACATGCGGACGACACGCCTCAACACGAGCGCGTCTCGCGCGCGGAAGGCAACCTCGCGTGTGGGGTCAGAAGTGTCCTCTCGCCTCGCTTGGTCTGGGCCGAAGCTGTCGGTAAATACTCTCGGCTAGTGCGACTTGTCGTATCGGTGAAAGGGCGCTGACTCTGACTTATCTGTCCGGGTCAGGAAGAGTCGGGAAGACAAGCAGACACTGACGGGGATGCCTGGTTGAACGTTTGCCGAATGAGGTCAAGGTTCGTGGTATAACTCCCGACTGACTAACAGATCGACCGAAAAGCCGCTGACGTTGATTCCAACGCGGCCATACAGACCCCGCCGGGGAGGATCCGCGTGCGGGGTCGCACGCGCAGGGCTGGATTCGAAGCCAAAACACCAAGGTCGCCCCAGGCCCTGGTTGATGGACGACGCTTCTGTCTCACCTCGAGGGAGGATGGGGGGAACGAACTCTCGAGCTCCTCTCCGGCCAGGTTGAAGGTTCTTCGTCCTTCCCAGCTCCACTCGTCCTGCTCCTCAACTCCCATCCTCCCTGGCCCAGTCGACGACCCATCGGCACTCGATCCCCTCTGCAAACGCCTCTGACCTCTTGGACCGATCTCCCCGGCGTCGCTCCTTCACTCAACAAGTCCCCGCTTGGAACGCCGCATCGTCTGCCGCCGCCGATCTGGCCGCTTCCGGTCTTCCCTCTTCCGTCCCTCCCCTTTTCTCCTCGACCTTCACCGCCTGCCTCTCCCTCTATGAGTGCGCTTCGACGTCTCTCGCATGCCTTCACCGGCGACAATGTGCCTCACTTTGTCCGTCCAGAGAACGGAGGACGGACAGAGACCGAGGTCCGACGGTCGAGTGCGCCTGTTCCGGCGCCGCTCGTCTTTGGGCCCTCTACCACCCAGACCCAGACCCACCGACATTCTTACGACGCCTACGGATCCAGCGCTCCCCCACCTCCACCAGCAGATCCGCTGAACGACATCCCGGTTCCTCCTCTCGAGTACGAGTACGACGAGTACGAGGAGGGCTACGAGTCGGACGGGTACGACCGCCAGTCGATCGCACCTTCGATCCAGGACGTCAAGAAGAGACGCGAGGACGAGGGAGACAGGTTCGCGTTGATGACGGCCCATCTGTACCAGCGAGCGAGCGCAAAGTGCTGGTTCGAGGCGGACGGGGTCGTCGGGATGGGGATCGTCTCGATCCGGATGGACAAGGGTCACTACAAGTGAGTTGCCTCGGCTCGTACCTGTCTTCATCCCTGGCGGCAGGTATACTGACGATACTCTTACTTAATCGCAGGACGTTCCCAAAGGTGAACCCGTCCGAGAAGCTGGCGGACCAGAAGATGCGCGCGCTCATGACGTGGGAGTCGTCCGTCGCCGCCCTCAACCCCGAGATCGCGATGAAGATCTCGTCAAAGGTCGTGCACGCCATCATGTCCCGACTGCACTCTGGTGCGCACACGGTTGCCATCGACGCCGACACCCGGATCCAAGTCGTGGACAAGATCGAGGACCTCGCCGGTGCGCGGAAACATCAGTACGCCGCGTTCGTCCGAGAGGAGGACTGCCTCGTCGTCTGGTCGGATGAGGTCGACACCATCATGGACTCGTGCGACGCGCTCGAGGCTCGCATGATCCAGTACGTTTGGGTCTCGACCGCCCACCGACCGTCGATCGCAAAGATCGCGGGAGGAGACTCAAACGACGAGTCGAGCATGGCCACTCTCACCGAGAAGGAGCACGTCGACGGAGAGGACGGCTCGCACGTTGACGGACACGAGAAGCGCAAGATGGGGCCGGACGGCATCTTCCTCGACGCCGAGGAGGACGTCGGAATCGCAGGCTGGACAGAAGACGACCAGCCCAAGCGACACGTTCTGCTGTACGCACCGTTTGTGACTGGACTCGCCGTTATCCTCAACTGCTGCTTCGTCGGACTCGGAGTTCGTGAGTCGGCCCGCGCTCTTTCCCCGTCCCCCTTCCCCCTGTTCGACCCAACCTCCTCGACCCATCTACCACTCGACTGACATCTCGTTATCTTTTCAGGTCAACTGGTCCGCGAGGCAATGCTGGACGGCAAATACCTTCGGTTCCTGCTGCTTCTCTCGACGCCGTTCACGTTCCTCGTCGCCATGTTCTTCTGCATCTCGTTCATCGGACAGATCTGGCAAATCTTCGGTCCTATCGCCCATTTCCACACCAACAGCTCGTATTACAGTGGCCAACCTCCCGTACGCTCTACTAAGACTCGACTGCCCAACTTCACGGTCCAGATGCCGGTGTACAAGGAGGGCCTCGAGGCGGTCATCCAGCCGACGATCGAGTCCATCAAGAAGGCCATCACCACCTACGAGCGACAAGGAGGAACTGTCTCTATCCTCGTCTGTGAGGATGGCATGCAACTTTGGAACGAGGCAGAGCAGGAGGTATGTCGTTCTCTGCCGAGCCCGCGTCTTCCCCCCCCCTTCCCCGTCCTCTTCCGCCTGCTGACCGTGTCCTTTCTTTCCCATCCTATCATCGCCTCCTTGTCCGTTAGCTCCGAAAAAGTTGGTACGACCGCAACAATATCGGATGGGTCGCCCGGCCGAAGCACGGGGAGAACGGCTACTTCCGTAAGGGACGATTCAAGAAGGCGTCCAACATGAACTTTGCCTGCGCGCTCTCCCTCCGCGTCGAGGCCATCATGGACGAGATCAGGCCGATGCCGACAGAGGAGGAAGCGCCCTTCTGGGTCTGGACGCAGGACGACGAGAACGAGTACTATCACGAGGCGCTCCAGCGGGCGCTCGAGGAGAGTGGCGGGATCGCCTGGGCGGCCGGCAACATCCGGATCGGAGAGTACATCCTCATCATCGACTCGGACACACGAGTGCCCGAAGACTGCTTCCTCGACGCTGCCTCTGAGCTGGACGCGTCGCCCGAGGTTGCCATCATCCAGCACGAGTCGGACGTCATGCTCGTCATCGGTCACTACTTCGAGAACGGAATCGCTCACTTTACCCGACGGATCAACAAGGCCATCTCGTTCTGCTGCGCCAACGGAGAGGTCGCACCGTTCGTCGGTCACAACGCGTTCCTGCGATGGTCTGCCGTCCAGGAGGTCAGCTTTGTCGACAAGGACGACGGCGTGACCAAGATCTGGTCAGAGTCGCACGTGTCCGAGGACTTTGACATGTCGCTCAGGTTGCAGATGAAGGTCAGTCGCGCAAGTCTATCGCTTACTGTCGAGTCATGTCGCTGACTCTAAGCTTCTTTCGTGCATGCTCCAGGGCTACGGACTCCGATGGGCGACGTACTCGAAGGGAGGCTTCAAGGAGGGCGTCTCGCTCACCTGCGACGACGAGCTCAACCGATGGCAAAAGTACGCGTACGGCTGCTCGGAGCTGCTCTTCCACCCGCTCAAGGACTGGTGGAAGAAGGGTCCGATCACCTCGCTCTACTTTACGTTCGTCCACTCAACCATCCCGCTCCACTCCAAGATCTCGGTCACCGCCTACATCTCGTCCTACTACGCCATCGCCATCGCCGTCGGCATGTCGACCGCCAACTGGGTTCTCGTTGGTATCTGGTCAAACTCGCTCGACGCGTTCTACCTCGAGTCGTGGCAGGTGTTCCTCACTTGCGTCATCATCTTCTCGTCAGTTCACCTCCCTTCCCTCTGTCTCCTTCCTCCCGCTGACCCCTGCCTATCTCTACATCCTTGGGAACGCGCAGGGTGCTTGGAAATATCACATCCGCTATCTTCTTGTATCGACTGAAGGAAGCCGGACTCGGGTACTCGATCGTGGACAACTTCAAGTGGCTCCTGTTCTTCTTCTTCTTCTTCTCCGGCATGTCGTGGCACCTCACCACCGCACTCATCGCACATCTCATCTCGTACAACATCACATGGGGAGCAACCGTCAAGGAGGTCTCGGTCTCAAACTTCTTCGCCGAGGTACCGGCCATTCTCAGGCGGTTCAACATGTGGTCAGTCCGAGTCCCTCGCACCGCTCTCCGCCCGGCCCAAGCTCACTTTCTGCACTTCCCCTTTTCCTTCCACAGCTACCTATATGCGTTCACGACGATGGCAGCCATGATCATCATGTCTACCTCGTTGATCCCCGTCGGGTTCCGGATCACCACCCTCACCGCCATCTTGCCCTGCGCGGTCCAAGCGGCATGCCACATCCTCTACCCGATCGTGCTCAACCCCTGGCTGATGATGTTCAAGTACGTCCCGCTCCTCATTCTCAGCGCCTCTCGCTTCCCATGCTGACCCTCGTCTCGCACTTTCTCTCGCCACAGTTTCTAGACTGTCGCGCTCTCGTGGCCAAGTCTATTCCGTCTTCTTCCTCTCTTTTTTCTTGGGTCTTATGGTGCTCTCACTTCATCCTTCGTCCTTCGCTACTGTGTTACTAGACCTGTATCTTTTCGACTCGTTCGCTCTTTCGCCCCTTTGCTTGCCTGCTAGCCGGCCCCCACCTTAGATTGCTTCTTAGCTTTATTCCAGCCTTGTCTATAGATGCTTTCACCCTTTCGACAGACGTCACTTGAGCGTGTTGTCTGCGAGAATATCGCCTGGTGAGGCTGCAGTTTTGGCCGTGAGGTGCAGCGCCGGACGGTCCGATGGAGCAACGGACGAGGGCGAACGCGAGCTCACCCGACCCTGTCCTCCTCGCGACCGTCATGAGCTCTCCTGACCTGTCCCCGTCCTTCAAGGCACTCGCCTCACTCTCTGGAGATCAGCTGTGAGTCTGATACCGTCCTGGCCCGAGGTGCACTCTATCACATCGCTGACGATACCGTGTGCTCCTCGCGACCTCGTCCATCGCCCTCGACTGAAGCTCAGCTCGTTCCTCCGGTCGCTGCCAAAGGCTGAGCTGCACGCCCACCTCAACGGATGCATCCCTATAGCGGTCCTCCAGAAGCTTGCTGCAGAGAGGACCGACGACCAATATACCGAAGGGATGAACGAGGTCGTCAAAGACGGTTTAGCCAAACTCGAGGCCGGCGTGACCCTGGACCACTTCCAAGAGTCAGTCCCGACGCCTCCTTCCGACGAGAGCCGAGGTCATTCAAACTCGCTGACTATAATCATGTTCCACTGTGCCCGCCGAGCAGCTTCTTCGCCCTCTTCCCAGCCATCTACCACCTCACCTCGACCCATTCCGCAATCCGCACCATCACCCAAGCAGTCCTCTCATCTTTCCTTTCCAACGACACCCCGACCTCCTCATGCACCTACCTCGAGCTTCGCACGACGCCACGCGCGAATGTGAAGACGGGGATGACCCGCCGGTCGTACCTCGAGACGGTCATCGACGTTGTGGACGAGTGGAACGCCCGTCCAGGAGAGGGCGAGGGGAAGTGTCGGTTGATCGTCTCGGTAGATATGAAGATGGGGGAGGAGGATCTGAGGGAGTGTGTGGAGCTCGCAGGGGAGTTGAAGAGGCAAGGAAGAAAGGTTGTCGGGGTGGATCTGTGTGGAGATCCGTCGGTCAGTCAACCATGTCGCACCTATTTCTCGCTTGGGCTGGGCTGACGGCGTTGCTTCCTTTGATAGGGTCCCATCTCGCCCCATCTGATTGACATCCTGACCCGCGCGAGGAACGAGTACGGCTTGCCGTTGACCCTGCATCTGGCGGAACTGCCGTTTCATCGGCAAGATGAGGTGCTCGCGTTGCTTGCGCTCAGGCCGAAGCGGATCGGACATGGGACGTTCTTGAGCGTCGAGGCGAGGGAAGTTGTGTTGAGGGAGAAGATGACGGTCGAGGTGTGCTTGAGCTCGAACGTGCTGTGAGTCGTACCGCCTCTGCGCCAAAGAGACGATGCACATCAGGGTCTCTACGCTGGCTGACTCTGTTTCTTTTGACACGTCAACACAGTTGTAAGACGACACCGACGCTGGAAGAGTCGCATCTCTTGTGGTATTTGGAACGGTCTCATCCAGTAACAATCTGTGTGAGTCGCGCCCTCTCCGGCCAGATCTCGCACGCTCCGGCCCGATCCTCACGATGCCCCTTGTCTCTCTCTCAGACCGACGATACCCTGCCTTTCCGCACGTCTCTGATGGCCGAGTACGCTCTTCTGGTGGCCGACGCTCCGCTCGGACTGGCGATGAAAGAGGAGGACGTCCATCGGATCGCAGCTTGGGGCGTGCAGGGCCGATTCGAGGGATGGTAGAATATCTCATTAGTCGTAGGATTTGATTTCTTTATAGTGGATCGCATCAGGTCTGCCATCCAGGTATATCTACCGCAGAGAGAGCCAAGGGTGTCCCGCACCGGTCGGGCTTGACTGCGCGGATCAGCTTTGACTCTGGCCAGAGTCTGGTGAGCTCCTCCCCCTTCTTCGAGTTTGCCCCCCACCCCTCGTTTACTCGCTCAAGTGAGTACCAGCCCTTCTCATACCTTCGTTACCGGAGATGCGTGCAACCGTATGCAACATCCGCCATGCCTGCGCTATGGAGACGGGCCGCATAGGAGGTCGGGAGGATGGGCGGAGGGAGGAGCGGTGAAAAATGAGGTCGGACGAGGGCAGCCAGACGAGCGAGCTCACTCGCTTGAGCGGTGAGCTCGCTCGTCCGAGATGTTGGGCAGGATGAACATAGCAGGGCGAAGGATATCTTGGGCAGCTGGATGGGCATCTGGGAGCTCGGAGCGGTAGCAGAGAAGGAAGGCGAAGCTCAGGTCTGACCTCGCTCCCTTCTCCCCTTGCCTTGCGCTTCTCTCAGGATGAAGGACATCCTCAAGACCGAAGACTTTACCATCCCCGAGGGCGTCACTGTGGCCATCAAGTCCCGAATCATCAAGGTGACCGGGCCCCGAGGTGTTCTTGACAAGAACATCCGACACATCAACATGGACATCCAGCTCATCAAGAAGTCGAACTCGATCACCCTCTCGGTCTGGCACGGAGGACGAAAGCACATTGCTTGCCTTCGAACCGTCCGATCCCTCATCGAGAACATGATCGTCGGTGTCACCAAGGTCAGTCCCAACCTCTGCACAGGCGAGCTCGACGCGCGAGAGACGAGAGAGCTGACCCTCGAGCGCACTCCTCTGCTCCCTTCTCTCTCAGGGCTTCCTCTACAAGATGCGAGCCGTCTACGCCCATTTCCCCATCAACTGCATCATTGGTGAGGGTGGAAAGTCGGTCTCGATCCGAAACTTCCTCGGTACGTCCCTCGTCCCCGCTTCTCCTCGCCTCTCGTCTCGGCCTCACGCGTCTGACCTTTCCGCCTCCCTTTCGCTTTGCCCCATTTCTCAGGAGAGAAGATCGTCCGAGAGATCCCCATGCTTCCCGGTGTGACGATCTCCGAGTCCAAGAACCAGAAGGACGAGATCATCCTCGAGGGAAACGACCTCCAGAACGTCTCCCAGTCCGCCGCGTCCATCCACGGATCCTGCCTCGTCAAGAACAAGGGTCAGTCCTCATTTCCTCTCTACGCTCCACACTATACCTTGTCCTCCGCATGGAGTCGTCAGAACCTCGCCCGGTCGTCCTCCCGAGAGGAGGATCGGCTTTGGGGTTCTGGCGTCGATTTGGCCACCCCACCCCTTGAACCCACTCCCCTGGATGTGTTACACACGATCTTCGCCTCTCTATCATTGCAATTTCGTCCTAAACGGACGTAAGGTGATTGCTGACCCCCCATATCACTGCTTCCTGGTTTTGCCTCTACGCTCTCTCCCCCACTCCAGATATCCGAAAGGTGCGCCGTCCGCCTTCCTCTTAACTTCTCACCAACGCGCGTCGCTGACCTGTCTCCCCTCCTCTTGCTTTTGTCAATCAGTTCCTTGATGGTCTCTACGTGTCTGCCAAGACCAACGTTGTCGTTGACCAGCTTTAAGCGAGTCTCTCTGGAGTAGCTGCTGTCCTGCGGTTTTCTTTTGGGTTTCTTGTGCGAAGTTTGGTTCGGTGGGTGTCCTGAGGCGAAGAGGACAAACGTGTTTTTAGATGTACCTCATTTGCTGTAGCGGCGCGAGTATGTCCTTTTCACAAACACACCTCTTTGGGAAAGCAAACGAAAGCATCGGATTCGCAAGCCTGTCAGGAGCAGCATCAGGACCTCCTTACAAGCCTAGTCTATCCAACGTGTCCAGACTACCGTCACTTTCGGCTTTCAACGCAGAGACAATCTTCCAAACCCAATCCCCATGCTATACGCTCCCCTTCCTCACCCCCTCCCAGAACCCAATCTCCTCCTCCGTCTTCTTCGTTCCGAACGCAACCCGCAACCTCTGCACGACCCCATCATAGATCGTACTCGTGAACGCCTCCCTCTGCGCCGGCTCCTTGATCTTCCCCGCCTGAGCCGCCACGAGCCTCGCCATCTCGGTCCGGAGCCGAGCGAGGCTGCCAAAGAGCATGGCTTCGTCCGTGGGCGAGGCGAGCGAGACGATCGTGTTGAAGAGGGAGGTGTACTTCTTCGAGATCTGTGGCACGGGCGGAGCGCACGAGATCGGTAACGAGAGTCAGCGAACCGTATCTCGGCCGTGTGCGGGAGAATGGTGCAGGGCGGACTGACCGTCTCGACCGTCCCATCCTTAACCGTACTCTTCGCCCCAAGCGCACCAAACACGCCTGTCCCTGCTCCGGCGGTATCGGCGACCTTTTTCAGACTGTCGACGTTGGCGGACATGAGCTTCTGGAACGTCGGCCAGAGGGTCATCCGCTGGGCGAACACGAACGACTCGAGCGGGGTCGTCGAGCGGGAGGTGAGCTCTTCGAGGAGGGCGTCGTTCAGGCGGATCATGGCGAGGAGGGAAGGGAGGGTCGGGGTAGGGGCGGTCGTGAGGAGGGTAGTGATGAGCGTCTGCAGATGGACAGTTGAATCGAGAATGTCAGCTTCGCACGCCAGATTAGAGAGACACTGACCTGGGCTCACCTGGCAGTAAGTCAGTGCGGGATCAAAGACCGAATGCCAGAGCCCCTCCATCTCGGTCTTCTCGTCCTTCTCCAACACGCCTCCACTCCCAGTCGCACTCCCAGTGAACGAGCTCTCCCTCCTCATCCACGAACTCTCCCTCCTTTCCATCCCAGGCCCAGCGGTGTACGAGCTCTCCCGCCTGTCTTGCATCCCAGGACCACCAGCGAGCGAGCTCTCCCTCCGCTCCAACCCCCCACCTCCAGCCGCAAACCCGTCCGAGCCTGCGGGGCCTCCCCACTCGGACGGCGTTTCGCTCATGAGGCGGTTCCGACGACTGGCTCCGTCGGGTGCGAGGTCCGTATTGGTAGGTTGGGAAGGTGGAGGCGGGCGGGAGAAGAAGCGGACGAGGAAGGCGTATTCGGCTGAGGCGTTGTCGAGGAGGACGAGCATGATGGAGCGGAAGAGGGCTTCTGGTGGGAGGACCTGCAAAAGACCGAACGGACGCGAACGTCAGGGTGTGGCACGAGTGGGATCAGAAGCAGGAGCGAGGACGTACAAAGTCTTTAGCGTCCGCTTGGAAGGCAAGCATGACTCCCTCTCCGTCTATGCTCGCGTTCGCCAGGAGAGACGAGTCGGCGTCCTGCCCGAGTGGCGTGGGTATGCGTGCGTGGCCTTGAGAGGCGGATGCTGGCGAAAGAGATGCTGCTTTGGATCAAAGAGAGTCGGAGGTCAGCGTTGTGATGCACTGATGAGGGTTGTATGAGAAGAGTGCGAGGCTCACCTGATGCAGCCGAGATCGACCCGATGAGATCCGGTGTCTCTGTCCAGCGAGTTTTGACCAAGCCGACCGCTCTCGCATACCGCCTGAATCCGGTCTCGTGGTACCCTCTGGCCCTCCAGATGTAACTCCGCCGGATCTCGGCTGCGGTATTGGGTGCGCGTCGGAGGAGGAACACATAGAGCGGTCGATGTCGGAGGAGGATCGACGTCTGGAGGATGGGCAGGTTGATCGTGACGGATGTCGATAGCGGCGTGAGCAGGTTGATGAGATGTAGACGGATCTTGGTCGCAGCCTGGAAAAAGGCAGGGCAGGAAGATGGCAGTCAGTCGTGCGAACGCGTCGGCTGATCTAAGCACGAGCACGCACCGTGATCCTGAGACCGTCACCGATCTTTTCCGCTTCTGCCGCCGCTTTGACTCTGCCCTTCCTGCGTCCGATGTCGTCGAGGATAGTCTCAAACTGCTCGATAGCCGGCATCCAGGCGTCCGAGACGGGCGAGTCCATGATCAGCGTCACGAGCGCAGGAGGGAACGTGATCGACTCGACCAGCGAACGGAGAGGTCTCTCGATCGTCTGTCGGGAGTCGGAGAGCATGGGAAAAGGCGAGGTCGTGTCAGTCCATAGAGATGGTGCGAGTGTCCGATTGGAAAGAGACGCGACGAGCTCACCCTGCGTCCCCCTCCCCTGCGCTCGATGGCCTTGCTCCGGTCCTGGAGATCCTTGATCTCGCCAGAGACAGACGACAGGTCGGTCTGGAACGTGGACAGGAAGGATGATAGGTTGGTGAGCAGGGCTGCCGAGGCCTGGATGAGCATCCATTCAACCAGCCAAAGAGACGAACGGAGGTGAGCTCAACCGTTCCCTCCTCATCAGTGTGCAGCTTGATGGCGGCGAAGGAAGGTCCCGACTGACCTGGATCTGGTCATGTAGCTCGTGGTACTCCTTCTCTCGAGTTTCGACTGTGTCCAGGAGCGATACGTGCGCCAGACGGTCAGCTGATGAGCTCGGAGATTGCACAGGGCGAGACAGACGGCGGACTCACACTGCTGGAGAGCAGCCTCGTCCTCGTCATCAGAGTCCCTCGAGGACGCGTTGATCAGATCCGATGATCCCGGAAGAGAGAGAGAGTCAAACACTGATGGCAGGGAGGTCAGTCAGCTCGTGTCACGGACGGGCCCGACGGCAGCACGAGCGAGACTCACTCGACAGGTCGCGGGGAGAAGGCCGAGAGCCCTGCACGAGCATACACAGACGGTCAGGAACGGGTTCTGGTCTGCTCATGTATCCTTGGTGCTCACTGATGCTACAGGACCGTCTGATGGGTCGTCCATGGTTGTGGGATGGCTGTTGACGGGTCCGAGGGGGTCGCCCCAGGGGTCCTGTTCGAGCCCGAGGTCAACGTCTCCGCTTCCTCCCCACCGACCATCTCCCCCTCCCATCTTCCCCAACCATGAACACTATCCAGGTTAGCCGACAACTGTCTTCTCCCTCTCTGCTCGACCCTGACTGACCTGCTCTGTTGGTTGCTGCCTGCAGAGCGGTTTCTGGGCTGTGCGCGACTACCTAGCCCCTGTGAGTGATGGCTCTTGCTTCCTTCGCTCTCCTCTGCCAGCGCTGACCTGCCTGGCTGTCGTCCTCGTAGGTGCTGAAAGAGTCGAAGTTCAAGGAGCACGGAAGAATCACACCAGGTCAGTCACGAGCTCGCCTCTGAACGGTGGTGGACTTGGCCGTCAGCTCGGCTGTCACGACGAGATGGGACCTCAGCTCGCCCATGTGGACCCAGCAGCAATCGACATCCTCAGCACGAGCTCAGTTGGCGTAGGCTGTGGTCTCCGAGCTTTGATCGTATCCTGAGACGTGTCTTGCGGTCGTCAACTCCACGTGAGCTCGTGCTGACCGTTCGCGCCGGTCCGCTCCTGGGTCTCGTCCACAGAGGAGTTTGTCGCAGCTGGAGAGTTCCTCACCTACAAGTTTCCAGTCTGGACATGGTACGTCCTCTTCCCATTTCTTGAGTTGGCTGCAAGGAAGCTGACATCAAGCCCTCGCTCGCGTCTCGTTTGCCAGGGAGCAAGGGGATCCGTCAAAGGTCCGCGACTTCCTCCCCCCGGGCAAGCAGTACCTCATGACGAGGAACGTGCCCTGCCTCAGGAGAGCAGCCAACCTCGCTTACACGGACGCAGACGAGGTCAGTAGTCTGACCATCCTCACCGCCCTGTGTGTGGGCGTCTAGGCCTGGATCGTTAGGCGAGCTCAAGCTGATCGACGCGGCTGTCTTCTCACCTTCCCATCTTCGCAGGAGACCGAGCGGATGGTGTCCTTCCTCGCCGAAGCCGAGGAGGACGTGCCCGGAGGCAAGCCGAGGAAGAAGACGTCGGCTGATGACGACGAGGACTGGGTCGAAACCCACTCTGGTAGAGGTCCGTCAGACTCCCTGCTCTTGCTTTCCCGATCGACGTCGCCTGTCCGCTGATCAATCCCTTTCAAACCCCTGCCGTCTTCAGCCAACAACGCGAACCACTCAAGCATCCCGCAAGACATTCCCGACCTCGAGCCATCGCCGCCGTCGCATCATGCGGACCTCCCTCCGACGGACATGCCGTCCATGGGAGAGCTCTCGTTGCAAGGTTGGTCGCGTCCCGGTCCGCTCGTGTCCGTTGAGAGATCGCATTTGCTGAGTTGAGCTACTATCCCGACAGACGAGGCTCCCGAGGTGATCCCCGACATGGACGACATCCCAGACATGGACGACGAGACCGACGGCTTCGGGGGGGTCGGAGAGGAGGAGGACGAGGCGACCGCAAAGTGAGTTTCTCCCGATCCGCATCCCAGCCTCTTGTGACAACCTTCCTGACATCCTTGACATTCTTGATCGGACAGGCCGCAAGCTGCTGCTGCCGTTCCTGGCGGCCGCGAGAACCTGCTTTCGATCCGGACCTACGACGTCATGATCACGTTCGTCGCCCTTCTTTCGCCTCACGTTGTCCGACGCGTTGCTGATGCGTTGGTGCTCCTATCTGCAGCTACGACAAGTACTACCAGACCCCGCGGGTCTGGCTTCTCGGCTACGACGAGGTCCGTTTCCATCCCCATCTCCCAATTTCTTCAGACCCCTCTGACCGATTTGCTCCCCACTTTACGTACCTGCAGAACAAGACTCCTCTCACCCCCGTCCAGACCTTCCAGGACATCCCTGCCGATCATGCACACAAGACGGTCACCATGGAGACGTTCCCCCACTCTGGCACCCCCCTCGCAAGTGTCCACCCGTGCAAGCACGCTTCAGTGATGAAGAAGGTCATCGAGAAGATGGGCGCCGCTGCAGGGGAGGAGCAGAGACGGGCGTTGGGCCAGGATCAGGCCGGAGGGTCGCTGCCGGCGTCGACGAGCACGAGCTCTGGGAAGGAGAAGAAGAAGAGCCTGTTTGGAGGAGCGATCAGGAAGGTTACTGGTGGCGGAGCATCGTCGTCGGCGGCGACGACGGGTCCAGATGCAGGTGCCGAGGGAGCGGCGGATGATGGAGGGCTGCAGGTGGACTACTACCTCGTCATCGTGAGTCCTTCTTCCAGTTGCAAACGCATTCGGAGCGCGGAAGGCTGATCATGGCCGCTTGTCGTACACCTCTCGCAGTTCCTCAAGTTCATTGCCTCGATCGTACCGACCATCGAGGTCGACTCGACGACCGCGTTCTAGACGGCTTGCGCGTCAGATGTCATGACCTCTTCTCTCGCGGTGCTCGTGAACAGCGCGTCCGCGTCCGTCAAGTTCTTTCTTTCCGCCGCGAGCTTCTCTTGCCGCCCGGTCCATATTCTCCTCTCACACCTGGGAGTGATAGCAGCTCATCCTTCATACATAACGAGCCAACCGTCACTCTCGCATCAAAAAACTCCATCGCGCGTCGGTTAGCATAGCCATCTAGAACGCGGCTAGGGACGTCCAACAGCTAGTCTGGTAGTGGGATCCAATCACCCCCTAGTCTTAAATCATCGCGGAACGATGATTGGGTTTAGGTCCAAAGCAACCCAGGAATCGAGCTTGCTCTTCCTGGGTCGCTACGACTCATTTGCCGGCTGGTTTCCGGAGAGTTGATTCTCACGCCACTCTGAAGGACTTGCTGGACGGTCCGACGGTAGTAGGAAGTTTCGTTCATATGGATGCTGGACGTCCAAGCCGAATGAAAGGGCTGGTCCCTTTTGGTTCGTCGATCAGGGACCTGAGGTGGGTGGCGAGAGACGGTTGGGAACCCAACGGATCGCGCGCGTGCACCCATCTCGGTGATCTCGTCTGCTTTGCTCGCATTTTCACTGTCAGATGAGATGCAATGGGGTGCATACGATGGCCAGGATAGAAATCTACTTGCATGCAGGTTCAAGAGGTAGACACCACACGGAACATCCAGTGAGATGGTAACGTTCCCGCGCGTTTCGAAGTTCCGCCGTCTCCTTTTGTTTGAGCTTCTGCCGTCTTTTCGCCTCTCTGTAGGTGATGATACTCACATTCTTCCTTCTGGGGTATATCACAACCTCAACCTCCATCGCGGTCGCAAACTCCATCGCGCGTCGGTTAGCATGACCATCTAGAACGCGGCTAGGGACGTCTAACAGCTTAGTCTGGGAGCGGGATCCAATCACCCCTTGATCATTATTTGATCAGGTCCAAAGTAACCCAGAGATCGAGCTTGCTCTCTCTGGACTGCTACGACTGGCCAGCAAGCCTGGCGAGTTCGCTCACATCCACACACACACGGGATCCGGCTGGTCCGGGTTGCGCTGTGGCAGGAGACATATGTCCAGACTGGATCTGGACAAACAACTAGCCTTTTGGCCTTTCAGGGCAGACTGATCGGAGGAACGGGCGGAGGCGAGGGGTCGGTCGAGACTGAGATTGGAACGCGCGCGTGCGGTGGCAGCGGTCCTTCGCCTTGCTTGAACATCACGAGCGTCACCGTGAGGACCGCATGACTATCCATGTACTGATGGTCTAACTAGATGCAAAAAATCCAGTGAGATCCCACCTTCTCCTCCCAAATCTACTTGGCCCCCCGTACCGGTGCCGGCTCCTCTACCCAGCCCTCCTTCTCAAAGCAACAGAACACCAGGTCGTACCCCTCGAACTCGTACCCGATCCTGTCCCTCCGCCTGTACCCATCCAACAACCCCCTCTCATCCAAGATCTTCGCTCCCTTCCCCCACCCGTCGTCAGCTCCTCCCTCGGTTTCCTCGTTGCTGACAAACAGCGTGATCGTCAACCGTCCAGGCTCAAAGATGTCGACGACGTTTCCGATGAGCGTCTTGAGGTTGGGGAAGTTGTCGGTCGTGGTAGGGGGGAGGGTGATGTTTGACTCGAACGAGGCGTACGAGTAGCCGTGTTCGGGGGTGACGTGCACGGTCCAGTAGCCCTCCGAGTACGACGTCGGCGCGGTAGGGTGCAGAGGCGAGGCAGGGAGAGGAGAGCGGACGAGGGCGTTGGCAGAGTAGCCGCAGGGGTTGAAGCCGTACGAGTCGAGGGTGGTAAGTTGGTCGGGGAAGAGGGAGGAGAGAAGGGACGCCTGGGAGATGTTGTTGCCGAGGACGTCCCCTCCCGGGGCGATGAGCGTGTCGGTCGAGACCGGTGGTGGGTAGAACTGGGCCCGTGAGCGGGCAGAGAGGTGGGTCATGAGCACCTCGAGCGTTTGATCGTCCCCGCGGGATGACAGTCCCCCGCGGACGAGGTCGCCTAGGCTCGGCAGTCGAAGGGGTCGCTCAATCTGCTGCTCGCCATCCTTGACGATCTTGGTGTGGTTCTTGGCGGGAGGGAAGGTGGCGCCGGACGAGTGGGAGCCGTTCGTCTGGACGGTGGTAGACGACTCGGGGAAGTGGAGTGCGGCGGACGCGACGGCGTCGGCGAGGACGGTGGAGGAGGACGCGTAGGAAGAGTGGTCGTCGGAGGAGTGGGATGGTGCTTGGGCGGATGCGGGAGTGAGGAGGTTGGCGAGCGAGGACAGGAGCGGGGTCGAGGAATCGGTGGCGGTGGTGGGCGAGGGGGTGACGGACGAGGGAGGCGTCTGGTCGCGAGGAGAGGTCACGTACAGCAACCAGTGGTCACCGTTCATCGGACCAACAGTATAGGCGGATCCATTGTCTGAGAAAAGCATAAAGAGCACGGCAGCAGTCAGTCGCCTGGGGCGAACGTGGGCTGAGAGACGAGCTGGACTGACCAAACACGTCGTCGAGGAAGCCGACCTCTGCTGCGAACCCTCCCTTGTGAGGACCGATCTGGTACTCGGGGAACATGAAGCTCTTACGCGAGTAGAAGCATCTGTAGACCGAGTCCAGACCGGCGTACTCCTTGGCGATCGAGAGGATCCTGGGGAGGCCGAGCAGGTTGAGCGTCGTGCCGCACGTCTTCATGATGAGCTTGTTCGGGAACACAAAGAACGAAGACTCGCTAGAGTAGGCAAAAGTCGAGAGGAGACAAGAGTCAGTCTGGGAAACGTAGCATGGCAGGCAGCTCGTTTGGCTTCGGCCGCGAGCTCAACATTCAGCTCGTCCTGTTTTGACGGTATGGGAGGAGCTGTCGAGGCTCCTCCTATGCTGTCGGCAGCATGCGCCATACAAGGAGCTGGCAGCCTCACGGCAGAAAAGTCACACTAGCCACAAACGGACGCCAGGTGACGAGAGCATGAAATTGGACTGACCTGAGCAGGTAGGCATCGATGTCATCCCCTTCGACGAAGCTCAACACCTTGCACTTGACAATGTCCAACATGTCCTCCCAGACCTCTCTGGGTACCCTCCTCAGTCCCTGCCACTCCTCTGGCTTGCCGTCGGCTCCGAGCCGACTCTGGCGGGAGGGGAACTCAGCCGACGCTACAGGCGACGGCGAGAGCGAGTCGACCGACGGGGCAAACCAGAGCTCCAACAGCTTCTCGGGTCCCTCAAAGGGTTGAGATTCCGACGCGACAGACATAAGATCTGGATCCGACGGTGTCTGGTGATTTCTGGTGCGAGGATGGGGAGGGCGGTCGTTGAGGGACTTGTTACCGAAAAACGCGAGCTGATCGACAATCGTCCGCACAGCACCGACCGAGCGAGGTGAGCTCGAGCTCATCCTCGCCCTCAACGCCGACAGTCCTCCTCCAGGCAATCCGATCTCTTTGGGCATGTTTAAGAAGCGCAACTCATCCGCGAACCTTGCCTCGTCGCCCTCGTCGACCTCTCTCGCGAACAGGACGTCCTCGTCTGTGGTTGGGACCCCATCCGAGAGCTCGCTCGTCCCTCCCCCTCCTCCTCCCGCCTCGGCCTCGCCAGCTCCAGCAGCGAACGGACAGAACAGATCGAGGACCGCAAGCATCTCATCCTCGATCGGAAACGGAGCAGATCACACAGCTTCACCGAGCGTAAAGTGAGTCAGGCTTACTTGCCCATCGAACCGAGGCGGAGCTGGCGACAGAGATGACGTGAGGGTCGGTGCGGGCACAAGGTCACCAGCCGAGAGCACACCCTGGATCGCACTCGGACAGTGCCGATCAGGATGGGACTTCTCCAGCTGGTCTATGGCCTTTGGAGGTCTCGTTAGACTCGTGGCAGAGCTGGCGGAACGCGTCCGCTCTCGACCGGCGTCGGCCGCCAACCATCTCCTCGTCGTGTGCAGGCCCCAGCACGAGACCTTCCCAACTGATCGTGCGTGCTTCCTCGTGCATCTTGCAGACGCAAGTCGTCCAAGATCCTTCGGTCGCTCGGTTTCTCATCCAAGAACTCGTCGACCTCGTCGGCGAGCTCAGTCCCCTCAGCAGGGACGCCGACAAAGCCTCCGCCCGCCGCCTCGTCCTCGTTCGCGGACCCAGCCGGGTCACCCTCGGGCTCGATCTCAAAGCGGAGATCGATCTGGAAGAAAAAGACGAGCTCGACCTCGACGTCCTCTCGTCAGCTGTCTGAGCTCGCAGGCGGTCCGTCACAACCACCAGCGCTCACTCTCGGGTCGGCCGTGGTCGATGTCGAGAACGGATCCCCCTCGCCGAGAGCTGCCTCACCCTCGTTCGGTTCAGCAACGGTCCCTCCCACATCTTCAGCATCGTCAACCTTCCCCGAAGCTCCCACCACAAGCTCGCCTCGATCGACTTCTCCCATCCAAACGTTCCCGACCCAAACCGAACCTCACCTGCCGTCGACCCTTGCCGCCGCGACGACCACCCCTCGGCCACGGACAGCGTCTGCCGCAGGAGAGTCGGTATGGTCGTATGCCGACTCTGACTCGTCGTCCGTGTCCGACTCAGGCTTCGTTACCCCCGACGAGGGACTCTCGGAGGTCGGCGAGGAGGACGAGGACGTTGACCCGGAGGCGACCATCACCCGTCGGACGGCCGGTATGGCCATCGCAGGCGACCGCGAGAGGTCTGCGCTTCCCGAGCAGATTGGAGAGGACGAGGCTGTGGGTGCCAAGATCCGAGCGATCAAGAGTGCGCCCATTCCCACGACCGTCAACGTTCATCCGAGCGTCCAACAGGAGGACATCCTCGCGGAGGACCTCAAGACATGTCACAACGTCATGGGTCTCGTCAGTATCTCACTGCATGATGAACAAACAAGAATGATCAACTCAGACTGACGTCCCGGTCGGCCCTTCTTTTTCGAACAGTTCCTCAACTCACACATCGCCGAAGCCGAGAAGATCATCCGAGAGGGCGATGAACTTCGCGAACGGCTCTACTACCAGGTCGGGGACGGCATCCTGTCGACCCTCAAGGGAATGATGACCTTCGAGCCAGCAGACCTCAAGCATGCCATCCGAGTCACGACCTATGTGACCGAACTCGCCTCGTCCCACCGCCGCCATTCGACCTCCATGACCTCGCGGCTGTCGGGCTTTGTCAAGGGTTCTGGAGGAGGCCTCGCGTTCATCAAGGGGATGACGCCAGTCCAGCGGCATGCCGAGCTCGTGTACGCGGAGACCCTGATGATGAAGTCTGTGCTGGGTATCGTGGCTGGAGGAGACGTACGTGCTTTCCGATCTTGCTCACTTCTGTGCGCGTGTGTGACTGACCTGAAACTCCTCGTTTGCTGTTCGTGAATCAGTGGATGGCTCTCGTCAAGGAGGCGCTCAACTTGCGCGCAGGAGATGCGATCTACCGGTCGCTGAACGCGTACCTCGAGCATGTTGACGGAGCCGCTCCTGGAGGGTTCGACAGTTCAGTCGACATGGATCTGCGGTCGGGTATCGAGCTCGGCACAGGGCTGAGTGCGCTCATGCTCAGTCTGCTTCCCGGCAAGGTCACAAAGGTCCGTCGGGAGCTACATCGTTCCTCGTGAGGGCTTTATCTTGCCTAGACTGACCCGGTCCCTAGATTGCCGAGATGTTTGGGTACCACAGCTCGCGAGAGTATGCTCTCAAAAAGCTCGCCCAAGCAGGAGGATGGGACCCATCGCACACGGAGCCCGGAGTGTCGATCGCCGAGGAGGGACTGCGACGGCCAGTCTCGGACATGGTTCTGATGCTGTACCACCTCATCATCCCATCTCTCGTACCAGGTGAGTCAGACGCTGCACCCCTTTGAGAGACCGGCAGCTCGGCTGACCATCTGTCTCCCTTTCCTTTAGTCGGCGGGGTCGATATCCCTTTCGCCGAGAAGGTCATGGTGTGTATTTGGTGCCTGAGAAAGGCTCGCCTACATGACTGACTATTTTTCTCTCATCTTTCAGTGGTGGAATCTGGCTCGATATCCCAACGGAGTCTTCACTCGTTCGTCCTTCCGTTCGCCCATCTCTGCTCACTCTTCTGTGACTGATCAGATCGATCCCATCGTCTTGCGCCGCAGTCTTCTTCCAGTCTCGTCTGCACGTGCTGCAGTGTCAGCCGCACAAGTCGAACGTCGTCCTCGAGAAGGCTATCAACGCTCAGAGCGAGTGAGTCTGCTTTTCTTCTGGCAGTCGACGATAACATGGCTCGCCTGACCTTCTATTCCGCTCCTTCAGCTACATCCAGCTTCAGCTTATCGCTCGGTGGGATCGAGGAATCAACGACCTCACTCTCTGCCAGTTTGACTCGGCAGCCGAGGCGTTTGAGACGCTTTACACCGGATCAAATTGGAGTAAAGCGACCTATCTCTAGTGAGTACATGGCGTTCAGCAAACATTTTTCGTGCAAACTGACGCTCCGTCCTGATGCCCTTGCAGCTCCTACGCTGCCGCGCTCGAGGAGAACGGAGACGAGGCGGACCACGAGAAGATCGCGACGGCGATGGCTACCGTGCCAAAGTCGATCAAGAAGGTGAGCAGGTCTCTCTGGCGACGTCTCGGGACGGCCTCTGACCGTTCCCTTCTCTACTGTCAGGTCGCTGGAAAGACACTCCCGATCGAGAAGTTTGTCTCGCGCAAAGCCAGGAAGCATGGCCTCCAGGGCCGTCTGCTTCTCCCGGGTCTCGAGATCGTGAGTCCCACTTTGCCTTCTTCGATCTCCATCGTGCAAATCACCTCGCTGACAAACTCTTCGTAATGCAGAGCTACGTCTTCCAAGCCCTCTTGCATACACCGGCCTACGTCCTGTCCTCCAAGACCCTCCCTCGGATTCAAAAGGCGATCGATGGCCTCAAGGCGCAGAGTCCGGAGGCGTACGGGAAGGGAGAGGAGTACTGGGACGGTCAGTCGTCTTCGTCCGCCCGCGGTAGCGTACCTGTTTGGCACCTTCCTGACACACTTACCATCTCATCCACTCAGACTACGCCCTCGCCCACTTCCTCAAAGGGTTCGCACTCGGGACGTACGCCCTGCCAGCATCCATCACCGTCGTGTCAGACGATGACCCTCAGGAATCGGTCAAGGGAGAGGAGAGACGCGCGTTGTCGCTCGAGGCGATCGCCTCGCTGCAGGAGGTCCTGACGGTCAGTCTCCGAATCTTCCTCTTGTCTCGGCTCTGCACCAATCGCTGACGAGTCTGCTGCGCTCTTCTCTACCGCCACAGAACGGACCCAAGATCGTCCTCGACCACTGGCTCATCTACCACGCGCACTACGAGATGGGCTCGATCTACCAGCGGAGAGGAGAGTGGGCAGAGGCCGCGAGATACTTTGAGGTTGTCATGTCTGGTCAGTCAGGCTAGCGCTTCCCACCTCATGCTTTTTCCTCCTCTCATCTGGGGCTGACTTGTCCTGTCCTGTTCTCTTCGTCTTTCGTGTGTCAGGCAAGCCGCCGGAGCTGAATCCGCATCACAAGATTGTACGTTTTCCTGTACTCTTCTTTCACATTCTGGTCAGACCCCGGCTGACTCGCCTTCTTTTGACGCGATGCGATTCGTAGACGGGCAAGTACTCCCTCGAGTCTGCCCTTCGGCTCAAGTGCGGCTCCGCGCTCGATGCGGTCAAGGAGAAGCTTCGGGTAGCCGCCGCTGCTCCATGAGCAGCGCATCGGCATAAAGCTTCAGGGGTTGTGAGGGTGGAAGGCGTGTGTGCGTGTGGGCGATGGGAGATCGATTCAGCTCGTACCTCGATCGATTCGACGCTTATTCAGTTCTGACGTGAGTTCTGTGAGCAAGGGCGAAAAAAGCATCGCAGAAAAAAAGGGAAGGAGAAGCAAAAAGGGCGGCTGAGGGAAGCAAAGCAAAACGCGAAAGAACGAAACGAGAAAAACGAACGTGGCGGGACTGAGAGTGGCAAAGCTCGAACGAAGAAGCAAGACCGGAACGGAACCCAAGAAGCAAAGACACACAGACCTAGAAATACAGCAGGCCAAGACAGATGCGGCGCGTCCCATCCTCACAGCTCAATCGTCGTCCCCTCCGGTCCGATCACCTTGACGACAAGCGCCACAACCTTCTCCCTCGCTTCCTCGACCTCGTCGCGCCAACCCCAGGGCTCCACCGCAGCCTCCACTGCCTCTGCCTCTGATTCGGCCTCGAGGTCGGCAACCCGATCGTCCTCCAATCGCGCAGCGAACTGGATCCCGAACAGACGGACGACCAGGCCAGCGAGGGTGAGCCAGGAGGCGTAGTAGAGGACCTTGGCTAGTTGGCAGAGGATCGGAGCGAGTTCTATTGGCATGACGGGGACGGATCGAAAGCAGTCAGCTTCAGACCGAGCGGGCGGGAAGACCGAGGTCCGCGCACGGGGGGGACGCACCAAGTGTGGCGGTTGAGAACGCCTCAGGATCAAAGATCCCACATGTTGGTGCGCCGTGCGGAGAGAGGGAGAAGGTGATGGCCGCGTAGTAGGCGAGGACGATGGTTGTGGCGGTGAGGGTGGTGGCGATTGACCGAGGTAGGCGGTGTGGTGTGAGGAGGAGGGGGACGGAGAGGATGCAGGGAGGGAGGAAGAGGGTTGATGGTGCGGCTGGTGGAAGATCAGGAGTCGGGGGGAGGGGTGTCAGTGCGTGGGTCAGGGAAAGGACAGAGGCAAGAGGACAGGACGCACAGATCCCAAGAAAGTACGAGAGCGAGAGCGCCGAGATGAGACAGGTGAGCGATCCTCCGAGAAGGATCCCGAGGAAGAGTGGCGAGTCGGTGAGGAGCTCTTCGTCGCCCTCCTCGAGACGCGAGATGGCAGCGGGGACCTTCTCGTCGGCGGGTGAAGCCGAGCTCAGCCTAAACTCCTCGTCCGTCGAAGCGAGAGAGACGAAGCCTTCGGTGCGGGTGTTGATGGCGAGTCCGAAGAGGGCACCAAAGGTGAGGACGACGATGGCGGAGAGGAGGAGCACGGGTCGGGTGCGGGTGGGCGTCGAAGGGAGGGAGAGCAGGCGGGGGAAGAGGACGGCTGCGGGCGGGGTCGGGCGAGCGAGTGGAGGTACGGTGGACGCAGGAGATGCAATCAGTACTTGCTGGCGCCAAAAGAAGGGCCCGAGGATTCGAGATGCGATAACGAACTGGTACTTACCTGACCAGCACCATCCTGCGACTCCAGCTCCTGCCTCGAAGACGACGGCCGACCTGCCCCGGTCGAGCTCAGCTCGCGCTCCCCCCCGGAGCATGTCACCCAGCCGGACCGTCCAGACGGTCAGTAGGGCACACCCGCCAAACGCGATCAGACTCGTCCGCAGCTCGTCCGTGTCCGCTTGAGTGGGTTGTGTGCGGATGATGGTGACGAGGAGGAGGGTGGAGCAGCTGGCGAGGAGGAAGTGCGAGGTGGTGCGCAGGGAGGGGACAAGACCGGACATGGTGAAACGAGGAACGAGCCGAAAGGGTGTAAAGTGGGGCCGGGAAGGAGAGCAGAGACGAGCTGAACGAGACGGGGACGATGGCTGATGGAGGGCAACCCAACGTCCCTCGAAGGAGAAGGAGAGGACCGAGGGAAGGTGAGGGGTTGGCGAGAGGGGGGGCACAGGGGTTGCGCCCAAACACCCCCTCATCTCGTCGGAGTATCTTCCCACGGACCTGGAACCGCCACACGATCTGAGCTCGTGAGATCGAGCGTTCACGAACTCTGTGCCGTGGAGGACAGCGAGCCATGCCAGAGGAGCAGGCGAGCTCGACGGCAGAGCTCAGAAGAAGAGGAGCGAGCTCATCGCTTCGGAGTTGGCCGCCGCGCCCTGCCCAGCTCCTGTCTGAGGCCCTCGCAGACGGAAGGTCCATCGTCAGAGGAACGCTCAAGGTAGAGGAATTAAGACGACGTATCAGCCAAACACCTTGCCCAGTCTCCTCCGCTCTGGGCAAAGCTGACCGACGCCAAGAACGCGTCGAGCGGGACCAGCCCGTCCGGATGTCCGTTCTCGATAACAGCGTCGCTGGAGAGGTGGTCAAGAATGGTCAGTCTAGGCCTGGAAGAGACGTGCAGATGACACGAAAAACATCGACTGACTTGATGAGCGTCCTGACAAACGTCTTCTCCTCTTTCTGCCCACGGCCAGACGGGCACGAAATCCGCTCGAACACGAAGCGACCAGAGAAGGGCACCATGGACGAGACATGGAACGTATGGAGTGGAGGTACGGGATGAGGTCGAGTGGGAAGGGGATGCGAGTCCTGAGCATACACACGGCAGCGAGGACCAGGTCAGATGGGGACAGAGAGGCTTGGACGGACTTGCTGCTGACCTTCATCATCTCCATCGCCGACAAGATCGCAACCATGTCGTTGTCGTGACTGAAATCTGAGGAAGTCGAGAGACGAGTCGCGTCAGCTTTGTCGGATCGCGCTTGTGGTGCAACCCACAGACAGCCGGACATACCGACGAAGATCCTCTCCCCTCCCGGCGGTGAGACGGCGCTGAGGTTGGTCGCTCCCGCCTGTACGACTTCAGTCGAGTCTGTCAGTCGGGCGACGAGCTCGTTGACGTATGACGCTCCCTTGATCTGGCCAAACGGAGACCCGTACGAGTTCGCGTAGTACTGGGACACAGAAAGCAGGCAATTCGTCAGTGAAAGGTTGGAACTCGAGACCGAAGCAAAGAGAGCTGCGGACCTTGGACACGTCGTAGCTGCAACAGATCAAAAGAGTCAGCGAGCAATGTACAAAAACGAGTGGCGTCGAGACTGAAGGACGAACTAGTAGTCATTCAACTTCCACTCGTCCATCGAGAAGGCGTCACACCACGGCGACTTGGCAAACTCAAGATAGCGAAGACTAGCGAAGCCGCATAGACTCATCAAGCTGTCATTTGAAAGGCGTCCAAAGGTCAGTCGCGCGCGTCCAAGGGCGTGGAGCAAGAAGTGCACGTACCTGAGGATGTTGGCGGGAGTCAACTCGGCTCCGGGCAGCTGCTCGTTGACCCTATCGGCGATGGCTGGTCCATAGGTATCACGCCAATCCTTCTCGGCGATCTCGCCTGGGTGCTACGAAAGAACGAAACAGCACAAGATGGTTAGTCTTTGGACATGTCGCAAGCTGGACAAAGGAGGCTGAGCTTACTGGGATAAGGATGTTGTCTGCCAAACACGTTGATATGGAGAGAGGATTGTCGAAGCCCTGCGGACCAGAGAGACACAGCACAAAGAGATCAGCGACACATCGCGACGCGAGGGAAGAGAAGAGCGACCGACCTCCGCCTCCGAGACGAGCATGTCCACCTCCGGGAGGGACGATACGTTTCCCAGCGCGAAGGCGCCACCTTGGAACCCCTGAGAACAACCGAAGCGACCGTCAGTCTTCCAAAGCTGGAGCGTGCAAAAGGGAGATGGGACGAACGTGCATGAAGAACCTCGCGCTCTGGACGACCCTCTGCTGATCACTTGCGCGCACCCAGTACGGCATCTTCTTTGCGAGCTTCTGGTACCGCTTTGCGAACACGCGACCTGCGTCGAAGGCTCTGGAAGCGGCAGACATGGAGAGCGGCCAGAGTGAGCGTTTAGCCGCAACAGGACCCGACCGGTGTGGACTCACTCCTTTCGTCCGAAGTCCGTGAGGGAGCCGGGCTCAAAGTCGGTGAACGTGAAGTCGGTGATGAACTTGAACGGGCTGGATGGCGGAAGGGCGGACGCGTTGACGTTCGCGAGCTTCAACAGCGCGTCTTGGATGAGGTCGTTGGCGCCGTCCGTCGGGACTGGACCAAAGCAGATATCTGGTCAGCGCGTGGAGGTTAAACTGTTTGGAGTGAGGTCTACTGACAGCGTGCGCCATGCCTCTGAAGCTGGAGGGCGAGTCGGCAGAGATGAGCGTCAGCCTCGGATGAGCTCGAGCGCGAGGGAAGAGGTCTGCCCGAGTGTGGTCGGACTCACGATTGTGACCTGCGAGACCTCACAGCCGGGAGGAAGTGTGTTTGAGATGTTGCTGCTCCGACTGATCCATGGCGAGTAGGGTCCGAGCTGCCATGGTGGAATGTGTCGACCATCAGCGCCAGGTCGGGAGGACGCGAGCTCACCATCGGGCTCTTGAGAGCGCGACACAGCTCACCATCGAGAAGACCGAGTTCCACGCCCGTGAGTTGTTCGCGAGGTACATCTGAGCCGATGATCGAGTGTACCATCCAGGAAGGCCTCTGGCGTAGACGAGCAAGACGCCGGCGAGGAGGGTGGCCGCGACGAGCACGGACGAGACCGCCGTCGGCCTGACCACTTGTCGAGCGCGGTTCGAGCGCGAACTCGAGAACGGAGAAGCATCTAAGGTCCGCTTGCAGTCATCTGGTGATCCGGGCAGTGGTGGCAACATCTCGAGGAGAGGGTGGGATGAACGTCGGTGGAATAACGGACGGCTGAGCTCGACCAGCCGGGGTTGCACGCTGCATCCCACAACTTTGGATATAATCTTCGTGTTTCGATCAAGATATCGGCTTGAAGAGCTTCCACGGGTCCTCAGGCTGAACGAGATGGTGCATCGAGATCGAGGGGTGAGCTTGAGAGTGCCCGTCGTACAAAGGAGATGAAGACAGACTATATGGTGTAGATGCTAAGATACAGTGGGTGGGCAGACGAGCACGAATGAGCAAAAACGAGCAGTAAGAGAGGTAACGAGAAAAGAAACAGACACGCTAAGCGACTGAGAAAAGAAGAGAAACAAACCGACATCTAGTCCATGCGAGCACACGACGACACACCCTCTACACACCCTTCTCCCTCTCGGCGATGGTGTCGAACCTAGGCAGGTTCTTCTCCGTCATGACCGGTCCGCCCTTGTCCTTGTTCTTCGAGTTGATCCTTCGCACGAGCTTCCACAGCTCGGTTGCAGCGAGATAGACGATGAGCGACGCGACGACGATCCCCCACTCCCATCCGAGTCCGAGCAGCTGGAACGCGTAGTCCGAGATGACGGGAATGTACAGGATGGGGAAGACGACGAGGGCGCAGATGCCGGACGACCAGAGGAGGATCTTGTTGTCGAGGAGGTTCATCTGGAAGATGCCGCGCTCGAGGTGCTTGCACTCTGGAGGAGGGAAAATGAGAAAAGCGGGAGGGTCAGTCGGATGCGTTGAGGATGAAGGTGAAGCTCAAAAATCGGAAGGAAAGAAGGAAGGAACGAGGGAAGGAAGGAAGAAAGAAAGGAAGACTCACCAAACGCGTGGAGCATGATCATGAGCGTGAGGGTGGCGAACGCGGTTCCTCGTCCTCGGAACACGTTCTCGCACCTCGAGTCGTACGATCCCTCGTTGCACTCGGCTCCAAGATCCCCCTTTCCTCCGTGCATGGTGGTTCCCCAGACGACGATGACAAAGTTGACGATCGTCAGTCCTCCCATGAGGAAGCCGTAGAAGAACAGATCCATCCACCACCAGAGCGTAAAGATCGTTCGGAACGCAGTAGGTCCCTTGATCATGGCGTCTGAGGCAGTGGGCTCGAGTCCGAGGGCGAGAGCAGGGGGTCCGGCGGCGATGGTGTTGATGAAGAGGGCGGTGACGGGCGAGAGAGGGTAGACCGAGTAGCCGTCAGAGTCCTTAAATGCGAGTCCGACGACCAGCACAAGCACTTCTGCTATGTTCCCAGTGAGAAGGAAGAGGAGGAACTTTTGCAGGTTCATCAGCACTCCTCGTCCCTTCTTGATCGCTCGGGTGATGGTGGCGAAGTTGTCGTCGGCGAGCACAATGTCGGCCGCTCCCTTTGCGACGTCGGAACCGTTCTGTCCCATGGCGAACCCAATGTCGGCTCGCTTGAGGGCGGGGCAGTCGTTGACCCCGTCTCCCGTCATGACCGAGCTGCAGCGCATGCCCTCGATCTTTCGGCGATGGATCGCCTCGACCATCCGGACCTTGGTCTCTGGTGCGCATCGAGCGACTACGAGTGGCAGAGATGGCAGAGCGTCGATCTCCTCCTCGGACAGAGCGTCGAACTGGGTTCCGGTCATGACGGATCCCTTGGGCGCGTCCGGTCGGAGGATGCCGACCGAGATCGAGATGGCCTCGGCGGTGGCGGGGTGGTCTCCAGTGAGCATGCGAACGGTGAGTCCGGCCTGCTGGGACTCGAGCACGGCTCCTCGCGACTGAGGTCGAGGAGGGTCGTAGATGCCGACGAGTCCGAGGAAAGAGAAGCCCTGCTCGACCTCGTCTCGGGGGAGCGTCTTGAGCTGCTCTTCCGACGAGCGAGGCTCAACCTTGGCCGAGAGGGCAAGCACTCGAAGTCCCTCGGCGGCAAGGGTGTCCATGCGGGCGATGATGTGGGCGCGGCTGGCGTCATCGAGCTTGACGCGGCTGTCCGGGTTGAGGCCGATAAACAGGCATCGGTCGAGAACTCGCTCGACGGCTCCCTTCATAAACACGAGCAGATCTGCCTGTTCGGCTGCCTGGGGGTTGTCGTGCCTCCAGACGGTGGTCATCCTCTTGACGGTCGAGTCGAACGGGTGCTCGACGACGATCTCGTAGTGACCGTCCATCTGGATCTTTGTCTTTGCGATCGGGTTGGCTCCGTGATCCGACACGCGCGACTGCACGGGCGAGAGTGGGTTTGTCTTTGGGTCTCCGTGGTGCTTGGACGCCTTCTTGGGGTGCGTCAGGTGGGGCTTGCCGTGGCCGAGCTTGTGGGCGAACACCTGGAGAGCGATCTCGGTCGCGTCTCCGGCGGCCTCCCATCGGTCGTCATCGCCCTTGTGAATCGTGGACATATTGTTGAGCGAGGCGCAGAGGGTGAGGTTCTTGAAACCCTCCTCCATCTCGGAGGGTCGGATGACGTCCTCCGAGTCGAGGTCGTCGTCAGACTCGTCGTCGTCCGAGAGATCGTCGTTCGACAGAGTCGTGCCAGAGGTGTCGGTCGTCGCAGATCGGCCAGGCACTCGAGTTCGAGGAAGGGCTCGGATCGTTCCTCGCGGGTAGAACGGGTCGGATCCGCTCTCGGCAGAGTAGGCCTGTCCTCGGACGAGATCAATCTCGGTCTTGTGTCCGTCAGTCGGGAAAGCAGTGTTGACGGGGATCCAGGCCTTCTTGACGACCATCTTTCCGACGGTGATGGTTCCAGTCTTGTCCGAGCAGATGTCGGTCACCACAGAGAGCGACTCGACGGCGTCCATCCGTCGCACGAGCGCGTTCTTGCGGGCAAGCTCACGCGAGGCAGTCGCGAGAGTAAGAGACACGACAGCGATCAACGAGGCGGGCAGGATCGACACTGCGGTGGCGACGGCGTAGGTGGCGATCGACATGGGCACGTCGACGAACGCGGTCGAGGCGACAACGATGAAGGCGAGGATGAGGGCCATGCCGAGAAGAATGTAGGCGAGCTTGTTGAGCTTTGTCTGCAGGGGTGTCGTGCCGGCGACTCCGAGGATGACCTTTGTCTTGTACCACTTTGCACGCCAGCCAGTCTCCTTGACAGTCTCGGTTCGCTCCATAGCCTCGGCGATCTTGCCAAGTTCGGTACCCATACCAGTGGCGACGACGATGCAGCGTGCTCGTCCCTTGGCGACTTGCGATCCGGCGAAGACCTGAGAGCAAAGACTGTCGTTAGTGATCTAGACGTTGAGGCACGAAAGGGGTAACCGAGAGAGACAGCCAGACTGACCATGTTCTTCTTGTCACCAACGGGGCAGTCGGCATCATCCAGAATATCAGGCTTCTTGGCGGCCGGAAGGGACTCTCCGGTGAGGAGGGCCTCGTCGCATTCGAGCGAGGACGAGTGCCCGGGCAGCACTCGGGCGTCGGCGGGGACGACGTCTCCGTTCGTGAGCATGATGATGTCTCCACTGCAGAAACAAGAGGTGAAGCGGGTAAGTAATCGACTTCCCTGAATCTGATGATCGCTCTTGCACTCACGGGACGACCTCCTCGACCTGGATGGTAGTCGTCTGTCCGTCACCTCCCTTGCTTGCCCCAGCCTGGTGTCGGATGACCGTCGCAGTAGGCGATCCGACCGAAGCGAGAGCAGCGACCGTCTTCTCGGCCTTCCACTCTTGGGTGAAGCCGACTGTTGGCAAAGAGGTTGAAAGAACACGCGGTCAGGAAAGGGACGTTGGGATGATAGCGAGGCCGCGCCAAGGGCTCTGACGGCTGGGCGTTCGGCGAGCTCGCACCACCATGAGTGGAAAGACTCACCCGACACGTTGAGGATCACGAGAGCTGCGATGACGCCTGCCTCGATCCAGTCCTGGGTACCGAACGAGACAGCCATCGAGGCGAGGAGAACGATGCTGCACCAGGAAGAAGAGAGCGGCGATGACACGGTCAGCGATCGAGCGAAGGAGCAGACGAGCCGAGAAACAAAGAAGAAGAGGAACATGACACGTACGTCATAGCGTTTGCGATTTGTCGACCGAGCAGCTTCCATGGCTAGAGGAGAAGGGAAGGAGCGAGGGGGAGGCAGGGTCAGGACGATGTAGGGAGCTCATTGTCGGCGGCAGCCTCAGCCCCAGCACTCCTCGACCCAGTCTTTCCCCACTGCCCGACATCCTGAAGTAGCAACAGGAGAGGAGATGGTACTGACTGATGGCTTTGCGGGCGGCTTGATCTGGTTGGGCCCATACTTTGTCTGGAGCTCGCTCGCTTGGGTGGCACTCAGTCCGAGACGGACGTTTGAGTCGAGCGCCTTGACGATCGCATCCGCCTCGGTCACATGGGCAGGACCAGGAAGAGGAACCTCGGGGGCAACAAAGGCTACAGGAGCCATGAGAGAGAGGAGAGAGAGGGGTGAAGGAAGAGGGTGGGCGGTTGAAGGGCTTGTCGGGTGGAGCGGTTGATTGTTCGAGTGGTTCGGGCGATCCGGGCAGGCGACGGATCCGAAGGGTCGAGTGGGCTGAAGGGGCTGAGCGTCCGGACGAGCACGAGACGAGACGAGAAGGTGTTGGTGAGGGAGGTGGTGGTTGATGGTCAGGTTTCGCGCCGGGACGGATGAGGCGACTTTTCAGGCGTGAGACCTTGGCAGGAAGAATCGGCCAAGGACCAGAGTCTGGGCGGCGAGGGAGGGGAGGAGACAGGACGCTCGAGGACATCGGCGCGCCTGCCGGCCGACCTGCCCTCTGGAATCCCCCGACAGCCCCTGACCGACCAGTCTCCGGTGCCTGATCGTCGGGTCAACAGTCGAGATCGAGATGTGCCTCTCCTGCGTCTTAGCGAGCTCGTCCAGGCGGGATTCTCCTGCGATGGAACGTGTCCCAGAGGCCGATAGAGCGAGGAGCCAAACCCGCGGTCGAACTCGCCAAGCCTCAATGACGACGATCCCCCGAAGGAGTCGATCCCCACTCTTCGAGAGCTCATCAACCCGGTCTCGCCTCGCGCTCGTGCTCGACGGCAGCCTAGTACATGCAGGCTTCGGTAAGCACGAGACGCACACGATAACATCGTAAGCGCGCCCATCGTCTGCGCCTCGTCCGCTTGGACCAGTGGCTGGGGTACAGAGAGCTCGACGGCGGCGAGAGACCGCTATCGCTACCTCTGTCTTTGCGCCCAACCTGGGTACTCGATATCCCACCTAGTCTTGGCGTGAGTTCTTTGCGCGACCGAGCGAGTATCGCGAGCAGGAAGCTGGGACCGACGTGGAAATAGACGTGGACCAAAGTGGAGGTCGAATCCAAGGCGAGGGAACCGACAGACGATCGCACCTGCAGGCTGTGGCGATATGCGGATTGCTGCGAAGTCTTGGCGGACGACGCAACGGGGAGTCTCTCGCAGAAGACGAGGGCTTTCTCTGAAGGGCACAGGACGAGGTTACAGAGGAAGGCATGTATAGGAAACAAGAAGCACTCGGACATAAAAGCGAGCTCACACTCTGACCAGGCATGAGCCAACACAGCCGACCCTTGGCTGCCCTTGTTGAGCTCCCGAACCAGTAGCGATCGCTCTGCCGCTGCAACCAGTTGCCGGACGATAAGTGCAAAGCGGAAGAGCGAGCACGAGGCGGTCGAGCTCCAGAGAATGGTCGAGGCTACGGGCTTGTACGCATGCCCAACGACGCTGTAGGGGTCGGAACCATCGCAACGGATGACCTGGGAGATGACAGACAAGAGGATGGATAGAGACAAGGTCAGCAAACTGCAGAACGATCTCGACCGTCGACTCTGTTGAGCTCGACCTCGTCGTCTTCCCTCCTTCGCCGCCTCTCCCGACCCGTGTGCAGCAGCGGCAGTGCGTGCGTGTGTGTGTGATTGAACCCTCAGCATAACTATGACATATGATGTGTGTGCCATCACCGACCGAAACGGGCCGTCCCCCTCCTGGACCCGGACAACTCAAGACGAGCGCCGGAGAAGAAGGACAACCCTGAAGCTGTAACACTTCCCGGCCTTCGAAGTTTGGAGTTTATCGTCCCCGGGTAAAACAATCACAACACGATACCGCCGCACCGCGACAAGACAGAAAGAGGGGTGAACTCACAAATAAAGCCACAAGAAGGAGAGAGGGAGGAAGGAGGAGATGGACGTTCAGCTTGGAAACCACCGAAAAACCGAAATCCGGAGGGCGAGAGAGCGAGAGCGTGACCGCGCCTGTCACGCTCGGCTCAGGCGCCTCACCTCTCGGCTAGGTGAGCTCGCAACCACCACCTCCCTCACTCTCCTTCCGCGCTTCTCTCGTCATGTCGGCAGTCATACCCTCAGGCTCAGCGGCCAAAGGTGAGCCTCACTCCTGGTTGTACCGCGCCGAAGCCGAACGAGATTGCCTGGTGAGCCGTCAGCTCGAGCTGACCTCGTCCGACTCGTTCCCCTTGCCGCTCCCTCCCGTCCGTCAGCCAAGCTCCGTTCCTGCCTGCTCTGCTCGATCCTGCTCTCCTCGGGCGAATTCCGCAAGACTGGCTGCCCAAACTGCGAGGAGATCCTCCAGGTCCGTCCGTCGGCTCACTCCCTCGTCCCCACGCGAGCTCCACACCCCAACCCCTTCACTGACCTGTCCTCTGCTCTGCCTGGCTTCGGTCACTTTGGACCGTGCAGATGAAGGGCTCTGGAGAGAAGGTTGCTCAGTGCACGTCTGCTCAGTTTGATGGGGTGATTGCGGTCATGCGGGACAACAGCTGGGTCGCACGATGGCAACGCACAGGTCAGTCCACCAGCTCCGAGCTCGGGCTTCCAGTACGCTTCGTGTGGGCGGAGGCAGACTTCTAACGAAACATGAGGGGAGCAATGGCTTCACATCTACGACCTGGTGTCGGCGTGGCCAAGGTGATGGAAGCCTCAAGGGGCCAGGACAGGGAGACAGGTTGAGCTCGCTCGTCCTCGCTCGTCCTCCCTCGTCCTATCAGGATCCCGTGCTCGCACAACGTCCGGGACGCCACTCCTCGCACTGTACAAGAGCAAATCCGCATCCCAGCTTGATACTGACCTATCGTCTCTCCTGCTGCTTCATCCCATCTCGTCTTCCAGACAAGTACGTCCGCGGCCTCTACGCCGCCCGGGTGTCCGGCAAGCTCCCAGAGGACGTGATTGAGGAGCTCAACGTCAGAGGCTTCACCTACAGAAGGAGAGAGTGAGTCTTCAATCTTGTTCTCGCCTCTGCGTACGCTATGGGACTGGACGGAGCAACGCAACAAGTCCAGGGTCACTGACCTTGCGTTCTGCCCTTCCCTCGTTTCGCAGTGAGATGGACGAGGAGTAGACGTCTCATGTCCCCTGTGTGACTCATCCCAGTCCAGTCCAGTACATCCGTAGCTGCCGCTCCTGTCCCTCAGCACAGGTCCGAGTAGAGCTTCGCAGCGGGCATCTCTCCTCCTTTCGTCTCGTCTCGTTTCCTGCTTATACCCCTCCCACTCCTGATCGCGATGTTGTACGCTTTGCATGTCTGCTCTTTGCTACCCTGGAAAGGCTCCACTCTGACTCTCGAACCCGACGCTGCAATTCGTGCTTTGTTCATTCGATCGTGATCGCGCTTCCTAAAGCTCTCCGAGCACTCCCATCCCCAAGCCCTGGACGACCATCCCACCCATCGCCTTCTCGACCGCCTCCTCGAGATGTCGCTTCGGGTCCCGCTTTCCGACGTGTCTCGTTGCCAGCTGCTGGGCCGTCAGCGTCGACTCCTCCTTGACCGAGGCCGTGTACAGCGAGGCGAGGTGGAGCATGTTCTGTGTCGATCGAAAGGGCAGTGATCAGCTCGGGCGACAGACGACGAGACAATTTGGATGAGAAAGGGGGCTGACCTTTACTGCGTCCTCGTTGTGGTGCTTGAGCTCGTCGAACTCCTCGAGCTTGAGTCCCTCGGTCCAGCCGCGCTTGTGCAGGTTCATCAGCATGCCCTGCTCGGCCTCCGTCTTCTTGTAATCGATGGCGATGCCTACACGATCAGAGGATGCAGCGATCAGCATGCAGAGAAGTAATGAAGAGAAGAAAGCGCGAGGGACAAACTGTAGTAGTGCCGGTTGAGTCCATGGATGAGCGCCTGGATCGACGGCTTGTTGAGGTGACCAATGTTTCCGGTCGTTTGACGAGGCTCTTGGCCAGCCATCTGTGGGGAAGGAGAGCAACGAGACAATCAGTGTTGGTTCGGACGAAAAAAGAAGGGCAGAGCGCGGACTAACGAGCATCTGGGGGTTGATGAGCCTGAACGCGTCAATGACGACCTTTCCCTTGACGGACTGAATCGGGTCGATAACGATCGACACAGCTCGAGGGTTCAGTTGCTCGAACGACTGCGAAGCAGATGCGAAAGGAAGAAAGCAAAGTCAGCAGGTCGCCCTTGGATTGAGGCGGGCAGACGACGGCACGGGAGACGAACCTGCTGAGTGTTTACGTCTACGCTCGACAGCCAGCATCCGAAACCGGGATGCGAATGGTACCATCCGACAACCATCTCGGGCCTGATCAGAAAGGCAGTACCGGTCAGTTGTTTGACGGTCAAGACCAGGAGGAGTGGCCAAACTCACCTTCCGGTCTGCTTGAGCATGTCGAGCATCTTTGTCTGGAACACGTGGTCCACCGACTCGACCGTCACCGACGTCCCTGACTGGGGCATCGCAAACACATCCACAACGTGTACCTGAGCGGAATGACGGGAAGAGGGCAAAGGTCAGCTCGAGCTCGGCTCTCAGTGATGCGACCAGGCTGAGGCTGCATTGGGGCCGAGGGGACTTACGGTGTACTCGTCTACAAACTCTCCGAGCATGAGACCCATGACCTCCATCGGCACTCCTGCTCGGCCGTGCTTGAGCATCTGCACACGGAGCGAAAGGGAGGAGAGCGCGGTGAGCTTGAGCTCGAGCTCGCACGGGAGCCTGTCGAGCTCGCCGCAGACGTACCTTGAGCAGGGCTAGAGATGAGATGTGCACGATTTCTCCACTGATGAGGGGAAAGCAGAAGCAGGTTAGTCAACTGTCTGTGATGTCAAGGGAGCCTCTGAGCCAGGGTGGGGGGAAGTTGAGCTCGTCGAGCTCAGAGATGGCTCCT
This sequence comes from Mrakia hoshinonis, assembly GCA_036245725.1. Lineage (NCBI taxonomy): Eukaryota > Fungi > Basidiomycota > Tremellomycetes > Cystofilobasidiales > Mrakiaceae > Mrakia > Mrakia hoshinonis. The sequence goes on from BTPH01000049.1 coordinate 133,124, forward strand.
CGATCGAGGTCGTCCGAGCTCCCCAGACGATAGGACCAAGCAAAAGCTTCACGCCCTGGCGCGGACCAGCAAGAGAACCTTGTCTCAAAGCTGCAACAAGCGGACCGAGTGCGCTGAGAAGGACGCAGGACGAGCTCAAGCATGCCTGTCGAGCTGACCGAGCTCCAGCGTGTTCCTCCCTCACCCCGTCTCGTCCCCAACTCGCCGTCCAGACCAAGTCGCGTATAGCTGAGACGGTCTCGACCACAACTGCATCGCGTTCCTCGGCTTGACACGTGCATGTATTGAGGCGAGTGGGACTCACGTGTCCGAGATGGGTGCGTCTGCCGGTGGAGGTCCCCCTCCGCCTCGTCCGCCGCCACCCTGCTGCTGGAGCAGTCGCTGAAGTCCCTCCATGGTAAGAAAGTGCCGATAAGAGTAGGAAGGAGGTTGTGCGTTGGTCGGAAGGAGAGAGAGAAGGGAGGGAAGTGGTAGGAGCGGGTCGAGAGTGGGCTGATGAGGTTGTGGGTGAACGAGCTCATCAGCTTCAGTCGAGCGAGGTCATCGTCTGCCGCCCGACCACGATGGACCCTCCCTTCCCTTCCGTCGATCTGGGATTGCATCAGCTCATACCTCTCTCTTCTGAACTGCTCATGGACGTTCTTCTCTGGCTCACTCAACCCACAACACGAAACATCGCGTTCCTGGCCGCCCTCGCCGCTCTGGATCGACGGACCCTCGCCAGGCACTCCCTCGCCCCCTGCCCAGCTTCCGACCGTAGATTGCTCCCAAATTCACATCCCGCCTGACCTCGACGCACAGCCCGTCAGCCGGTCAGGCCCCTCTCTCGTTTGAGGTACTTAATCCGCGAAGGGCGTGCTTTCGTTCTGTCTCCCAACCACCACACTTCTTCTTCTTCCTCTTCGCTCTTCGCTCTCTCCTCTTCACACACCTTTCACCTTGTGAGTACCGCACTGCTCGACTCGCCTTCATGATTCTGAGCTGACCTTCCCTGCCCTGTTCCTCACCCTCCGACAGAACCCCCTTCTTCACTTTTCGACATGTTCCCCTCGGCCCTCCTCTCTGTCCTCACCCTCGCCCTCGCCGGCCAGCACGCCCTCGCGGCTCCTGTACGTCCTGTCCATCACTCTCTCTCGCCTTGGCCTTGCTTCTCGCTCGGGACCTGACCTCCTGCCTCCCTCGTGCTCCCCTCTTCAGCTCCTTGGACTCGGCGGCACCTCGCACAACGGCATCCCCGTTCTCGACACTGTCCTCGCCGGTCACGGAGCCGGACAGGGTGCTGCCGTCATCCCTGGAGTCCTCGGAGCTCAGGGTTCCGGTGCTGGATCGGTCGGTCCCTCATTCACTATTCTCGCGCGTGCCTGGACCTTTGCTCTGATCTGACCTGACCCTCCCTTTTTCTTCTTCCTGCCTTCTGTTCAGCTCCTCGGCGGTGCCAAGATCCTCGGCCGAGACGCTTCGCTCGACGAGCGAGGTCTCGGAGGCAACGGCGGACTGCTCGGCATCGGCGCTCCTAGCGGACTGCTCGGCACTGGGCTGCTCGCGAGCGGAGGGTTCTCGTGGACCTGCCCTCAGGGCTGGATCAGGCCGACTTGGTACGAGTAAGTCATGCACACATCTTCTTCCGCATCCGACCCGTGTGAGCATGAGCTGACTCTGCTTTGCTTGGATGGTCTGACCTGGCAGGTTTGGCTACTTCCACCCCGACTCTGGCGCGTGGATCCGGGACCAGGCTCAGGTGCTCGCTTTCCTTCGAGGACGAGGCTTCATCGACGTCAGTCCCTTTCTCCCCCCTTCTCCCTCCACTCACTTTCCATCCGCACGCAAGCTGACACACACACCCCTCTCCTTGCTCGGCTGCAGATCGCCCTCTCGAACGCCTACCAGCTCTACCCGTCCACATGGTCGTACCCTTCAACCCGCTCGCTCGACTGGACCCGCCGAAACAAGTTCGGGTACTTCACCCAGGCTGGTCTCTTCGTCGACTTTGACCTGTCGCTCGATGTGGGGATCCTGTTGAACTCGTGTGGGTGGTACCGACGGAACGTGAGTCTGCTTTTCATTCCTCGCTGGTCCCCTGGTTCCGTTCAATCTCATCTATCGCTGACTTGCTTCTTCCCCGCGGTTGCATTTCGAACAGTAAAATCGAGCGGCGCTCGATTCGGTTTCGCCCCTCTTCTTTCTACTTTCTAGCTTTTCTTTCTTTTCAATCAACCCAGACTCTATGCACCCCTCATTCACTACCTCCACACACCACGTCCCTTTTACTCGGTCTTTCGACTCGAGTCGGTCTCGCTTATGTATCTTACCTAATGGCATGGCTGGTTCTGCTGTCTCAAGAAGTGAGGGGATCAGTGTGAAAAGGTCATGATGGGATGGTGGATGGAACTGGAGATAGATGGGCAGAGGGCCGTACAAGGAGCTGATAAGGATAGATAGATAGGCGGATAGGGAGGTGTGATATGTGGTCAAGGAACTCGGTAAACCCATGAGAAGCAGAAAAAGAAAGGGAAAAGGAATAGGAACCGTGACAAAAGTCGAGGGTGAGGGGTCGCGTCCAAAGGTTCAAAACAAGTCTAGACCCGCTCGATGTGCCCGGTCAGATCGTTGTTCATCTTCTTCTCGTCATCCACGGGGCTCTCCCCCCTCTGCCTCGCCTCGTGGGCGAGTCGCTGAGCGGAGGGAGGCGCGATGACATCGTCGTCGCCAAAGATGGCTCCGAGCTCCTCGAGGGTGAGTCCCTTGGTCTCCTTGAACAGGAAGTAGGCGACGATCGAGTTGCAGATGTTTGAGGCGATGAAGATGAAGAAGAACCTAACGGGACGGGAGAAGAAGGCAGAGAGGAGAAGGGGTCAGCATTGGAGGGAAGCATGGGAGAAGGGAAGAGGAGGAGAAGGGAGAGACGCACTTGTATCCGAGCTTCTTGAGTCCGATGGGCGAGATCTGCGAGAGCAGGACGTTCATCGCCCAGTTCGAGCACGTCGACACCGACGTTCCCATCGCCCTCAGCGGCATCGAGAAGACCTCGGACTGGTAAATCCACGAGACGGGTCCGTACGACCACGAGAAGACGAGTCCGAACACAAAGATCGACGCAATTCCAGCGATTCCTCCAGCGTTGGACCCTTGCTTGCCGTTGGCGAAGAGGGATCCGCATCCGGCTTGCCAGGCGAGGCAGACGGCCATGAGGACACCTCCGTAAACGAGGGGCTTGCGTCGGCCGATCCGGTCGACGATGAAGGTGATGAAGGTGAAGGTCTCGATGACTCCGGCGGCTCCGTTGATTCCAGAGATGAGGAGCACTCGCGACCCAGAGAATCCGAGCGACTTGTAGATGGTAGGTCCGAAGTACGCTGGAGAAGAGATGAACAGAGGAAAGAGGTCAGCGAACTGTGCATGGGCGAGTCGGATCCGAGGAGGCGAATGAACTGACCGTTGACGTTGACTCCGGTCCACTGGCAGCAGATCTGAACCATCATTCCACAGAGAGTCCTCTTGAGCGACGCCTTGGTGGCCCACAGATCCGAGAACTTGTTGGACACGTTCTCTCGCTCCCAGTCCATCTGGACGACAATCTCGTCGTACTCGTACTTGACGACCGCCGCATCGGCCTTGCCACCGTGGAGTCGCATGAGCGCAGAGTAGGCCTCCTCGTGTCGACCCTCCTGAGCGAGCCATCGGGGCGAGTAGGGCAGGAAGAACATGGCGATCCCGAGGATGACGGCGGGGATGATCTGGATGGCGAGCGGGACTCGGAACTGGGCGTTGCTGCCGAGGAACTGGCATCCGTAGCCGACCCAGTTGGCGGCGAAGAAGCCGATGGCGATCATCATCTGCGTCCAGCCGGAAAGGAGTCCTCGGGCGTGCGGGGGCGAGATCTCGGCCTGGTAGAGGGGGACGATCATGGAGAGCATTCCGATGGCGAGTCCGCTGGAGTAGACAACAATCCAAAGGAGAGGCGTCAGCTGTGTGGTTGAAAACAGAATGGAATGAAGTCTGCGTGGACTGACGCGACGAATCGACCTCCCATGAGCATGCCGGTGTTGATGGCAGCAGTCTGGATGGCGCATCCGATGGCGGCGATGGTCGATCCAAGCTGAATGGTGCGCTTCCTACCGATCTTGTTGGCAGTGTATCCGGCGGCGGCGGCTCCGAAGACTGGATGAACGACAAGCGAAGGAGCAAGGTCAGGACTGAGCGAAAATTGGGCGCGGATGGACCAAGAGAAGATAGGACTGACAGCATCCTCCGGCAAAGAGGGAGACGATGGCTCCGGTGGTGCTCTCGTTGGGGTTTTTCTGTGCGATGAAGGGAGAGAGACGGTCAGCGAGGTGGACCGAGCTCGCTCAACTTCGGCCATTGAGGACTGGCGACTCACGAAGTAGACGTGGAAGTGGGTGTACTCGGCAGAGATGACGGATCCGATGATTCCAGAGTCGTCTGGGAGGAGGGAGAAGGGCGGAGGGAAGGTGGACCGGCCGGCTCGGTCAGAACACCGGGCGAGGAAGACAGCCTACAGACGTCGAGGGCTGAACCCTGAAAGGACTCACATCCGAACAGGAACGATCCCTGCAAAGAAGAGAAGCATACTTAAAGTCAGCAATGGATGATCGGCTGACGCTATCTCGTCCTACTCACGATACCGGCACTGGGGAAGAGGAGGAAGGGGAGGACGAGAGGTCAGCTCGTTGTCGCGCGCGCAAACACGGGGCGGGGTCCTCTGGATGGCCCCGCACTCTCTCGTCGCGTGCACTCACGTTACGGCGGCGAGGTAGTTGATGAAGTGGACCTTCTGCTCCTTGACCTTGGCGTGGGCGGCAGCGTCCATGCTGGGCGGGGTGTCGAGGGGTGTGAGGGAAGAGGAGGAGGAGGATGGGCTGAAGGGGGTGGAAGTCGTCGGTGTTGGAAGTCAGAAGACGGGTGGGCCTCGGGCGTGTTTATACTCGCTCGCGTTCGCCGTCGGTGTGTCTCCGCCCCGTGTTCCGTGGTGTCGAGCGAGGAGCGCGTGACCAGAAGGGGACACTTGCTGGTGCGCCACGCGGCGAACGACCTTGAAGGGGACGAGGACGGGGCCAGACCCACTCGCGCGATCGAGAACCTGGACCCACTCCATCAGTCCCGTGCGTTCAACAGCCCAGACCTCGGAGAAAGTACACACCGTACAAGGACCGAGTAACATCTACACCAGCGTGACTCCTTGACTCGCCTCTCCCGCGGAGGAATTATGCCGCGTCTGACGCCCAACGAGGGCGACCGTCCGACTCCTCCACCGGACCCTCCGGAGCGGATGCGACAGTGGCGCCGGCGGTCTTGGCTCGGTCCGTTACGCGACGCCGCACGAAGAGACGTGGGACCGAGTCTGATGGGTGGATGGGCGGACGGGCAGGCCGAACGAAGCAAGGAAGGCTTCTGTCGTCGGTCTGGCGCATCTCAAACGGGGCACCGACCGGCCGAGCCGGTGAGTCGATCCATTGAGCCGAGAGCGACAACGTGCGCGTCTCGCTGTATCTACACAGATCGTCCAAGGACCCGAGAAGAGTCTAATTTCAGCCCCTGATAGACGATGCAGAGGCTCGGAGAGAAGTACTCACGGGAGCGGCGTCGATAACGGGTGGGGACGAGGTCGATGCACCGTTCAACCCACTCGGTCTGATATCCTTCCGATGCGACGCGCGTAAAGAGGAGGCTACTTCAAGAAGTTCATCAAGATCGTAACCTCCTCCGACGCTCCCGTCACTGTAACGACGAGCCAGCTTAGTTCCTGATCAGGGGCGTCCGCTCGTCGCCAGCCTCGTCCGTGCTGGAGAGACGAGGTGCCCACGCCCGCTGCTGCTCGTCGGTGAAATTTTGTCGTGCGCCGAGTACTTGAAGGGCGACGAGTGAGTTCTGGAAGAACCCGATGACGAACGTGAACACAAATTTGGAGATCTGCGATGACAAGAAGGGCGACATCCAGTCAGTCACAGCAGTAAAACATCCCTCCCCAGCTGAGAAGGAACAGACCTCTGCAGCCCAAAGGTGGCCGTCTGCAGCAGACATGGAGCGATGTGTGTAGATAGGCGCGAGGATCGCGATTGAGATCGGCCTGGAGTAGATGCAAAGAGCAGCAAGACAGCCGGTCAGTGACGAGCGATCTATCGAACGGGGTGCGCATCACACCTCGCACGTGTCAAAGAAAGACCAAGCTTACCAGAAGAGGAAGAAGAGGACAGCTCCCCAGGCTGCCCCTTGCAAGACACTCCAGGCGAGACGCTCGAACCAGCCTCGGACTCCGCCCCGCATGCCCTCTCGACCGACACCCCAGAAGAGACCCATGTCCTCGGTTCCCTACAGCCAAGACAATCAATGCAGATCAGTGTGCGTTCTCCAGAGTTGGGGGCGCACGTACGGCGCAGAACGGGACTCACCTCGGCGAAGAAGCGGAGCAGCATCTTTGCGTAGTACTTGACAGCACCACCCTCCTTCTGCTGGCTCACGCTTTTTGAGATGTCGTCCTCGTTCGAGGAGAAAAGGTTGCGCGGGTCGGGGAGGTGGGCCACTCGAGGCCAGGGACCGTCGGGCAAAGGCGAAACGCGTCCAAACGCGAGGTCGGGCAGGATGAGGGTGGGGACGATGAGGAACGTAGCCAGTCCTTGGACGAGACAGGTCACGCCAAGATCTGGTGAAGAAGGAGAGCAAGAGCGTCAGTCTCGCTGTGGTCCGAGGACGCGTCCGACCAGACGAACGCTCGCGCTGGCGAGGTCAGGACGGAGCTTGCGAGATAGACGTACCGCCAGCGAACGGTAGCGGGAACAGCCAGAACGACGTGTTGGGTTCAAGGTGATACATGTTCTTGGCTGCAGACAAAGAGACAAAGAAGAGGAAGGGCAGGAGAGAGAAGGCCGTCAGGCTGAGGGCGAGCTCACGGACGGGGAGGACGTCACCCGAGCTCATCTGCAGCACGGGCGGTGATGCTAACGCAAGAGAGCAGAGGGCCGGACTGACCGATGAAGAAGTTGATGACTCCATCGATGACCTGGGCGAACAAAACAGGGAGCTCAGGCAAGTCAGACGGCAGTCGAACGGGAGGAGCACAGAGGACGGCGGTGAGCTCACCCCTGCTGCGAGACCCTGGATGATCCACACGAACCCAAACTGCCGCCAACTCTTGGTCGCAGGCAGAGGGAGGAAGATGCCAGCGTTCTTGCGCGGCGCTGGAGTGGTAGGGGTCGACATGTTTATCGGAGAGGGCGAAGGGAGGACGGCGTTGAGGGCAGCCTCAGGGTGAGCTCCATTCATTCGTCCCTCGCACCTCCACCATCTCTTCCGACCCGAGTCGCTCAACCTTCACCAGAGTGAGTCAAGCCTCCTTCAGAGCCGATCAAGCATGCCCCTTCTGACCTGTTGATGTCTATGCAGATGGTCAAGACGCAGTCGTCGCTCAGAAAGCACTTTCACCCCGTCCCTCGTCCGGTGCGACCTTCTCCACCGGCCGCCATCCCGCCTACGTCCGTCGACGGATCATCTGCGGAGGCGATCAAGGATGAGGGCCCGTCGAGCGAGCAAATTGTACAGCCTCGCTACGTTGCTCCTCTTCCGACTGAGCTGTGGACGCTCATCGCTCGGATGAGCTCCAACCTGAGGTCGCTCGCCGGCACGAGCAAGTTCTTCAGAGACGTGAGTTCATCTCCACCCCTTGGGTCTAACTTCAGGCGATCAGGACCTCGGCTGTGCCATGCGTAACGGGCTGGAGGTCCTTCTTGCCGAGCGTTGCTGCCTGCCAACGAGGACGTTCCGTTCGTTCCTGCGCTGACCTGTTCGTTGCGTACACCCGTCGGTGCAGATCTGCCTCCCGCATCTGTTTGAGACGATATCCATAGACACTCCAGGGCGCCTTGATAGTCTCGTGAAGATCTCACAGACGACTCATCTCGCGGACCTCGTAAAGTGAGTGCGTGGACGCCGACCTGGACCAACCACCGAGGGACGGCGCTAACCTATGTCTCTTCCACGCTGTATGACGTGTAGGAAGATCAAGATCAACCATGGAGCTTATCCGTCGGCCTCGTGGCCCGACGCGCTCTCGCTCGTCTCGATCTGCATCACCTACCTTCGGAGTCTCCTCTCGTTCTCGCTCGACGCGTTCTATTCCGATCAGGCCCTCCTCACTTATGGCCTCCAGCTCGCGCTTCTCACCCACCCGACTCTGCGCGAGATCGCATACGACAAGTTCTGGCACCAAGCAACGTACCTCCGGACCTCTTTCGAACGGACGCGGGCCCAACCGATCGTCGTTCCGTGCATCAAGTTCCCCCAGCCAAGATATCATCAGTCCCACGACGCGCTCACCATGGACGGCTTTGTCAACCGGATCGGCCCTTACCTTGAGCACTACTCGATCAGCGTCCGCACGTTTGCGCTCCGGATCCAGGAGCACGGCGGTCCGGTCGACTCGCACCCGCTCAACGTGCTCCTGTCAGCCACGCTCCCAGGCTTGGAAGAGCTCCGCCTCGACTTCCAGGGAGATGGATCGTACGTGGATCTCTTCTCAAAGGGCCAGTTTCTTTCGTTGTTTCTCGCGGTCAATCCGTCTGTGGGGCGGATCAGAGCTGCCTCGAACGACGAGTACGGTGACGGGCCGGCACATCTGTACCTACCCCTCGATGGCATCTCCCTTCTTGGAGGACTCGAGGAGGTCGCCTCGCCAGAACTGCGGGACTGGTGCGCCACAACCGCTCTTCGTGAGGTCGACCTTCGCCTCCGCCGTCGAGTGGACGCTCCCGGCTGCTGGGAGCTCGTCGGCCTCGAGATGGCGCCTGTCGACTGCCCCGGAGGAGAGCACGACTTCGAGCTCGGGCCCGACGTCTTTCGCGGCATCGCATCAAAGTTCCCGTCTCTGGAGACGCTCAAGTTCAAGGGGTTCTTTGACACGGGCGACTCGGTGAGTCGCTCGACTATCGCTGGCTCAGCGCCACCGGGACTGACTGAGATGCCCTCGCGGCCAGCTGTCCGAGTTTATCGAGTCGCTTGCGTCCTTCCCGGTCCTCGAGACTTTGACCTTCCCGAGCGACTATGTCCAGATGGGTCCCAACCTTTGCTGGCATGACGCCAAAAGGCTCGAGACCGAGCTTCTCGAGGCGAAGGAGAGCTGGACAGCCGAGGAAGAACTCGCTATCCAGGAGTACAAGGACGGAATGTCCGAGTGCTCGCCCGAGGACCTCGAACGAGGACGCCTCTTCTGGGAGAGCACGTCGGACGAAAAGGACCTCGACCCGGATGACAAGATCTACGACCGTCTCGTCTCCAGTGGACTCCTCGTCGCCCGCCCACGCGTCCGTCAACTCGTCGAGGCGAGCAGGACCGATTGGATGACCGTCGCTGCACGAATTCCGTCGCTGCGGGAGATCAAGTGGACTTTGCATCGAGGTATCGATGATCCGATCGGCTCCGTCAGCTGGACAGTCGGCCGCCCGCCAGCAAGCACAGGCCCAAGCGGTATCATCCTGCACGAGGCATCTCCCGACGAGGAACTGGACGAATGGGTCTGCTCCTGCGAGGATCGAGGTCCGGATGCAGACCTCGTCGGCGAGTATCTCGAGACTATGCCTCCTCTCTTCCGGCAGGAGGCCAACTTCACCCCCGCCTTCACCCTCGATCGATTCGTCAGTCGATCCTGAGATGTCATGCAGTCCTTTGGTGAGCTGTCTCTTCTTCTTCCGCAGATTTCCTACCTCGAGACTGACTCCTTGCTCGTCGTCCCGGTCACAGCGCTGTGCCTTCGCCTTCGTCTCCAGCGTTCCTCTCTCTCCTCTCGGCCAAGCACCTGTACTACAATCTCTATCCGCTCCTCAAGACGTCAAAGCTTGCTTGCTAGCCTCAGAGCTGCTGCCCATCCTTTCGTCGCCGCGTCCCGACCGCGTTTCGGCACACCAGGCCCTTCTCGCTTCTCGGCCATGATGCATGATCTTCTCTTTCCATCGATGCTTGTGCAAACGAGTCTATCTCGAATGTGTCAGATCTGATCACACCAGGTGTGTTGTCGAAATAAAGTCAGAAGAAGCCGGAACGCGAGTGCCTTCAGGCTGAGCTCACCGCGCGACGGGTCGGGCTCCCTCAACGACGACAACGGGCCAGCTTGGCCGTCCTCTCCTCTCCTCTTCCTGTCCCGTCCGATCATCGTCGGATTTCCTTCCGAGGATGCCTCTCCCGAATGAGCAGGCGTTTCTGTCTGCTCTTCCGCATGTGCCGAGGGATGCGGACCCGAGTCGGATCTTCCGGGTGAGCTCAACACCCCTCCCTCCCTCCTTGCCCGCTTCACCTCGCCTCTCGCATCTATCCAACCCCCTAACCCCTTCTACCACTCATTGACCTTCCTCTGCCTCTCCCCATATGCCCCCAGCGCGTCGAAAAAGTCGGCAAAGGCGCGTTCGGCTCGGTCTACAAAGCCGTCCACATCCCGACCACGTTTGTCGTCGCCCTCAAGATCATCGACCTCGACACCCAGGACGACGACACGGCCGACATCCAGCGAGAGGTCGGGATGCTCCAGAGCATGACCAGGAACGGGGATGCGGAGAGGAGCAATGTGACGAGGTACTTTGGGTGCTGGATGGAGGGACCAAAGGTGTGGATCGCCATGGATTATGCGGGTGGAGGCAGTTTGAAGACACTGGTGAGTCGGTCTCGTGTCTGTGCGTCGAGATCTGAGGCTAGTGGGATGGATCTGTGTGGGAGTCTGGGACTGGGGTCGGCGGGAGAGCGGACGGGAGCTGAGGGAGGAGGGGAGGGTCGTGAGCTCGGGCGGGTCGCTCACCGGACGGTGAGCCTGGGAGATGTCAGTTTGGCGCAGAGAGCTGCAAGGCTACCGTGGATTTGTCTAGTGTGTCTTCCAGCATATCTAGGAGGTCCAGGAACGCTCTGGCGGGCGAGAGGACAAGACTGTCGGCTGAGCTCGTCAAGCTCATGCGCGACCGGGTCAACTCCGACGCGACCAGCCGGGCTCTCAGGCTGCATGCTACGTTTGACTTGCGCACGAGGACTCGCGTAGGATCGTCTGCTTTCCATGGCGGCTCAGAATGGTCGACCTGTTCGCTCCTTGTCGGATCTCTAGCTGACGCGCATCCTCGCCTCTTCCACCTTTGCTCGCTCCAGCGAGAGGCTGGCCCGATCGAGGAGAAGTTTATCGTCCTCATTGTCAGAGAGTCCCTCGTGGCTCTCTCGTACCTCAACCGAGTCGGCATCATCCACCGAGACATCAAAGGTCCGTTACAGGCTCCTTCGCCCCCTCTTGTTTGGCTGCGACGCAAGCTCATCCTTCTGCTCTGCCTTCTGTGCAGGTGCAAACATTCTCCTCACATCGGCGAATCGGATTCTTCTCTGCGACTTTGGAGTCTCCGCACCGCTGTTCCTATCGTCTTCCAACACATCAAAGCGGACGACGTTTGTCGGCACGCCGTACTGGATGGCACCCGAGGTCCTCCTCGGCCGACCGTACGACACCAAGGCTGACATCTGGGGACTCGGTATCACCGTGCTCGAGATTGCCGACAAAGACGGAGAGCCACCACACGCAAAGGAGGACGCGATGCGCGTCATCATGATGATCCCCAAGATGAAGCCGCCCAGGCTGCCAGAGAACGAGAACTGGTCCAAGGAGATGAGGGAGTTCCTCGCAGGGTGTCTAAATGAGCAACCAGACGAGGTCAGTCTTTTCGTCTTCCTCGCTCGCAATCATCTGATGACTGACATGCGATCTCTGAACTTGACAGCGATCCTCTGCAGACGACCTGATGAAGACGAAGTGGATCAAGTCGTCGGCCAAGCAGCCTCTCGCGCCTCTCGCCGAGCTTCTCCGTCGAGTCGACGCCCACAAGAGCGGCAAGGATCGCAAGAGCATGGCCGTCAGCATCTACGGGGAGGATGACCCAGAGTTTGACGGCGATGACGATTGGCAGTTCAACGTGAGTCGCCCGGTGGAGAAGTCTCTCCTGGACGGCCGTCTTGCTCACCAATCATTTTCTCCTTCTTAGACGTTCCGTCCATCTGAGGGCTTTCCTTACAACTCGTCGCCACCCAGTCCATCTCTCGCACCCTCAACCCTTCGCCAGACCGCCGCTCCTACAAAGGTGGCGCCGAACTCGCTTCGACGCCTGTTTGAGGACGCCAACGCGCCCGTTCCTGTCGTCGACCCCTTTCGGTCCGGTCCAGGAGGTGGCGGGCTCTCTCCTTCTCCAGGAGGCTTCCTAGCTGCCTACCCGAGCGAGAACAACAACCTGACGCGCCCGCTGGACGAGGAGTCGCGGTCGAATACGATCCGACCTGGCGCTCCCGTGTTGACTGTCGAACGGGACGAGGAGGCGGAGGCAAACGAGCTGGTCGAGAGGTTGGAGCGAGAGAACGATGACATCCTCGCTGCCAGAAGCAAGCTGCAGTTTGACCAGGAGGAGGAGGACGAGATGGGTATGGTCGACCTCGATCACTCACCCGGACCATCTTCGGACGTGAGCTCGGACCAGGACTCGGTCTCTACCACGCGCATGGACCGCCGAGCAGGATCTCGGTCACCCTCGCCTCTCAAGATGCCGACGTACGGCTCCAACCTCAACTCGAGCACGTCCTCGTTCGGGTCAAACTCGACGTACCGCGACGTTCGCAACTCGAAGGGACTCGCAAACATCACGGTCCCTCCTCCGCCAGCCTTCACGAGCGAACGCGTCGACGGGCTCAGGGCAGGACCGGGCAGTCCACTCTCGGCAAGGTCGCCAGGATCTGCAGGTGGTCTGATGCCCGAAGGCATGTCTCCCAGGCGGGGACGCAGTGCTTCACACGGCCTCGCGACTGGGACAGGCAGTACACCTTCGACACCCGTCACGCGCGTGCCGCTGCTCCCTCGGCATCATGCCGGAGGTGCTACCTCCCCCTCCAAGCGCATCTCACATGGCCCTTCCGCCTCCCTCGACTCTTCACCAACCCGAACGTACGACACCTCGCTTGACTCTGACCACTCCTCATTCCTCCATCGCCATGGCTCCCCGACCAAATCCAACCTCCCTCCTCTCCTTCCGCCCTCTCGTCCATTCATCAACCGCCAAGCCAGCGTAGCCGTCATGGAAACCGTCGACTCGAAACAGTCGCTCGTCCCTCCTCCCCGGATAGGCATGGCCCGCAGCACGACCGGACTCGCCACTGGCGGGATCCCACCTCGGGCACGCTCCCACTCTCGTACCGAACCAGAAGGCTTCATCGATGCCAGCGGACGACACTCTCCTCTCCCTCCTACGCCTCGTCAACTTGGTGCACCTCCAGCAGGAGGAGGACTGAAGGACATGCTCAAGCTTCAACCTGTCGCACCGGACATGTCGGATCTTCTCCCGCCATCGCCTTCCGCATCGACATCGGCGGCGAGGTTCAACTTCAACCCTCAACCTTCGCCGCTCAACACTAGCTCGACGACCTTCCAGCCTTATCACCCTCCTTCTTCCACAACGGCGGGCAACGCCCTCCATACCTCTTTTTCAGACCGAGACCTCGTCGCGCCCAACCCGCCGTTTGCTTCCACCTCCTATCAACGCCCGATCTCGCCTTATCACCCCCCTCCGCCACCTCCACCTCCTCCTGCAGCTCCTCTCACTCCCGCACCGCTCCTCTCGACCCAGGACGACTCCCTCGGTCCGCCTATCCGCCCACTCGACTATGCCAAGCTCGCCACGCCCGCAGACGTAGCGGCAGAGTTGGAGCGGACCGTGGCTGATTTGGGGAGATGGTTGGAGATTGTGGATGTTGGGTTGGGGGGGATGTTGGATTGTGCGATGCAGGGGTGGAGTCATGGAGGGAGTTCGGATGAGGAGGATGGGCAGAGGGTCGGGGAGGAGGTGCTGGTTTAGTCCTCGACTTTTGTTTCTTGCTCTTCAGGAAGGCGAGACCTGGCATCTTCGCTGCCGTCCGACCAATTTTGCTTTTCTCTTTCACGTTTTGTCCGTGCTTGCTTCTCCATTCAATAACGATCTTCACGCCCCCCTTCTGTTTCTTATTGCCTTCCCTCGTCCCTGCGTTTCTTGCCTCCCTTTTCCACCTTCCCTAGCTCCTCAAGTATCTCCTCTGTCTTCGAAGCCACCGCGGAGACGACCTAGTAAACGACCGGCCACCCGTTGGTGAACCGAAGGAGGTTGATCCCGAGGTTCTCGTCCTTCGCTGAGTACCAGTGATAAAAGAGCGCGATCGCGTCCGAGCTGGTCGAGAACGGCGAGATGAGGACGAGTCAGCTTTATAGGCGAGGGCGGGCGGGTAGATGGAAAGAAGATGAGAGGACGTACTCTCGGAGGATCGACTGTCCGCCCGGTCCGGTGATCTGTTCCCGTACGAACGGGCAAGTCAGCTTGAATTGTAATCCGACACGGCGGCGATGAGATTAAAGACGAGACGGACCTTGTCGTGCGACCCAAGAACGAGCGTCCCCCCACCAGCCGTAGCCGCCACTCCCGCCTGATCGACATACGGTCCGTTCACGTTCGTCGCTCGCGAGACCCGGATGTTGTACGTCGAGTCGGTGAACGCACAGCACTTGTCCCAGGAGGTGAAGAGGTAGTAGAACCCGCCTGTCACACATCCAACCAGATCCAGGATCAGCCATTATTTTTTCGGAGAGGGGGGGAAAGAAGAGAAAGACGACGAGGCGGAGAGACTGACCATCCTTGAACAAGAACGCAGCCTCCTGCGCACCGCCGTTACGACCAGAGATAAGCTTGGGCGTGGACCCAGCGAGGACCTTTCCGGTCGAGGGGTTGAGTTGCAAGAGTTCGATACCGGCGGACCAGGAGCCGAGGGCGAGGTACCAGTTGGCTCCGTCGATGAAGAGGTTGGCGTCGATCGCGTTATAGGCGGAGTTTGGGTTGGTGGAGTGAATGAGGCCGCCGCTGGAGGGAGGAGAAAAAGAAGAATGGGTTAGGAAGGAAGAGGGAGGGGTGAAGGAGGAAGGAGATGGGGGAAGGAGAGGACGACTGACAAGGTCCACGAGCCAGATTTCCCGGTGGGGGATGTAGCCTACATGAAGAACAAAGTTTGGCGATGTTAGCTGGGACGTGATAGTGAGGACGACGTAGAGAGCGAGTCGCACGAAGGACGAACCATGAAGATGGCCGAGTTCTTAGATCCGAAAGTCGATGCCGCGAAATACATGATGAACTTTCCGTTGACGTAGGTCACATCACTGTGGACCCACATAGGCGAGCGAGATGAAACCAAGCGGGCAAGGTCAGCTCGATTGCGACGCGCAGCATCCCGACCACCTTCAACCGTCGCAACTCACGGCGCCCAAAGATCCCCATTCCCACCCTTGGTGAACGGCAGCGTCTCAGCAGGAGCTCCGTTCGGGAACACCGAGCCGGCGTTGGTCCATGTCTGTCAGAAACCGAGCAGGCGCAGATCAGATCAGATCAGCGTCCGAGAGCCAGGAGAGCACCACGCGTCCTCGGCTACTTCGGCTATACGACGCGAGAGACAGGTTCGGGCGAGTCGAGGCTACTTACGATACGATCCTTGGACGTCTTGATAGGGAGACCCTGACCTGCAAGGTAGAAACACGACCGATTAGGACGTCAGTCAGAAAAAGAAGGGGCAGAACAGACCGCAGAGACGCACCCGTTCCGATGAGGACGTAGCCATCCGGCCCCTTTGCGATCCCCGGGTCGTGCAGACCGGTGATATCCCCCTTGACGAGACCAGGGTTCGGATACGCTCGTTTCCCAAGGGAAGCAGCTTGTGCCACGCACGCACTGAGAGCCAGAGTGAGGAAAGTAGGGAGGGAGATCATCGTGTTGATGGTGGGTGGAGATTCAAAAGCGGCTCGATTCGCCTGGGTTTTATATTTTGTTTGGTCCGGCGTAGGGTTTGCAGACTAGATAAAGGGTCACGGGACAGGTTCAGCTTGGGATGACGGAACGGAGAAGGAAGGGAAAAGAGGAGAGGAAGTGCGGACCGGTTGGTGCCGCATGGGGAAGAGACGCGCGTGGGGAGATGGGAGCTAAGAGGTGCGGAGGCGAGAGCCGGATGATAGAGTAGCGTATGGTATGTGAGCCAAGAGTTGATGATCTTAAATGTCGGACCGAGGGCTGGTATGCCTAATGGGGGTGAGAGAAGAGCGATCAGATACGTTGATTGAGGTAGCGGGCGAGCGGGTGGAGACTCACCTGGTCAGGTCCTTCTCCATGTCCAGCAGACTTTCTCAATGAGAGGGCCAGAAGAAGCAAGAGTGGGATATCATCGTCGACTGCAACTGACTATGGGACTGAGAAGAGCGTCAAGGGCCAAAAAAAGGCAAAAAGGCGGGGAGAGCAAGAAGAACGAGACCGAGACGACGAACTATGTACAGCAGGCAGGAGAGAGAGGGAGTGCGGCCCGTTATGGTATATAAGGTAGAATGCGAAGGCGAGGGAGGGTGCAGAGGTTTACGAGAGGGTTACAGAAGCACACGAAGCAGAGTGGACGGGGTGAGACGTGCGTCTACTTGCTCGCTCGCGACAGAGCGAACACGGCAAAGACGGCGACTCCGAGGAACCCGATCGAAGCAGGGAGGATAAGGTCCTTGGGGATCCCGGCGATGGATCCGTCACCAGCTCCTCCGACCGGGGCCGAGTGCGAGTGGATCTTGGCGGGAGGGGCCATCGCGGGTTCCGTCCCCGGGTCGACCGACGCAGAAGTCATTTTCTCCTCGACAGCAGCAGGGACCGCGATGGGGGCAGGGGCAGGAGCCTCGACGTCCTCCTCCTGGAGCGCGGCGAGCGACCGGCTGGATGTCGCGGGCGGCGAGAAGAGGGGCGAGGTGACGGCCGGTGCAGGGGCGGGCTCCTGGGCCTTGATGGCCTCGTCCCACGACTTTCCTCCAGAGAGGAACAGCACCACCCGGTCCGTCTTCTGCGCTCGCGCAACCTTGACCGCGTCCGTCACGTCTCCGTCGCTCGTCATGTGGATCAGATCGCCGTCGTCGTCCGTGTACGAGAGCGTGAAGCCGGCCGGGTCGAGCGGGGTCTCGGTCGTCGACTCGGTGAAGAACGGGTCCGTCTCGAGCTTGCCAGTCACAATCTCGCGCAGGTTCTCGAGCAGATCGTGTCGCGCCTGGAACCTGTGCGTTCGTCCGCTTGGGGTCTTGAACTTGAAGATGTAGGTTCCGTCGTCGACGACCTCGGCAGGCGCAGTGCTCGACGCGGCTCGGCCCTTGAGGCCACCAACCTCGGACGAGTCATCGACGCCGACGGCAGACGCAGAGTCTCCGGGGAGGACCTCAAACTGAGGAGAGGACGCGAACGACGAGTTTGCGTGCTTGTGGGTCGGTCTGGAGGGGAAGTGAGGGCGGGGGTCGTTGGTGGCGTGCGATCCAGAGAGGGCCGACTTGTCGTCGTCGTCAACAGCCCCGCCGATCGAGTCAAAGAACTTTCCCCACATGGGACCTCCGTTGCCAGAGTCGCTTCCTCCGTCGCCGTTCATGTTGCCAATCTGCTCGAGCGTTGCGTACGTGAGCTTGAGCACGTCGACAATGCCGACCAGTCGACCGTCGGTCTCGACGACGGGAAGGTTGAGGTAGTGTCCGACGTGCATCTTCTTGAGCGCGTCTTGAACGCTGAGAGTGGGCGGGGCGGTGTCCGGGTGAGGGGTCATGACCCGGACGACGCTGCATCGCTGCGAGTCAAGTCCGGCGGCGATGACTCGGAGGACGACGTCCTTGCTGGTGAAGATTCCGACGAGCTTGTTGACGCCTCCGACAGCCTCCATCACGCACACGGCCGTCGTCCTCCTCTCCTTCATGAGCATCGCAGCCTCGCGCACGCTCGTCCTCGGTCCGACGGTCGGGGGCGGCTTGCTCTGGTCCATGACGGTCGTCAGGTCGGGCAGGGCCATCTTCTCCTTGAGCGAGTCCACGTACGCGAGCATCGCAGCAGCCTGGGGGTTCGAAGACATGCCCTGGCCCATCTCGCTCTGCACACCGGCAAGCGCGGCAGACAGCTGAGCGGACGCCGACGATCCTCGCTCAACCTTCGCGAGCGCCTCGTGAAACACCTTGGTGATGTCCAGTAGACCGACAACGTCACCCTCCTCGTTGCAGACGGGCTGAGGATAGAGAAAGACCAAACAATTTCAGCTAGAGTCTGAGCGAGAGATGGATTGGGATGCGACGCACCAGGTGTCGGAACCCTCGCGAGACCATGAGCTGGAGAGCCTCGGTCGCGCTGGTCGTGTCTCGGGTGACCATCGGGTTTCGGGTCATGATGGCAGACACGGGCGTGTTCCTCGGGTCGAGCGACTCGGCAGTGACCTGAGAGTGATAGTAGACAATCGCGTGAGCTCGAACAGTCTCAGCAGCTCCCGATGAGCGAGAGTGGACTGACCCTGAAGGCGAGATCCTTGGCGGTGAAGATACCACTGAGACCCTCCTCGTCGTCGACGACGAGCACACAGTCACTCCTCTTGGCAGCACACAGCTGACTGGCGTCGGCGACGCTCATCCCCTCGGGCACGGTCAGCGCCGGCGAGGGCTTGAGTCCGGCGACGGTTCCCTTCTTTGCCGCCTTCTGCTGCTTGCTTCCTCGGCCAGACTGCGACTGCGAAGCAGGGAACGAGGTCGTCCTCTTCCTCGACAGCTCAGACTCAATCTTCTTGCGGATCGCCTTGAAGCGGCCCGTGAGCGATTTCGATTCAGGAGCGGGCAGCGGCGTCGGTGTAGAGCGCGAGCGAGAGATGGTCGACCGGTAGCGGACATGGCCAGTCGTAGAAGAGCGTGTCAAGGTTGGTGCGTCGGGTGTTTCGAGCGGAGACGAGGACGAGGTGGGGAAGGCGACAGGTTGGTCGTCGGTTTTGTGGACGGACGCGGGCGGGGAGGGGAAGGGAAATGAGGCCGTCGGCGTGGTCGTAGGTTGGGGTTGTTGGGCAATCGTCGGAGACGGGATTGAAGAAGAGGTTGATGTTGATTTGGTCGGGTGCAGGGACGGTCGGGGTTGTGTTTGTGGAGGGGAGGGAAGAAGAGAAGGGGGCTGCGTGAGACCGATGGACAGGGGAAGGGAGAGGGAGGACATGGGAATGAGCGAGTGCAGATGGGAGAAGCACGAGCTCGGGAGCTGAAAGTGGAGGGAGGGTAGGCAGCACGGCAGACTGATGTCGAAGGAGGTCATCTGCACAGGCGTGCAGGCGAAGACGAGGTCCAGGAGAGACGAGCCCGAGCTCGCTGTACGTGCTCGTCCTGCGTGCTCTGCCTGTCTCTGTACGTCTGTACGTGCCCAGAAGGTAGCTGAAGGGGACGGAAGAGCTGCGTCATCTGTGTACGAGCCTGTCGCTCGGACGGACGGCTGTCCGAGCTCATCTGTCGGCGAGATGTCGAACGTGCAGGAAGGTCGACCCACGACCTGGGCGGACGTTCGACCACTTGCTCTCACACCCACGGCCCCACTCTTTGATCCCTGCAGAGTCGCTACACTGCATGCTGCACTCGAGAGAGTCTCGCGTCGAGGAGCAGGCAAAGGCAAGGGAGGGTAGCTGCCGGATGGACGAGCTTCCTTCTCTGCCCCTCGGCCCTCCCATCGCTCGGGTCCTCGACCTCTCGTCCATCACACCTCGACCCACACTCGTTCGAGTCCCAGTCTGAAGAGAAGAGCATAATCGAGAGGCAAGAGTGTGTACTGACCTCGTCCCTCTTTGACTGCTTTGCGCGGGTGGTCCCTCCTCCTGCTCCACCCGGACCAGGAGACGACACCGGAGAATCACGACCACCAGAGTTGGAGAACGAAGACCTGCACAAGACAACAAAGACAGGTCAGATCGCATGCAACGCAGGCCGACAGATGAACCGTGGCGGACGTACATGGATGAGGAGGAGGAAGGGACGGGGATCCGAGAGGACATGTGAGTTGGAGGGGCAGTCGCGGACACAGGCCTGTTTTCAACAAAGGAGGGCGCGTCGATCCGTCAGTGAACAATCCTCAGACGGCCGCATCGGGCGGAGGCAGATCCGACTCACCGAGAGAGAGATGGACGGGTTGGGTGACAAGATGTGGTTAAAGGCAGACGAGCGGAAGTCGATGTGTACGAAGATCGGAGGCTCGAGGACGGACCACACAGGACGCCCCTGTCCTGAAGGCAAGGTCCGACAGCAGGCGGTGACGTCGACTGAGGCAGATAGCATACAGGGTCTGGCTGGTATCATAGATACCATGGGCTCGTCCTAGTACGCTATTTGCAAAGTCCCAATCAGCAAGCCAGGCGGAAGATGACCGGACTCGGAAGGTCAACGAGGTCGGAACGCGACGAGCTCACCTGCTTGTCGCTCGACACCCATCTTCTCCACCAGCACCATCCATCACCGTCAGCAGTCTGCTCATCATCATGAGGACCACTCGAGCTAAAGCTCTCGCCTCCGTACGTCCCCGTGTTCACCTGTTTCTTCGGTCTGGTCGAAGCCAGCTCCGGTGGGATCCAGATGAGGTGAGCTGAGCTGACGCGCTTCTCCACCTCTTCTTTTCTCGTCTCCAGGACCTCGCCCAGCACTGTATCATCACCAGAGTCCCCGTCGAGGTCGTCACTCAGATCCTCAAGTACGAAGGAGTGACGAGAAAGGAGCTGGCGGCCGTCGCAAAGACGTGTCGGTACTTGCGAGCGGTCAGTCACACCTTCTCTCCGGGCACCGAGTCAGACTCGATGCCAACTCCTTTTTTCGATCAGATTGTCACTCCTCTTCTCTTTGGGAGCATGAAGTTCCCCGCGGACAAGAAGGCAAGCTTTGCGCCTCTCGAAGCCATCGCTGCAAGTCAGGAAAAGGGGGCACTCGTCAGGTCAGTTTCTAGTCATGCCAGCCCCCAGCCTCTTGCCTGTGTTGTGCGCTTACGCCTGACCCCCGGCATCTTTTGGATCTATGACAGGACGATCGATATCCTCGAGCCTGAGAAGGCGATCCCCGTGGCCCGAGCGGCGGTCTTTTCCGGCATTCTCGTCTCGGCGCTGAACGTGCTGTCCACCCTCACGAGTCTGTCTATCCCCTTCGCTCTCCTCGACCAGGCCACCTTCGACGCCATCTATACTTCGCCAACGATCGAAAAGCTCTCCCTCTCGAGGATCAAGAAAGTCCAGGGCGCCATCGACTTTGGCCGACGTGCCTCACTGGTCGCCACTCGATCCTCGCCGCTGTCTGTTCCTTGGGTGAGCTGCGAGTTCCAGTCCCCGGCGTCCGCCTCTGTTTCTAGCACCGCCTGCGTCGAGAGTCTGCTCGACTTTCTCGACTTCCACGGCGTCAAGCTGGACGAGATCATGCTGAGCGTCTTCAAGCCCGACGCCACTTTCGGCACGTTCCTCACCACCCACTCGTTCTCGACCCTCACCGTGCTTCATCTCGAGACGCATTCCCGAAACTTCACTAAGTCGGTCGACTGGATCACCAAGGCGATGGCCGCCCAGCCCGCTCTCGAGACCATCTGGTTCACGGTCACCAACTTTCTCCACGGCTTCGATATCCGAGATGGACTCGTCGGCTGGATAGACGGCGATCCCGCCTTTCCGATCCCGGCCACGATGACTGCCTGGGCGGGCAAGCCAGTGTGCAGTACCACGCTTTCGCTTTATCGACCCGACCCGACGGCCGACTTCTTCCCCACGCACGTGGAACTCACCCTCCGCGGAGGCACGGATGTCTCCTCAGCGCAGATTGAGAGTCTGGTGGAGATTGAGCCTGTGGTGTTCTCGATCGACATCCACGCCGACGCCATCTTCGGCGAGCCAGGGCTGGGATGGTCGAACTGGGCAAGTACCATCCTGTCTTTCGGCGAGCCTGCCTTCCCTGTCGAATTCAATCACGCCGACCGGTGCTCCCTTCTGTGCCATCCAGTCTTCGTCAGTCGCTGCCTTTCTTTCGCACGAGTACCTGAGGGCCGTCACCTTCTGGACGTCAGTGACCCCAAAGCCTACCATCACCAAGACCATCGCCTGCTCGTCAGCATGCTACGAGAAACTCCTCGAGACCCATCCCGCCCTGCACGCTGCGACCGAGCTCATCGGAGGCAGAGCCGCTCTGTGGACGCTCGGCGTCACCCTCAACATCGAACGACTCCGACAGCTCGAGAACACCACCCAGAAGCACGTGCTCGATGTGGAGCTGAGCGTGTTCACCAAGAAGGGCAAGAGCCTGGCCTACTTTATGGGTGCGGTCGCAAAGACCGACGACGGTGCCGAGGAGTCGAGACAGCTGATCTTTGTCGACAAAGGGGAGCCGAGGCCGGTCGAAGACAAGTTGCGCGACTGCGAGTGCTTCGTCTGCCGGATGAGCGCTGCCAACAGGGCCGCGAGGGACGATCCGATCTCGGCGATCAGGATGTGCGGAGTCCAAGAGGTCAGAGCCGCGCTCGCCATCAACGGGTTCGATCTGGATGCGTTCGACAACAGGCCAGTAGTCCGCTTTCTCCAACACCTCGCGCTGTCTAGCCTAAGCTCAAAGCTGATTCAGCCTTCATCCTCGCTTGGTCATCTAGGCCTCCCACCCAGCCCGTTGATGCCGACTCGTTCGAGACCTTCCTTCGGTACGACGCGAGACTCAGACCGCGAGTCTCTCACTCTGTCGCTGACCTACTCTTTCTCACCATTGCATGCTACAGATCCAGCGCTTGAACGACCTCGTCGCCTCTCGTCGCCTTGCTGAGTTGTCTCTCGCGACGTCAAACATCGCCTTCGCCTTGCTTTTCACAACCCCTTTTCACGAATGATCCATGACCCCCCTTTCTCTTCCCACGTCTCTCTCTCGCACGTTCCCTCGCAAGCACATCACATCACATCACCATCCCTTCCTCCCTCTCTCCTACCTCTCACAGCTTCGCCGACGCACTCCCGACCAAAACCCCCAACGCCTCCTTCGTCCCCTCCTTCACCTCCCTGATCTCCTTCGTGAACGCCTTGAACGTCTCGTTTCCCGCGTCGTGCTGCAGCTGGAACAAAACCGACTCGGAGGTCGTGATGTTTGCGCCTGCGCGGGCTAGACGCTGTTTGCGTTTCCAGGACCACAACCGTGATACAACCACATACGAAAGAGTCAACGAACCGACGAGGGATGATCAAGTGAAGAGCGGAAGAGCAAGATAGGAACGCGGACGTACAGCCAAAGCGATCGGCACCTCCTCCTTGTTACAGCTGCTCACCCCATCCGCCAGGACATGCACCTGGACCTTCCTCCCCCCCAACCCTGCACCACTCAACAACTCGAGAGCAGTCTGGAGGACACAGATGTGGGACTCGATACCAAAGAGGACGACGTGTTCGGTTTCGAGGTCGGTCAGGATCGGGAGAGTCGAGGGGAGGGCCATGGAGAACTTGGTTTTGGGGAAGGGGCCGTGCAGGAGGGTGGACGGAAGGGAGGAGAGGGAGAGGGAGGGGTCGGTCGGGCCGAGAGCTGGTGGGAGGAGAGGGAGGGGGTGGGGAGTGGGGAGTGGGAAGAGGGTGTGTAGGGGGAGAAAGAAGTGGGTAGGGAGAGGGATCAGCGATGTGAGCTTGAGTCGAGAGCCAGCCATGACTGTCAAGGGATGGTAGAGCTTACCTTTTGGGTTCTGCTCGGTCGCGAGGACGGGGATGTTGAGGATCTGACACCAAGGCAGAAGACGAGAAGGTCAGCTGGCCGACGCCAGGCTTCTTTGAGATGTGCGCCAATGTCCCAGCGCGGGCAGCTTACCTTTGCGAACCGGACCATCTTCTCAGCCGTATGGATCACGCTCGACCAACCATAGATCGCAGACTCTGTTCGTGCGTACACCAGGAGGAAGGACGAGTCAGCTCGTTGGGGCGCGAGCTCAACCCAGGCGGAGATGAACGGCGCCGCTGTCCGACTCGAGATGGATGGGATGAGACAGGAACTCACGGAACCGCGTCTGGATGTCGCAGCAGAAGAAGATCGTCTTGGCGGGGTTCATCAGGTGGGAGGCCATCTTGATGGATGAAGGGAGGGGAGTAGCTGATGATGGACGTCGGGCGGGACCGGCAGAGCGGGCCCGAAAGTGGAGGGGCGAGCAGGAGGGAGAGAGGGAGACTGAAGCCGACGTCGATGCGAGTCTCCCTCACCCATCTCCTCCAGAACACGCTCAAGCAGAAATCAGTCTACATGGGTGAAAAGTAGGTAGGCCAGTCTTGCGTCGGGTCAAGGGTGTGGTAGAGTTGCGTGGGGTCAGGGACGAAGTGGTGAAGATGACGGAGCTCAACGGGCTGAAGCTGACGAGCTCCCCTCCTCTGTCCACCGTCCTTTTGTTGTTCGTGCAGCGTCGCAAACTTCTACAGTGTAAGTCTTGAGCTCCATCTCCCCAACTCTTTGTCCCTGCTCGTCCTGCCCGTTCCCGCCCGCTCAACTCATCTCGCTCCCTCCTCCCATCGCTCACCTCCGCTCTCTCCCTCCCTCTCTCCTCTCTCCTCCAGGGTGCTCCCCCCCTGAACCGCCTCTCCTTCCACCGCCACTCCTCCTCTCTCCTCACCCAACACCTCCTCCACCCGCTCACCCTCTTCACCTGCTTCCACTCCGGCCAACCCCTCGTCTCCTCCTCCTCCTCCAAACACCTCTCCTTCCTCCCCCTCTCGCTCGTCCTGCCCTTGCTCGGTCCAGCCCCTCACTTCCAGGATGACTCGGAAACAACCATCAAGCATCTCCAGGGGTCTCGAGCCGTAGGAGCGGTCCCGCTTGTTTTCCTAGGAGTGGATGAGAGAGGGGTGGAGGAGGAGGAGAAGACGTTGATGGTGAGGGATCCGAATCCGGAGATGAACAAAGGGAGCCCGCCGGTGTGGGCGATCGATGCGAGTGCGATGGGAGAGAAGGAGTTGGAGGTGTTGAAGGGTGGTGGGGAGAGGGAGTTTGCGGATGCGAGAGCGAGTGCAAGTAGTTGGGAGGCGTGGGAAGCGGGTGTGTTTGCGGTCGGTAGGTCGTTGACGGACTGGAACTTTAGGAACAAGTTCTGTGCTGGGTGTGGATCAAAGGTGGTGAGTCGTGTCTCATCCTGTGTCTTTGCGAATTCGGCCGATGAGCTGATGGCTACCCGCTGTCTTTCGTTCCCCTCAGTACTCCCTCTGGGGCGGCTGGAAACTCTCCTGTTCGACCGCTCTCTCGCCCGACTCGTCCTGCCCCTCAGGGAAAGGACTCAATAACTACCAGTACCCCCGTACGGACCCGGTGCTGATCATGGGAGTCATCAGCGAGGACGGCGAGAGCATGCTTCTCGGTCGACAGAAGGCCTGGCCAAAGGGAATGTACTCGTGCCTCGCTGGCTTCGCCGAGCCAGGAGAGTCGTTTGAGGATGCCGTCCGAAGAGAGGTGTACGAGGAAGCTGGGATCGTCGTGAAGGACGTGATGTATCACTCTTCGCAGCCGTGGCCTTAGTGAGCACTGCCGTCCCACACTCTTTGACGTGACCAACGAAGGCTGACGCGTCGATGTCTTCTCTTTCAGCCCGGCAAACCTGATGGTCGGCTGCTACGGCCGCGCCGACTCCTCTCAGAAAATCCGCCTCGACCTCGACAACGAGCTCGAGGACGCTCGCTGGTTCACTCGAGTCGAGCTGCTCAAGATCCTCAGGGACAAGAATGGGACAGTCATCAACAAACACGAACAAGCTTACTTCAACGTCAGTGTCTCCGCCCTCTTATGTCTGCTCTCGTCGCGCCGGCGCTAGCGAGCTGGGTCTGACTCGCTCCCTTTTGCGTCCCCTCTTTGTTCCAGCCCGGCGCGAAGCCCAACACTGGCGAAGCACCGGCGGAGACGCCCTTCCGTCTGCCTCCGAGAACGGCGATCGCGGGTGTGCTGACGAGCGACTGGGCCAAGGGCACGGTCGAGGCGTTCGCGAGGCAGAAGGAGGCGTTCTTGCAGGGGAAGATGTAGATGGCTAGCCACCTCGATCTGATGCGTCCTTGCAAGCGGTCTTGTCGCAGTTGCGGCAAAGTCGTGCTCATCGGCCTTAGTCTTTCAGAGAACAGATATCGAAAGGAGGGAAAGAGAGTCATAGATCGTTTTTGGGCGTGGGTGGTCGTGAAAGCGAGGCAGAGAAGCCGCTCGACGACGCGAGAGACGGGCGTCAAGGCGAGCAAGAGCTAGTGATACGTTCACGAACTGGACCTGGAGCACGAGAAGAGAGGAGGCGATGGACATCAGCGTGGGTCGGGGACGTGCTGTCGCAGGAATCGGCGTCATACCGGAGGAAAGTCTCGAAGGAGCCCGCGTCGGAAGGGTCGGTAGGTGGTCTATCGAGAGGTGCAGCGGAGAGGCACAGCAGGTAGTCAGTAACAGGCAAGCAGGAGAGAGTAAGAATGATCACTCACCTTCTGTCGAACGCCTCAAGGTCGAAGCCTCCAGCGGCAAGAGCGGCCCTAACCTCCTTGGCGCCGCACCTCCTCAAGGCGAGCATCGGGCACTCGACCGCACCGTCATCGTCGCACACGAAACACCTGCAGTCGAGCAAGATCTCTTCGACCGGCCTTTTCGGTATCACGTTGAGCAGGGTGACGTTCCTCGCCGGTGGCGGCTGCTGTCGGGACGCGTCTCGATCCTGGGCTTTGATGTCGATTTCGAAATCGACGAGGACATGCGACTTTCCCTTGATGGACACATAGACGTCCTGAAGATCCGGGACCTTTGCGAGTAGCTTGAGGCGAGCGACGTTGAGGTTGACCGAGAGGGTCCAGAGAGCGGCCGGTCCTCCGATGAGCTCGGTAGCGGCGTACAGGGCAGGAAGTGTGGCGAACAGGCTTGAGTAGCAAGCTGGAGAGCAGGCGATGGTCGTCGACACAGTGGCAGTCGGAGTCACGGACGCCTCTAGCGACAGGCACAAGAGACAGTCGTGGCGGGCTAACGCTTCAACGGTCGCCGGCTGAAGGAGGAAGGGGGGCGGTCAGCACGTATACGGTTGAGAGGCCAGGAGAACAGGACACTGACCCAATCTGACCAGCCGAGGGAGAAGTTTCGCTCGGAGTCGCTGATGGAGAGGGTATTGGCGCACGGCTCCTCCTCGAGAAGGGCGTTCACCTGCCCAGGAGTGACGATTGTGCCGTCAGGCAAGACGATCTCGATGCGCCTGGTGAACCAGTCGTTCTCCTCATCCTCGTTGCGATCGAAGCTAAGCGTCAGGACTCTGACCATGACTCCGGCCCATTCCTGCGGGAGTTGGCGACCCCCTGGCCAGAACTCGCCGTCGATCCAGCCGGCCCAGGTGTCGCGTCCGAGCTCAAAGCCGTCCATGTACTCCATCACGGTGAAGTCGAACGTCTCTAAAGCCTTTTGGGCGGCGAGCACTTCGGTCAGCCAGATGGTAGTCTCGTCGAATCCATGAGGCAGACACCCGACTGAGAGATCGACCAGGTTGGCGAACGGCTTGGCCGTCAGGAAGACGGTTGGCGGTTGGACATCGAAAAGAAAGAACGGCGCGAGCTCGACGAGGTTGACCTTGACGCCATGAAAGTCGAGAAACCCGAGGAAGTCCTCGAGACACTTGAAGTAGGGCGTGACTGAAGCGACCTCGCCATCTGCGCTTTCGAGCTTTCGGATCACGAGCGGGGTAGGTCGAGGAGAGGCGAAAGTGACTCGGCGATCCAGATCGATCCTTCGATCACCTGAGTGGATGGGGGAGAGCAAGAGCCTCTCTATCGAGGACGACTGGTATATGGCGTCAAACGCTTTGTCGGTGAGGAGTGCGAACGGGATGGACAGCGTCGAGAGGCTGGACATGACGCCTAGCGCGGCGACGAGGATGCCCGAGAAGGCTCGAGCGTTCAAGACCGGCCAAGGAGCTTCATTCACTTTCGTAATCTTGACGGTCCTGCGAGACGAGCAATCGAATGTCCGAATCAGTTTCGCGAGCAGAGATAAGGCAGAGATCGTGTTGACGAGGACCCGCGAGGTAGTGGGACTGACCGGACGAGCGGACCTTTGCCTTCGCTGTCTACGACCGACTGGAGCGGCGTGAAGCTCGCTCTAGTATCCGCTGCAAAGGACAGGTTCTGGAACAGAAGGGGAGTTGCTATCTGCTCACAGGACGCGCGGGCACGTCAGTCTAGCGGTTCACGACAGACCAGACGCAAAGGACAGTCGAGCTCACCGCTCGCAGGTACCGACACGTCTTTGCGACGGCCGCCAGCTCCTTTCTCGTCACTCCATCGTACTTGAGGATCTGGGTGACGACCTCGACGGGGACTCTGACGACCACGCAGCGCTGGATGCGTCCGAGATGGTGGACAGGACGAGGTGAGGTGAAGGTCAGGTCAGCTCCGCTCTCTTCCCGTCCGGGACGAGCTCGTGCTCCTATAGTGCGAGTGGTAGCGTGGCGGAGAGACTCACAGTCGATATCTCTTCCGAGCTCGATGTATCCGTCATAGTCGAGTGGGAAAGGGTGGGTGGCGAAGATGGGTGTCGAGCGGCAACCGACAGGAGGGACACGAGGTGAGCTCGACCGCTCGCTCTCGCGCCAGTCAGCACGCCCTGTCAGAAGCGTGCTCTCATGGTCAAGCGGACCACGCGAGGATTGAAGAGGATAAACACAGACATTGTGATATCGCTTTAGCAGGGAGAACGTGAAGAGGGTAGGTATGGCGAGAAAGAAAAGCATGGTGGACAAGAGAAAGGAGCCGAGAGATCGCAAGAAGGGAACAAGAAAGGTGGACAATCATAGGAGAGTACGGAAAGAGAAGGGGATCACGATCGACTAGTTCGTCGGCGGCAAGTCCGAGGGGAACACGACCGGGCTCTGGCTCATGAGGGCACCCTTGAACGGCCTGTTGCGCCTGTCGAGCTCCTCCGCCTCGGCCATCGCGACACTGAGCTCCTTCCCGTGCGCCTTCGCACCAGCCTGCTTGAGAGGCTCGTACAGCTCAGAGGCAGGTCCGAGTGCGGACAGCTTGAGCGCGACGACTCCGGGTCCCTTTCGGACGATTCGGCACTCTTGCAGCGGGTCTGAGAAAGGGAGAGGGTCGGTCTGCGTAAGTGAGGGATCAAGAATCGGAGAGAGCTAGGAAGACGAGCAAGCGGACGTACGAGCTGGAGCGACGGCGCAGTACGGGCAGGGAGGGGAGGAGTCGCCGTTGGTCGGAGGAGGAGGGCTCGACGTAGCGGGTCCTTCGGAGAGACGGAGCTTCTTGATCGTCGGAGAGTCGACGGGTGAGGCTCGCTTCGACACAGTGTTGGACGGCTGAAAGAGAATGATAGGAGTCGACCAAGTCTGTCAGCTTCGTCTACGGACCAAAGTAGGACGCATCGACTCACGGGCAACGTCGAGGGTCCAGGAGTTCCCGAAGCCTGCCTCGATGACTGTCGGACCTGCTGTGGAAGGAGCGCATCTCCAGGCGGGTACGCGATGTGCCTCAGGTACCTCACGACCGAAGCGTAGTGGGGCGTGAACGTGTTGGTCGGGAGGCCGTACAAGTGCATCGCAGGCACAAAGATCCGGATCGCCTGGTCGAACGCCTTCGTGCGTCGGTCCGGGTGGACCATCTTGTTGGTCGACTCAAACAGCAGCGGCGAGAGGACGACACCGAGTCCAATCTTCTCTCCGATGCTGAGCATCGCCCGCAGCACGCTCTTTGGGTCCGTGTTGGTCGGCTGGGCAGCACCGGGTCCGTACAGAGGCAGTCCACTCGCTCGAGCGGCCTCCATCTCGGCCTTGGTTCGACGGGTTCGCTTCTTTGGGACCTGCTCCATCGCGACGGCAGAGTGGCTCGACTCGGGTCCAGAGTCCGAGTCTCGCTCTTCAGAGAACTCGTCCTCGGACGCTCCAGAGTCGGACGTGCCTCGTCCAAACGTGCGGTACCCCTTGTTGGGCGACGGCGGTCCCTCGGCGTAGCTCTTGTTGCGGTTCCTCTTTGCTCCTCGACCCATGTTGTCAATCTCCTTCTGCTTCTCGATCGCTGCGCGCTCAACGATCGAGTCCCAGAAGCCAGAGTCCTCGGGCGGAGGGGCGGCTCCGGGGGTGTCCTCGGTCTCGTCCTCGGCTGCCTTTGAGGCCTCCCAGATCTTTGCGAACCCGAACGACATGCCCTTTGCGCCGTCCTCCTCCTCGGCCTCCTCGGTCTCCTCGACCCGCTTGATGAGCTCGTCGACGTCGTGGCCAGAGTAGTTGATGTCGTGCGAGCCCTCGTCCTCGAACAGCGCCTTTGCTCCGAACGTGATCATGCTCTGCACGTCGGCGTCCTCCTCCTTGGTCATGTTCTGGACAATCAGGTGGTCGAGCACCATCTTCTTGCGTCCCTTCTGGAAGATCTTTTCCTCGACGGTGTCCTTTGTCATGAGCTTGAACACGAGCACCTTCTTCTTCTGCCCGAACCGGTACGACCGCGCGATCGCCTGCAGATCCTGATGGGGGTTGAAGTCCGGGTCAAACACGATGACCGTGTCGGCGGTGGCGAGGTTGACTCCGACTCCTCCCGCTCGGGTCGAGAGCATGTACATGAACAGGTCCGAGTTGGGTGCGTTGAACCGGTCCATGTCCTTCTGACGCTGAGCCTGAGCGGTGTCTCCGTCGAGACGGATGTACGGCAGGTTCTCGCCGTCGAGCCAGTCCTGGATGATGTCGAGGGCAATCTTGAACTGGGAGAAGAGCAGCACTCGGTGTCCTCGCGCTCGCAGTCGGGGGAGCATCAGCTTGAGCAGCGACAGCTTGGCCGACGCCTCGGTCATCCTCAGGTGGGCTGAGACAGGGTCGATCTTGCGGTCCTCGAGCTCGGGCTGGACGAGGTACGGGTGCTGGCACGTCCTACAGAGGGGAGAGAAACACACCGAGTCAGCTCCAGGCTCTCGTTCGACTGATCGCGTGCGGCGACTCACTTTCTGAGCTGCATCATCAGGTTGTTGAGCGAACCGAGCTGCGTCTTCTTTGCCTTCTCGGTCGTCTTGATCTTTGAGGTCGCCTCTGCCGAGAGCTCCTGGATCATGGCCGCGTTTCGGAGCATGAGCGCCTTGTACTGCTCCTTCTGCAGCCTCGACAGACTGATTGGGAGAATGATCTCGTGCTTTGGCGGCAGCTTGAGCACGTCGGCCTTGATCCGTCGGAGAAAGTACGGCTGCAGCTTCTGGTGGAGCTCCTGGACCTTTTCGGTGTCGAGGTCCTCAAACTCCTTCTCGAGCGCGGGCAGGTCGGACCACGCGTCCGGGTCGAGGAAGCTGAGCAGGTTGAACAGCTCTCGCATGTTGTTGTTGAGCGGCGTCCCCGTGAGCAGCACCTTCTGTCGGCAGTTGAGGATCTTGAGCCGCTGGAAGATGAGGTTGGTGTCGCTCTTGAGCCGCTGGCCCTCGTCGACGACGAGCATCTCCCACCGGGGGATCTCCTGGAGGACCTTGAAGGAGGCGCTCGTGATGATGTCGTACGTGGTGATGACGCAGTGGGCCTTGAGCTGTCGGGTGTCCTTGTGGAAGAGCTCAAACTCCTCGATGATGGCCTTTGACTGCTTCTCCCCGTGGAAGGGGACGACCCGGATGTGCGGCACCCACTTTTCAAACTCTCGCACCCAGTTGGTGACGGTCGAGTTGGGCACGACAATCAGCGTCGGGAACGTCTTGTACTTTGCTCCGAGCGTTCCGACGAGGGCGGCGATCTGGACCGTCTTTCCGAGGCCCATGTCGTCGGCGAGGATGCACGACTTGAGCTCCCACCACTTGTACAGGAGCCAGTTGACCCCGTCCAGCTGGAACGGCATCAGCTTGCCGCCGACAATGTAGTCGGGCTGCTCGTCCAGGTTCTTGAACTGCTTCGGGTCCTTGCGGTCCCGCAGCCGGGCCTCCTCCTTGGTGAGCACGGGGATCAGCGTCTGCCGGCCCTGGAGGTAGAGCACGAGCGCCTTCTTGTACGCCTCGTACTCGGCCACGTTGGACCGGAGAGGCGGGGTGTCCCACGTGGCCTCGCTGTACGGCAGGTCGCCGCACTTTACGTAGCACCACGCGACCGCCTTGTGGGCGTATCGGACGTCGAGCTTGGCGTGGTACTTCTTCTCCCACTCGTCGAGGTGGATGATCTCGGACTGGTACGGCGCGACTCCTTGCAGCTTGGGATCCTGCTCCTCCTCAATCTCGTCCTCGTCCGGGATGATCGCCTTTGGACCGTTGGTCGGGCGGGTGCTGACGTGGATGTAGATGTCGAGCACCCGGTCAAACGTCCTCCACGCGTCAGGCAGACGCGAGACGGCGTCCGGGTCGGCGACGGGAGTGGTCCCGAACGAAAAGACGGCCGCCTGGACCTGGTTCTTGTGCAGAGCGGTCTCCCGTCGCTCCTCGGGTGGCCCTCCGCCGAGAAGATCTGCGACGGTCCCCTCGCCGTCCCCCTTCTCACCCTCGGCTCCTGCAACCAGAAGCTGAAGCTGGGATCCAGTGGTGAGGAAGTTTCGGAGCCTTGCTTGCGAGTTGGGCTGGAGCCAGGCGTGCGGCACCCATTCGGTCTGGAAGGAGAGGAAGAAGACGGCGACCCAGATCAGCTCTTCGAGTTCGGAGATTCGACCGCAGACACTGACTCACGTGTCTGAACCCGCGCAACTTCCACTTGACGAGGTACTCGCGAGGCAAAGGGTCCTTCCACTGCGGGACCTCTCCCGCCTTGCGCTTCTTCTCGACCGCGTCCGCCGGGAGGGGTCGCCAGGCGATGACCTTATCGACCTCGTCGGTCCATCGGTGGCAGTCGTGGCACGTCCAGTGCTGCCACTGGTAGAACTCGGCCATCTTGATGGGCGTGTCGGGCGTGGTGTAGTCCCAGTTTGGGTCGTTGATCGGAGCGACGACTGCACAAGATAAAAGTTGGTGTCAGCGCGATGCAACGAGCATGTCACTTCAAGATGAGGGGTGCGACTGACGGTGCGCATAGTGGCATCCTCGCTTGCACCGAAGACACCTGAAGAGAAGCTCTCGGTCCTCCTCCACCACCTCCTCAGCCGGAGTCTCGGCCTCTTGCTTCATCTCAACGTCTCCCTCGACCTTCGGAACTTCGCCAGAGATCGGCGCATCAGTAGCGGGCGCGGACGACTCGATGCCGTCCATGGCCGTTCCAGAGGTTGACGCGACAGGAGCGGCCGAGGCGGCAGGCTTGACGTCGCCATCGACGGGGACCGGTGCGGAACCATCCGCTGCGAGCTCCGGCTCAGGCTGAGGGACGACCTTGACGACGGGAGGCGGGCGGTCGGTTCCGTCGACGTAGTCATGGTTGCACGAGAAGCAGTGGGTGGTGATGCTGCACTTTCCGCACAGGAAGACGGTCGACTGGGCAACCTCGATCCTGCGGACCTTCTCGCCCTCGTGCTCGCTCACCCGGCGGAGGATCCCGTTCTTCTGGGTCTCGCTCAAACATCCGAAGTGGGCGGCGACGCAGCAGTTTTCGCACTCGATCCAGCCTCCCATCTTTTCGATCGTCTCGCCGTCGCTCATGATGTCGTCCTCGTGCTCGTCCTTTCGCTTGTTGGCCTTGCGCTTGTTGCCCTGCCCGGGCTTCTTCTTCTTGTACTTGGCAAGCAGACGATCCGCAGGACCCTCGGAGCACTCTGAGAAAAAGGGCAGAGGGGTTGATCAGCCTCGACAGCGATGTTGCGCGTCTGCAAGATCCGGGAGACTCACTCTCGCAGGTCGAGCGGTGCCTCCTGAGCAGCGCGTCTTCTGACTCTTCGACTTCGTCCTCGTCTGACATGTAGTCGTACTCGTCCTCGTCGGAAGCCTGGCGACCGAGCTTTGACTTTCGAGCCGCCTTCTTTGGCGAGAGGCGAGACCGACCGGACGGCGTGCCAGCACGGGACTCGACCACCTGGTAGTCGGCCTCGTCGTCTTCACTGTCGTACGAGCCAGACTGCAAGTACAGAGAGACCAGAGGGGGTCAGATGAGTCGAACGGATGACTGACGCGCGTCTCCGACGGCCGTGGAGACAGGGAGGACGGGAGCTCACATGTCCAGAAGTCCGCCTGCCCTGTCGCTTGGGAGCGGGCGAGTCTCCACCTGCGTCCTCTCGCATCGACTTTTGAACGCGAGTAGAGCGCGCGGATGTCCTGATGAGCACCGAGCGTCAAGCAGGAGGTCTGGTGAGCTTCGTCTTGAACCTCGCTTGCGTCCGGTTGCATTCGCCGCCAATCCGTCCATCATGCATGTGCACTCACCTAGTCGCACCCTTCTTGCCTCCTTTGGCTCCTTCGGCGTCGTAGTCATCCCCGCTGGCCTCGTCCTCCTCGCTTGCGCTGTCGCTCTCAATCTCGTCCTGCTCGGCTTCATCCTCGTCTCCGCTCTCGACGTGGACGTCCTTGCGGGTGACGAGGATCGATTTGGCTCCCTTTGGCTTGTTGAACATGAGCGGGTCTACCTTGAGCTTGATCTTTTGCTGGACGGGCTTCTTTGTGACGACGGGCTCGTCCTCTGAAATCTCGTCCTCGGACGGGTCCTCGTTGTACGACACCTTTGTCTTGCGTCGAGAAGACTCGCCCTCGTACGCTCCTCCGGTCGACGACTGGCCTCGACCTGGAAGGAAAAGGGTCATGAAGGGGGCGAGCGGCAGAGGAGGGTGGTTGCGAGCGAGTGGTCGGGTCGGGGCGAGGTGGAGGGAGCAGGGGACAAAGGAAGCGCTAGGTCAGCTCATCCTGCTATACACCACTTCGCTCGTCATGCCAGGTGAAATCCATACGTACTCGAAGCTACGTTGGAGCCAATGAGGTTCAAGGAAGACGCACGGCCGGTCAGCTTCTATGTGTGAGCGGAGGATGAGCTCCGGACGATGGACACGAGCTCGAGCTGAGCTTCTCCTTCAACCAGGCAACCTCCCTCGCAGACCTCCTTCCACCTCAGAGACGAGGATGAACAGAGCAGGACATACCAGCAGATCGGTCCATCGGACTGTTGGCACCTGAGCTGGCGTCCATGTTGAGGTCCTTGAAGCGAGCGGAAGAAGACGGTTGGGCGATGAACGAGGCAGGAGGGGAGGTGTTGCGGATCGGGTCGGGACTCGTCGAGGCAGGATGTCGAGGGGAAGACGACACCAGCGGGTCCATAAAGCGGAGGAAGAGAGAACGAGCCGGTCGAGAACGAGAACAGAAGGAGAAGAACGGATGGGGAAGGGGGGTGGAGGGTGGGGATAGCAGTGAGCCAGGGCAGCGACGCGAAGCAGAGCCCCCGGTGCCGACTGCGCGGGCATAACAGCGGATCAAGACAAACCCAGCAGGGAACAATCTAGACCGGTCCTGCTCCTAGAGCGGATATTCTTTCGCCCAGTAGATCCGTGCAGTGCAAAGCTTCTCATTCTGGGCTCATGCGAACCGGCGCGACCAACGCGTCCACGGAACACGGGGTAATCTGCTGGGGCTCTGGTGCAAGAAAGAAGGGTTGAGAACCCGCGACAAGGTAAACCGACGCTCCCTCTCTCTCTATGTCAGCACCGACATTTAGATCATCACTATGACCTGTCCGTCCTCGATGCTCTTCTCTTTCGTGGCTCCGCTCATCAAACGCGTCGTTTGACGGACGCGTCCAGATGAGGACTCGACCTGGAACAGCGCGGGCTTTGCTCGTCTCTCACCGACTTTTGTCTGGATTTGCGACCATATGGAAGAGGATACATGAATAGACCGCCCGAAGCACGTGTCGATGATGAGAAAGTCGTAGGTTGATGGTACAGCCGTCCGAGGCGCGCGCGTGGGACGGGGTCGTAGAGTAGAGCAGGCTGGGCCGAATCTAGATGATGTCCCAGATCTCCTCCTGTTCGTGGGTGGGCGCAGATGGTGGTAGAATAGCGGATGCAGAAGATGGGCGATGGGCAAAGGGCAAGGCAGAGGGTCAGTTGAATGACCCTTCTTTGTGCAGCTAGACCCGTTCGGGGTAGAAGGTAGATGCGACGGTGATGAGTGAAGAGCACATGGAGAAATGAAACTGACCATAGCACAGCAGAACTTTCCGCATGCGACACTGGCACTGAGCGAGTACTCGGAGATGGACACCTTCTGATCGATGATGCCGTCGGCGAAGTTGTCCTCACTGGTAGAACAGGCACAAGAAGGGTCAACTTCACCGCAAAAGGCCCGCTCTTTGAGAACATGAAACCGGACGGGTACTGACCCTCGAGCCATGGCTCCGACAAAGACGGCGATCGAGTGGGTTTCGGGCAGGGTGGGGAGGAACTTTGACAGTCGGACGGTGGGCACGTCTCCAGAGAGGGTGAGCTTGATCGTGTTGGTCGGGAAGTGGTCCGTGACAGGGTTCTGCATAGAAACGCGGAAGACAGAGTCAGCTAGAGCAGCATGGTCCCGTCGTGAACCTTCAACGGTTCCGCGGACGGGACGAGGCAGGGTTGAGCCCAAAAGCTATCCAGGCAAGTCTCACTAACCTTGATGACCTTGAGCAGCTTTTCAGATCCGTTCATTCCTCGGATAGACAGTCGGTGGAGTAGTTGGACTGCAGCGAGAGAGCAAAGGTCAGTCTCGTCTCGTGCCGTGTCGTGCCGTCGGCCAGATTCTCGCTGGTCGCGACCGCCCCAGGCCAGCGTCGTGGGCCGCACGACCGAGTGGATGCGGTCGAGGGGCGACTGAAAACGAAGTGAAGCTTACCCATGAGACCCGAGAAGCGCTTGAACGTTCTGGGGATTCGGACGTGCGGGTTGACCTCGATCAGGACGCCTTTTGCGGTGTGGATGTACACCTGCAGCCGGCCAGCCTTGTTGAGCGGAGAGTCGAGAAGCGTCAAAAGACACTGCAGACATCAATCAAGGGCAGAAAGAGTTCGTGTCAGTGTCTGTCCAGAAGAATCAACGGCGGACGGCGGAGGCAGGCGGGCCAGCGAGGACGGCCCGAGGTGAGCTCGTGTGACCTTCGCTCTCCCTTCCCTCTTGTGCTTCTGCGCTCGCCCGTGCGACGCACGAGCTCGAGGCTGAAACCCAGGGAGGAGCATGGACTGACCTGGTGTGTGATGTCTGGTCGTGCGTCTGCGATGTCCCTTCCTGTCTTTGCGAGGATGCCCTGGTGGTCGTCGCAGTTGAGGAGGGCGTACTTTGCGTCCTTGCCTCCCTTGCCGTCCCGTCCTCCACTCCCAGCCGACAGCCTGTACACCTCGAGGCATGCGCTCTCGAGGACGACAATCAGCCTGCGTGCGTTCTCCTTCTGCGCGGGTGTCTTTGGTGTGGTGGCCGGGACGGGGATCAAAGTCGGGTTCCGGGGGAGACTCCTCGTCGGCCTCGTCGAGGACGACCCAGCGAGCATCGGGTCGTCCTCCTCTGGGAAGCCGGACGGGATGCCTGACGGAGCAGGAGGCGGGGTTCCCTTCTTGGGCGAGGGGGCGAGCGGGTGGCCGGATGAGCTCGAAGCTCGCTTGGTGGGCACAAACGGCTGGGCAGAGGCCGTCAGACGGGACTTGACAGGCCCAGACGAGGGAGAGGCGTCCATCAGAAGAGAGTACGGAGAGGAGAGGAGAAAGAACGAGAGGTGGGGTGTGGTTTCCGGAGTGGGTCGACGTTGGAAGGCTGCCAGGACAAAGCACGGAGAGACAGCTGGTCGACCGAATTTCCTGCGCCGGCGAGAGGCGAAGCTCAACATCGAGATGGTCCTCCCCTCAGCCGTCAACACAACACGATCCGCTCGCTTCAACTGTACGCGCCCGGATGTCGACCACGTCCTCGAGAAGACGCACGTCTGGCCTGAGCCCTCGTCCGCGGACGAGCTCGGCCGCGTCCAAGGACAAGGCGGGCTCGTTGCTCTCGCCAGCGGAGACGGACGTGCTCGTCCTCTCGACGGCCGTCAAGCTGCTCCTGTTCCCGGCCTACAGGTCGACAGACTTTGAGGTCCACAGGAACTGGCTCGCCATCACAAACACCCTTCCAATCTCGCAATGGTACTTCGACACGACGTCCGAGTGGACGCTCGACTACCCGCCGTTCTTTGCCCACTTTGAGCACGCGCTCTCCCACCTCGCACGCGCCCTCGACAACCGCATCGTAGACCTCACAAACCTCGGATACGCATCAACAACAGCAGTCGTCTTCCAGAGAGGCTCCGTCGTCCTCACGGAGCTGCTCGTACTAGGTTGGGCACTCTGGAAGTGAGTCCACCGGCCCATCGCCGAGCTCAGCCCGGACCCCTTCAACGAGGCTGGAAGCTGATCAACTGTTCGCCCTGCAGGTACGCTCGCACGTCTGAAGACTCGGCTACCCAGCTGGTTATTTCTGCGAGCTTGTTCCTCCACCCTGGGTTCCTGATCGTAGACCACATCCACTTCCAGGTGAGCCCTCGCCTATCTCCGTCGCGCCCTCGCCTGCCTCCCGCTCAAGCTAACCGCCCGTTCTTTCGACCCCGCGACCCCTTCAGTACAATGGCGTCATGTATGGCATCCTTATCTGGAGCATGTGGAACGCAAAACAGGTCCGTCTGTATCCTTTGTTGTCACTCGATTCCATCCAAGCTGACCTTTGTCCGATGTGCTGGACCGGCAGGGCAACCATCTGGCATGCGGAGCCCTCTTTGCCATCCTGCTCAACTTCAAGTACGTCCAGTGCCCTCCGTAGAAGAGCTAATAGCGCGTGACTGACCCGTGTCTTTGCCTTCCGTGTGCGCAGACACATCTACATGTACCTCGCCCCGCCGTACTTTGTGTACCTGCTCCGGGCGTACTGTCTCCCACCATCCACCAGTCAGTAGCCTTGACGCTTTCGCCCATTTCATATTGTAGAGTCTGACTAACCTCTCCGTTCTCAGATGCCCTCTCTTTCCCTCGACTGCTCAAACTCGGCTCCCTCGTCATCGGCATCTTCGCCCTGTCTCTCGCGCCCTTCCTCACCCAACTCCCTCAACTTGCCTCGCGTCTCTTCCCTTTCACTCGGGGTCTCAATCACGCCTACTGGGCTCCAAACGCGTGGGCTCTCGTGACGGTCCTGGACCGGGTCCTGCTGAAGTGTACGTCCGCTTCACATCATCCTAACAGAGCCCTCAATGCATACGATAGCTGACTTCCTTCACGTGATCTTGACGTCACAGTCGGAACAAAGTTCTTCGACCTGTCCATTTCGCCCGAGGGCGTCTCCAGCTCGACCCGAGGGTTCGTCGGGGACACCGTCTTCGCCGTTCTGCCAAACATCACGCCAGGCCACTGCTTTGCAATCACAGTCGGACTCCAAGCGGTACGCTCTTCTCCCCACTACTGTGCTTTCTCGTACGTCTCGAGTCGTGCGCATGAGTTGGGCTGACAACTCGTCTTCTCTTCTCCGACGCTCCAGCTGTTCCTCGTCAAGCTCTGGAACCGGCCGACCTACAAGGTCTTCGTCTGGGCGCTCACGCTGTCGGGATTCACATCCTTTCTCTTCGGGTGGCACGTACACGAGAAGGCCGTCCTGCTCGTTCTTGTTCCGCTTAGGTCAGTCACCCTCCCCGACTGACCTCCGCTCCGCTGAGCCGCCGCTTAATGTCCCTTTGACTCGTTGCCAACCCCACAGCTTCCTCGCCGCCGAGTCGTACGCCTTCTTCCGCATCTTCACGATCGCCTCGGTGGCAGGGGTCGTCTCTCTTTTCCCGTTGCTCTTTACGCCATCAGGTTCGTGCTGGCCTCCTTTATTTCTCTCGCTACCGGCATCTACCGCTGACAAACTCTCACCCTCCCGGCACCATGCAGAAACCCCCTTCAAATTCGGCTACTCCATCCTCTGGGCGCTTCTCACGTTCTCCTCCCTCGCACGAGTCGTCTACCGGTCAATCTCCCACCTCCCTACCCTGCCCCTTTGCCCTCCTCCCACGCACTGCACTGACCCATCCCTTGCTCGGCACAGTCCTCCACCCTCCCTCGCCTCTCTCCTCATCCATCCCTTGGAGACAGCCTACCTCGCCGGCTTTGTCCCCTTGCAGATCTACGTCTCGCTCGTCCACCCCGCGGCAGGAGGGAAGGCAGGAGGCGAGTTCGCGCCTCTGATGGCAACGAGCGTGTATTGTGCGGTTGGGTTGGTGTGGTGCTGGGTGAGGTTGGTTTGGGAGGGGGTGATGTCAGGGTGGGAGGTCGGGAGTAGGGAGGGGAAGGCGGAGGGGGGGAAGGATGAGAGTGGGAGGTGGAATTTGAATAATTGAGATAGATGACTTGGGTTTTTGTTGGGTCGATGAGGACAGAGCAAGGAGTCCCAGGGCAGGAGGAGGATTGAGTGACTGGCCTGAGAGACGGTCGTCAAGGAAGCGTGGACGCGCGAGCTCAGCTCTGATCCCTTCCGCCAGGTTGGTTTCCGTCGTCCAACTGCCTTTTACCATCAAGATGTCCGCCTCCTCGAATGCGTCGCAACCATCAACGATGCCTCTCACCGTCGCCAGAGCTGTCGGGCCAAGCCACGGCCTTCAGGGACGGGCGAGCGCATCCACCAGACATGGTGAGCGTGAGGGGTCCGGGGGTTCAGCGGTGGACCGAGGTCCGCTTCCCGCCCTACCAGTCGAGCTGCTCTCGCACATCGCCGGGATGGTGCCGAGAAAGGATCTGTTCGCGTTGCATGCTACTACTCGGACCTGGAGATTGGTGAGCACGCCTGAGCTTTGATCAGAAGCTCGCCTGATCCAAGGCAGCTGACCCTCGTGGTGCTTGTGTGTCAGGTCGTCGAGCCTCTACTCTTCCGCTCGCTCGTCTTCAAGGGCACCGAAGATGCCACGAGACTCCTGAGTATCTGCCAAACTCAGTCGCTGGCTTATCATGTGCAGTGAGTCGACGCCTGGTTCTGCTTTCTCTTGAGTCGATCCGCGTTCTGACGCTGGAGCCTTGCCGCCCGCTCATTTTCAGCTCCATCCAGATTGCAAGCTGGCCTTACTATCACGAGTATACCGAACCAACCTTCGCCAACATGATTGGTCCCGCACTCGCCTTTTTCTCTTCCCTGGAGACCTTCACGTGGAAAGGCGATCTCTTCCCCCCTGCTCTGCAACTGGCCGTCGTCTCCCACCCCCATCTCCGCACACTCGACTTCAACCCTCCCAACTTCGCCGCATCCATCGCCGGTTGTAATCTGGACGCAGTGTCTGACTTTCACAACCCACAAAAGCCGCCGGTCGTCATCCCTCTGATCGACCTCATCGACGATCCGTTCGGACAGGACGCCTCTCCCGCTCTCTTCCTCAAGCGAGTCGGCCATCCAAACGTGCGGGTGTCGACACTCAAGCTTTACTCGGGATCTGCCGAAAAGCTCGAGATCGCCCGACTCCTACCCTCGGTGGCCGACTTTGGCCTGACATCGCTCTACCTACACATCACCCCGCTCGAGGAGGGCGACTCTCTCGTCAACGTGCTTGGGGATTCGCTGTGGCTACGAAACCTCCTGTGCTCTCATCCAGCTCTTACTCGGATCAACCTCGTCGCTGCTGAGGGCCGGTGGGGCGACCCTCATAAGGAGATGAGAGTTCCTTGGCGCAGCCTCGCCGCCGTGGACGGGATCGACGGCGAAGTCAGTCCGACCCTGGGCCTCTCGCTCGATACGGTCAGAGCAGTCAACGTGGATGTCGAGCTGAGACGCAGAGGTCATGCGACGGATGTGATCGGTCTGGAGGTGGAAGCCGGGGACGAGTACTGGAACTACGGAGGATCGTTACGCGCGGACGTGCTCGAGGATCTCGCTACGTTTCTGCCGTGCTTGCAGTCCCTCTCGTTGGTGAGCGTGCCCTACGACCATAGCACTGCGGAACTTTCGGTACGTTCCATCCCTTCGTCCCCAACCGGCACGCAAGCACGTCGTGCTGACCAGAGTTTCGGCTCTTTCGTCAGTCGCCGGAGGGACTTGCTGCAGCCGTTCTCAAGTTCCGCCTCCTTCAGCAGTGCCATCTTCCCTTACCCTTCGGGATGCGTAAGCCGTTCATCTGCGACGAGGAAGACGCCTACGATCTGGAATCGCAACTCCGACAGCTGCTCGACAAGGATCACGCCGGCTCGCTCGCACCGCCCTTTCTCCTCGACGACGACGATATCAACTGCGGGACTGTGTCTAGATACTACAAGACTGAGGAGGTCACGTCTCTGCTCCATCGGCTCCTCTCCCCAAAGCGTCTCCTCCTGCAGCACAAAAGAACGGAGGCTCGAGAGCTGCTCGATCAAGTCAACAGACTCGTTCTCGATCATCCCTCGCTCGCACACCTTACCTGGAGGGTCCACTCCGAGTTCAACTACCACGATTCGGACGTCAACTTCGACCGGCGACGAGAGAAGTTCGTCCAGCGGCCCATGACACGCCAGACAGAGGAGGTGCTCGTCGGAGTGTGCGTCTGCGAAGCGGACTGTGACGAGGACTGCTCGATTGAGAGGTTAAAAGAGTTCCTGGCGTTCGAGTGGAAGCCGTTGTTCGACCAGCCGGCGGACTTCAAGCCCAAGTTCACGCTCGACAAGTTCTTCCCGCCCAAGGCTCGATGGTACGTTTTCCTCTCCCTCCGTGCATCTTCTCCCGCGCTGACTTGCCTCTTTTCCTTACTTCCAGAACTCCTTCCGACCGGACACACACACATCTCTTCTTTGACCCCAACCCAATCACATGACCCTTTCTCTTCCCATCCTCTCTCTCCCTCCCATCTCGTCCGTCTCCTTCGTCAAGAAAATAGTGTCACATAAGCAGCAAAACCCCCGACTAAGCTCAGAACCCATTCACCCTCCTCTCCCTCGGCTCGCCCCCATTCACTCCCCTCTCCTCAAACCCAAGCGCCCCTCCCTCCGTCTCCGGAATGACCACCTCCCCTTCCAACTCGTTGTTCCCCGGTCCTCCCATCCCGTTCTCAACCACGCCATCCATCCCTTCCGCCTC
Organism: Mrakia hoshinonis; assembly: GCA_036245725.1. Lineage (NCBI taxonomy): Eukaryota > Fungi > Basidiomycota > Tremellomycetes > Cystofilobasidiales > Mrakiaceae > Mrakia > Mrakia hoshinonis. The sequence goes on from BTPH01000049.1 coordinate 175,805, forward strand.
CTCCTCGTCATCTTCTTGCGCAAGCAGTGCTTGGGCACGCTTCATCGCCTCGCCTGTCATGTCAAACCCAATCAACCACACACACACAACACCGCAGAAAACGACACGCGTCAGTCCAGCCTCAACAGAACGAATCAAAGACCAGCGTATCGTGTCGTGTGAAAGAAGACTGACCCTCGTTCGAGTAATGCCTCCCCCTCGCCTTGACAAACGCCTTGTGCTTCTCCTCCTGCTCCGGCGTCATCTCCTCAAAGTCCTCGTCGATCTCCCCACCTCCGTTGGACGACGACCCGGACCGAACGATCGCTGGTCGACCGGATTGGCCGTCTGTGGGCGGGAGGGAGAAGGAGGTTGAGCGGGAGGAAGGGCCGGAGGACGCGCCGCCGTGGGGTTGGTGGGAGGAGGATCGAGGGGAGGAGGAGCTGATGAGAGGATAGGGCAGAGAGAGAGAGAGAGAGAGAGAGAGAGAGAGAGGGAGGGGTCAGGAATGGGTCGGGGTGGAGAATGGGAGGGTGAGGAGAAGGGGGATGTGACTGACCTGGACTGGTGGGAGGGGAAGTCGTCCATGCCGGGGACGGTCGGGATGGAGGGGCCTCCGCCGTTGAGGTCGCCCAGGCTGAAGCCGGGAACATCTGCTCGTGATACACGGTAAAGAGGTCATATCAGCTCGACTGGATCAGGGACCAGGCGCCCGAAGATGGAGGGAATCGCTACTGACCGCTGAGGACGAGATCGTTCTCGGCGTCGTACCGCACGTACGGCGTCTTGGGCTCCGTGATCTTCCTGCACAGTTGAGAGAGACGTGCGAGAAAAAGCCGAGTCAGTATGCAGCGCAGACCTGCTCGCCCTGCTGCTCTAGCCAAGCGAGCCTAGCTCCGTAGGGCGAGAGGTGCGAGCTCGGAGGGGAGCGAGAGAGGGAGAGAGAGAGAGCTCACATCAACGAGTCCTTGCCTAGCTCCGTCTCGGCCAGGTTCGCCTCGTCCCAGTTGATACTATATCATTCAACGACACACAGGAGGGAGCAAGATCAGCTTCGAGCTAACGAAAGGGGGTCCCAGCCAGACGAGGGAGGATCCAGGCGAAGGCCGACAATCCAACCCACCCCGGCTCGGCGGGCGCGGACCAGGGTGGAGCGAGGCGAGACGACCTCCGTCTCATCTCCTGACTCTCGCTCTGCCGCACAGACCCCTGATAGAAAGCATAGAATGACGGCGGTACTCACTGTCCTTGCGAGGTTCCTCCTCCGGGCGTAGACGTGGCGAGAGCAGGGAAGGTGGCTCCCGCCGCTGCCGCCTGCTGATCGCCTCCGATGTCTCCTCCGGCAGCGACAGGCTCGCCAGAGTTGGGGGTCCCGCCGGTGGTGTTCTTCAGGATACCCTTGGCTGTATGTCGAGCAACGCCAGGTCAGTGGACGCGATGGGACGAGGCAGGATGAAGCGAGGAGGTTGGAGGGAGGGACCCACGCTTGACAGGCGGATCACTCGGAGATGCTGACCCAGGGCCCTCCTGCAGAGGGATCAGAGGCGGAGCAGGAGCGTACGAGTCCGACATGGGATGGTGTAGGTGTGAAAGTGACTGAGTTGCCGAGCTGGTTGTGGGAGTGTGCTGGAGCGAGGTGAGGGTGTGGCGCCAGACAGGAAGCGAGCCGGAAGCTTCGCGCTCACGCGGCAACCCGCTCATGTCGCGCGAAACGTCATCGATCTGCAGATCTCGTCCGTCTCTCGGTCGGACCACCGTGAAGAAGCAGGTTATGAGAGGTGTCGTATCTAGTCGTAAATATCGTGAGGGTGGTCAAACAAAGAAAAGGTATGCGAGGAACAGTCTAAAGCGAATCCCTCCTCTGTCCCCGGCTCCCTCCGTCAAACAGATCTCCAAACTCGCCACCAAAGATCCAGATCTTGGACTCGTCGGCGATCCGCCCAAGAGCTCCCGTCTTCGTCCACTCCTTGTCCTGCTGCTTCTCTCCCGCGGCTCTCCCGACCTCGTCCTGCGTGACCCCGAAGGCCCGCTCTACTCTCCTGACCGCCTGCACGGTCCTCTCTGCCAGATCCGTCGACCTGACCATCGTCTTACTGGCCGACATGGCGAGGTCGAGTAGAGCGGAAAAGGAGCCAGCCGTCGCGGGGGACTCGATGGCGCTGGAAGGGCGCAGAGTCTGACCAGTTGGGTCGGCGGCGACGAGTCTCACGTCCTTGTCGATCTTTGACCCGATCCACGGACGAAGCAGGGGCAGGAGAGGGCATGGGAAGCTGACGAGCATCTCCATGAGCGACCATGCCACGGCGTCAAGCGCGGATGGCGAGTTGTTGTGAGCAAAGTCGATCGATGTCGGCAGGGCGGAGGAAGGCGTGTAGGTCGGAGTGAGAAGACCAGTGTAGCCGGATGTCTCGCTGACGACCGAGAAGGACCGGTCGCGTCCTGGCCGTCGAGGGGTCGGCGAGCCGGAACGAGAGGATGAAGCCGAAGTGTTGTGGTCGAACGAAGGTCCACGTGGTCCTGCGTGAAGGAACCGAGCGTCGACCGAGTCGAAAAGGGTCCGGACGAAGTCGCCTAGAAGCTCCCATATTCCGCTGTCGCGATCGAGCTTGTCCGAGGCCTGGACGAGGATGGCTTTGACGATCTGAACAGCGAGCACGACCGTCGCTGCAGATGCCTGTGCGCCGCTTGTGGTTCCGCCGGGGGTCGACTCGCCCGACTTTGTCCGACCCCTCGACTCAGATCCCGGTCTCATCAGCTTTGAGAGCACGTTGCGGCTTGGAGACGGTCCCGGAGACGGCGACGGCGACCTCTTGCCAGATCGCGTCCGTTCCCTAGGCGGGTCTTCGGCAGATGCTGGTGAGTCGCACGATGCGATGGCGTACTGAAGGAGCCGATGGAACGCTCGTGATTGCGCGTCCTGCGTTGACTGGGAGTCCTGCCTAAACGACCCAAAGGCGACGCTGACCGGTAGTACCACGCCGGCGAGGAAAGCGGGCGTTGCTGGTTCGCGCACAAGGAGAGCGACGGCGTCGACGCTGGTCGAACAGATGATGAGGTTGACCGTCGCCATCCGGATGGGCAGCGAAAAGATGGACCCTTCCGCTGCAGCCATCGCGCAGGTCTGGATGGACGGGAGGATAAAGTCGTTGAGGACGATGGAGGCGAAGGCGCGGTCCGAACGAAGGTCGGGCGATTGGACGAGATCTGCGATTGCGCCGAGGACGGCTGAAAAGTCGACAAGGTCCGCATAGGACCGGACGAGAGGAGAGAGCTCCTTTAGGACCGTGACTGCTTCTTTGGCGGACACCGTCTCCCTAGACACCGCAGACGTCCGGACGTACTCGCCCAAAAAGGCCGCGGCCGGTTCTGCGCAAAGAAGGAGGGTCTAAGTCAGTTCCAGATCATTGATTGAGATATTTGGGGACGAACCAGCAGCAGCAGATCCGGCCTCTTTGAGCAGGCCCGGGACCAGGCCCAGCGCGACCTTCATCGCCGAGGTCGACAGGCTTCCTCCGCCAGCCACGAAGGCTTGGACGAGCCAGAGATAGTCGCACCTCATCGAAGTCCATTCAATCTCCCTCGATTGACCGGGAAGGAGAGAGTAGTCCAACTCGTTCCATGAGACGACCGCTTCGCCCGTCGCTTTGGAGGACGCCCGATTCGGAGCCTTGGGCGCCGACTTTTTGACCATCAGTCCGAGGGCCTCGATCCCCTCTGGCAAGATCTGCCCTGCAGGACCAGCTCCGATGAAGTCGACCGCGACGTGCCGAAGAGTCCGGAGGAATGACTCTGCCCGCGACGAGGATGGGTCGTGCGCGATGACCGTGAGCATCAGCCTGATCACGTCCGAGAGAGGGAAATGGCGCTCCTCCCACTTGGTCGCGACGACGGCGGCAACGTCCTCCTCGGTGCAAGAGCTCGTCCGCAGTTCAGAGAGGATAATCTCGGGGGCATCGTTGACAAGCGAGATCTGCAAGACAGGGCGAGACATGGACGGTCAGTCAAGGGACGCTGCAGAGCTCGAGAGTCTGTTGGGCTCACCAACGCTTCTCTCTCAAACACCTCGTTCCCACCCCGGATCCCGACAGCGCGTCCCGCAACACCAGGGGCGTCTCCGTCCAAAGAGCGAAGAAGACGGAAGAGATGGCCCGAGATCCAGCGACGGTGGTCGTCGTCCTTGATTTCCCGATGAAGCACGGTGGTCGAGATGGCTGCGATCGTTTGGAAGACCATCGACTCCTGGTGAATGTTGAAGAAGCGCCTGAACGTGTACTCGATCGCGTCCCGGATGGCTGGGATCGACTCGGCTTGCGCGTAAGCGAAGAAGATGGGCGGCAGGACGAGGGCGAAAGCCGAGACAGAGTTGAACAGGCGACGAAACCTGGAGGGGACGCAAGATGGCAGTCAGGCTCAGCGAAAGCGGAAGAGATATCTGGTCGCGGTGGAGGTACCTTGTCGATGCGGTCATGTAGACTAAAGCGCGAATGTAAGTCAGCGAGAGCGAAGTAGACCTCGACTGGTCTGGAGAGCAACTCACTCTGAAGAGCGTGTCCGACGATGTCTAGCGCGTCCCAGTGAGCTGTCAGGATCCTGTCAGACACAAGAGAGAGCATATCAGCCGTCGCCTAATTGTAGGTCGACGCGGCGTTGCTACTCACTCGTTGACGCCCTCGAGCGTGTGAGCCAGCTCGACTCGATCGGCGTAGTTCCTGTTGAGGCAGGCCAGCACCTGTTGCACGACGAGCAGCCACGATCTCGACAGGAGTCTTGAGGCTCGTTGAGTGTCCCGAGATCCAGTCGGCCCACTCCAAGTCGAGTCGCCACTGGGAGAGGACTGCGGTTCAGGGACGTACGTCCGCGACGCTCGACTGCCACCTCGGAGGACCCTCGGCAGCAAGAACGTTGAGACCGTCTTTTTGATCGAGTAGGCCTCCTTGCGATCCCGCCTGAGAATCGAGAGCAGGATCATGTTTTGCGCCGAACGGATGGCAATCATCTCGTGCAGTCCAGTCGACGAGCCATCCTCGTCGGTGGCGGCCAGCTGACGCGGGAACATGGGCGAGCGTGGAGCCGTCTCGTCAAACCAGAACGCGCCAGTCGGGAGGCAGAGCAGGTCGACCTTGTTGCGCCGAAGCTCTCGGATCGATAGCTCGTTGACTTGAGGGGCGAGGTCGGCCATCAGGGGGAGCACGAGACTGTACGTGTCTAGCGAGGACGGGTGACCGGCCTTTGCGAGGCCCTTGAGGAAGCCTGCGAGATGGCTGAATGCGTAGTGGGAGAGGGCGGGGGGCAGGTTGTGTTGAGCCGAGAGCATGACTCGCAGGCGGGACAGAATGTCGTCGTTTGTGCTTCCGTTGAATGTGAGCTGGCCGAGGATTGGTCGGATGACGAGCGACGCATCCTCCCGTCCGACGGTAAGGAGAACCTCTCGACCGGCAGAGGCGGGCTGTCCGGTGCAGTGCTCGAGCACGTTGACGAGCTGGCGTCCCAGCGTCGAGACGATCAGAGATGGAACGACGGGCGGCTGCACGGGCGTCTCGTATGTTGCTGATCGACGGCGGGCCAGCGTTCGTGTCGGCCGATCGGGATTCGACTGTTTGGCAGGAGGAGCGATTACTGGACCGTCCTCTGCAGATCCGACGACAAGGGCTTCGGACAGAAGCGAGACAGGCATCCGTTCCCCTGCGAGAACCAAGAAGAGCCGTCTCGTCAGCTCGGCAGCGAAAGGCTTTGGAGGACAGTCGAAGCAGCAGGGCTCACAGTCTGATCGCGAGCTCTCCTCATTCTCGTCGGTGTCCCACCCGAGCGTCGCGAGTCTCGTCCGGACAGACAAAGGAAGACTGGACGGGCAGACGAGTCAGCTGATCTCGGTCTGTCTCGAGAGAAGCGAGGGGCAACTCACCTCGCACCAAACTTGAGCAGAGATGCCTCGGACTCCTGCGCTACCAGAGGCACGTACGCAGCGACCCCACAGTCGGTCGGCACAAAGCTGAGAACCTCCTTGACCGTCTTGAAGGGCCGACGACGATGTCGATCGGGTATGTACGGCTCCGACAAGATGCGAGTCCGCCAGCTGAACAAAGCCGATAGCCGAGCGAGCACCGCGAGGTGAAGGTGTGCATCCGAGCTGGTCCGGACATGATTGAGAGACCGAGAGAGTCAGGCCCGGAAAGGACCGGTCGAGGACAGACCCAAAGTCTCACACACCTGTCGATGTCTGCCACAATGGCGGCCGAAAGCGAGGCAGGCGTCCGCTCGGCAGCAAGCGACAGAAGAAAAACAGCCTTTGACAAGAGAAGGACAAGGGATCAGCTCGGCGCGATAAGATAGCGAAGACAGGAGAGCCTTACCGGTCCGAGTCGGTCCCACTTGCGGTCGAGATGATGTCGATAGATGACCGGTCCGAGCGAGGAGAGGTCCTGCATGGACAAGAGCGAGAAGACAGCGACGAGGAGGGATAGGATCGGGTGCTCGACATCCTCTGCCTTCAACGGCGACTGCAGATTGGACGCTGAAGTTGACGATCGGACCGGCTGGGGACGCAGCGAGACTGGCCTAGCCATGGTGGGGGAGACGAGGTCCATGAGCGTGGTAGTTGCCTGAGTTGTAAAGATCGAAGGCGGCATCAGCGTTGACTGATGCAAAGTCAAGAACGCAACGTACCCGCTTCGCCGCCTTTGATCTCGCCGAGACATCTGCCACCGGCTCCTGAGCTGTACGAAGGCGGTGGAACGAAAGAGCCAGCTCGCCCAGAACCATCTCGTCCACCATCAACATGTCGACCGAGATCAGTAGGGCCGGTTCGAGGAACGGGTTCGCTCCGGGTGAAGATGGCGAAACCGGTAGGGGCGCAGGGCGAGCGCTTGCTCCGACGTGCGCTTCCAGCGCCCAAGCGACCACGCGGGAGAGCCAGGGAGCGCGTCGGAGAGACCGGGTCAGAGACCTCGTCCGGAAGAGCAGCGACGCCAGTAGAGACCGGTGGGATAGAGGAAGCAGAGACGTTCGTTCCTGTGGCGATAGGCAGAGGCCGTCAGTTGTCGCAGTTGTCGCAGTTCGAGGTGGGGTATCGTGGGGACTCACGCGGGCATCGATAAGAACGGCTAGCCGAGCCTCAAATGCGTCAAAGAACTGACTCAGAGCGGTCGACTCCTGCTCGTCCTGAAGATGACAAAGGTGTCGGGTCAGCTTCCACACTGTGTGCGACGATGCAGAAACATGCGTACCTGAGCCTCTAGATCCTGCGTTATAGCCTCGACTGCCTTGGTCAGGTCAGCCAAGACAATCATCTGGCCGAGCTTCATCTTACCCCAGCCAAGTTTCCCGTCTCCAGACGTGGCCTTTGCTCCACCCCCACAGGCCATCGCCAACATCTCCGAGTCGTAAAGCCAGAAGCTGGCCGGACCCAACACTTCTGCGAGCATGCCGAGCAGAGTCTGGTTATGTAGGACGGTGTCAAACTTGTCGGACGTCGCGCAAGCAAACAGCGGGCGATAGAAGAGTTGAGGATGCGTCGATCGGATGTTGAGCAACAGCGGAAGGAGCGACACCCGGGCCGATGAAGGCAGGTGGACGAGCCTCTGGGTAAACGAGCAATCCAGATCGGTTAGCGCCAAAGAGCGTCTGATGGAAGTGTAGGACGTACCTCAAACAGAGCAGGGACGATGCTCTTCACGATCGCGGTCGAGATGGCGTCCCGTCCGACGAAATGCAGGACCGCTGACTCGATGACGGACGAGTCTTCGGACGCGATCTGGAGAAGAGATCAGACGTGGTCAGTTCGGATCTGGAGCGCCGGCTTAGTGTTTTCATGACTGACCGTGTTGATGAGCGACGAAGTCAACGCGGCCCTCCAGCCAGGTCCATCTTCCTTCCAGAGATCCTCCAGTAGCGCCCATGCGCCGACCGCCGCACCCTCCTCCTTGATCTCAGCCGTGGCTCCTCCAGCTGGATCAGACGACTGACCCTCCAGGCAGAGTACAACCAGAACACCCATAGTAGTTGCCTGCAGGTCCTCGATCCCGCTGCCCGAGCTGGACGAGCCGAGTGTCTCGAGCTGAGGCAGTACCCGATCCCGTAAAAGGTCGAGGATTGCGAGACGATCTCGCCCCGATTCCTCCTCACTTTGCTCTCGACAAGTCTCGATGAGGAACGAGCGCGACGCGCGCAAAAAGGCGAGAAGGCCGCGCCGATGGACGAGGGCGGTGATGGTGTCGAGCTCGGACGCAAACAGTTCTGGCCAGAACGTCTGCACCCACCCGTACGATACTCGGCGAGTCAGTCCTCGGCTCGCTCTTCTCGTTCGACAAGCGCAAAGGGCAAACTGCACTGACCGTTATCTCGCCACGCAACATCGCCCTCCGGTCCGCTGAGCCAGCCGATGCGTGCGCGAGGACGACCCCTTCCCAAGCCACTGCCTCGCTGACTCTCCTCGCATCCCAACCTTCGCCGATCACGCCGCCTCTCAATCCTTGCTGGGTCGAGTAAGCTTCCTTGACGGCGTCCTTGTCGAGCGTGATGACCTCTCCTCGGCGAACTTTGCCGACCAGACGAGAGATCGCTTCCTTTGTTCCCGGGCCGCTCTCGGCCTGCTGAGCTAGGACGCGGGCCCCACCACCGGTATTGGATCTCGTTGGGAACTGTCGCATCCCTGACGATGAGGAGAGAAGCGCCCTATCGAGGCCGATGAGGGAGACGAGCAGAGTCTGCAGGGCAAGAGGAGACGTCGGAGGCTGCGAGAGGGGATGGGTTGGGATCGGAGCGGATGATGCGGTCGGAGCGAGAAGAGAGATGAGGAGAGGAAGAGCTCGAGCCTGAATCGTTCAGTCAACGAGATGGGGTCAGCACTCGCAATCTCGAATGGCCGATCAGATCGCCAAGGACGTACCCGGATGCTGTCGTCTCCGACTTGGATAGCCTTGAGACACCACGCCCATCGTTCGCCTTCCTGCTCTCGGGTCCCACTCCTCCAGTTCTTTGCGATGAGCGTGAACACCTCGAGCGACATGCCCCCGCCGGGCGTGCCCTCGCTTGCGAAAGGTCGACCGAGCTCGACGAGGACCTCCGATTCGCACGGCAAGGGCTGAGCCCAAGACTGAGTCGCGTAGGGAACATATACATGGAGCACGCGAAGGAGGGCAGAGAGGGGTGAAGTCTCGGACGGGTTGGCAGAGAAGAGGGTCGAGTTGCGCGACGATGACGATGGAGCGTTCGGACCAGCGGGCACAGATGACGGATGGGAGCGGCTCGAGCCATGCGTTGGGTAAGAAGAGCCGGCCTGACGGGTGCTGGAGCTGTGCGATCCGTGCGAGTATGAGTTGGTCCCGTCCGCCGCTAGTAAAGGGATACCGAGGACGGATGCGAGGCCCGGAGCGGAGACGATGCCGAGCAGTCGATTCCTTCTCTCCTCCGTCAGCGCAGCCGACATCTCTGCCTCAAAGCGGGCATATTGAGGGTGCTTCTTTGGCTGCCGGGTCGAGGGTCCAGCTTTCTCGTCCAGCCGGACGTGCCCATCTGTCGCTGGGCCAGCTGATGTTGCGTCCGTCGCCATCGCTCTGCCACGTTCACGCTCTCTAGTCCCGGCCGCAAGCTGGATCGCCTGATCAGCAACGGACCTGAACCCTCCGGCGAACCCCTTGCGAAAGAATCCGCCCTCTCTGTCGTCTCCGTTTGGATGCGGCTGTTCGCCCGTTCTGGCGCGTTCGGGTGGGTACGACTCCTTGAACGACTTTTTGGAGACCGCAGAAGCTGGCTGTACTCCTGATGTCGGGACAGGCGAGTTGCCGCCCGAGGCGGACGATGGACCGACGACGACATCTCTGACCGACTTCCAATGCGCCTGCGACGGCGACGGGAGAGGGGACAGGCCTCCACCAGACGGAGCCGGCAGGTAGACGGTGTTGGTGTCGAGAGGAGGGAGAGTGAGACGCTGCTTGGAGGAGGCTGTCTTCGAGGGCGTAGGTGACTTGAGGAGCGACGTGCGAGGCGAGGGGGCGACGGGCGGTGAGGGGATCGGAAACGGATACGCCGCGGGCGCGGCAGAGGGGGATGAGACGTCCGCGGTAGGCGAGTCAAACATGACGGGTGGAGAGAGCTGGTGTGTAGGCGGTGGTTGGCTAGCCGGTCCGGATGTGAGGTTGTCGTCCGAGTCTGGCTTTGGAGACGCCATCCGAGGCGGGCTCTCTGACTGCTCTTGCAGCTGAGGGAGCTCTTCGACACTTGGCCTTTCCGCGTCCGATTCTTGCGCGAGGTCCCCATCGAGCTGACGGGCGAGTTCCTCTGTCGCTGATCTAGGGAGGTGTCCTCCTGCTGGTCCTCCAGCGCGGGACACCCTCCTGGACGAGACCATCGACGTTCCGGACGACTGCCTCTTCGACACCATCGACCTTCTCACGAGCCTGATGCTCTCCTCGCCAGGAGAGACTGTCGAGTCCTCGGATGCTCTCGAGGTGGCCGACAGGTTGAGGGCCGAGGACCTGTAGCTCGTCGGCGAGGTCGAGGGGGATGAGCTCGACCCGGGCACGGCGAGCGTCGAGTCGTTTGCTCGTGGAGGAGGCCCGAGAGAGGACGAGTTGCGGAGAAACGTCTTTGCTGCTGCCCATCCTCTCCTCTTGTCTGACGAGGACGACGCGGGCGGGTCACCCTCCATCGTGACAGAGATGACAGTGCAATGGCGGGAGAGAGAGAGGGGAGAGGCCAAAGTCGGAGATCGCCTGCGTCCGACGACGACCGAGCTCGAAGCTGCAGAAGCGCAAAGGGTGGCTGCTGGCGTAGGCCGAGATGACGAGAGCGGCCTGGGCTGGTTGACCGAATTCTCTGGGTGGGATGATGGCTGTTGCAGACCAAGGTCGGGTGAGCCGAGGAAGGGAGGGCCGAGCTCACCGCCGCCGACCGAGGGGGTGAGCTCACCTCGTCGCTCCTCCCTCCTGCCCTTCAACGCCGATAACTCGTCCAGACACCTCGACTTGCCCCGTTCCTCGCCCGGCCCTCTCGATCAGCCATCTGAAGATGTACAACACCGTTCAGAGGCTGAGCAGCGCTGGCTCGCTTGCGATGACGGTCTTCTTCTCCCTCCTGCTGGCCGTCTCCGTGTCCTCGTTCGCACTCCTGCCGTCATCCGTGACGGGAGGATCCCTGAACGTGCAGCCTCTCACAGTGTGAGCAGCTCTTACCTCGAATCAGGCGTGCCCTGCGCTCTGCTGACCGACCTTGCCATGGTGTTTCGCTGTCGGCTGCAGGGTGATGGGCCGGACGCATCAGTTCGCCGAGGAGCAGGAGTACGGGTTCGCATCCTTTGACGCAAAAGCAGGTCAGTCCACCATCAATATAGCCTCACAAGAAGATTGCTTCGAGCTCGCCTCGGCTAGCAACAAAGTGCTCCTAGCTTCAGGAAGCCAGCTGGACGGCCTGCCTGAGCCAACCAGCAGACGCGCGAGCTCAACATCCCCTCGCGCGCCCTCCCCTGTCCAGCCGACCTTCCACGTCGTCCTCGAACCATCCCGTCCAGCCTTCGCACGCGCCTTTGGCATAAAGATCGGACTTCTCGTTTTCCGGCGCCTATCTATCGCTGTCGAACCGCCTTGCTGACCCGACCTTTTCGTCCTGGCTCTGTCCCTACTACAGATCTCTCCCCCCTCTTCAACTGGAACACCAAGCAGCTCTTCCTCCAGCTCACAGCAGAGTACCAGACAGCATCCGCCGTACGCTCTCTTGCCCCTTCCATCCTTGTCTCAGCCTCATTAGTCACGGTTGACCTCTGATCTGTCTTCGTTCCCGTCCACGTCCATACAGATCCCCAACCACTTTGTCCTCTGGGACAAGCTCGTCCTCTCGCCCTCCCAAGCCCACCTCGAGGTCGAGAACACCCGGATCAAGTACCCGTTCAAGGAGGTGTCGAGGTCATTCTCGTTCGTCCCTCCACACCCACACGTCTCCCCTTTGAGCTTCTTTTCGTTCCATGCGCTGATTAAGTCTGATTTGGGTTGGACAGGGACGTCTCGAACGTGACGTACGTGCTGTCGTATCACCTGATGCCGTACGTTGGGTTCCTGACGAAGGGAGAGGTCGCGAGGTCGAAGGTGGCGCTGGAGAAGGTGCCAAAGGTCAAGCAGAGGATCTGAGGCTGGGAAGCGTAGGAGGGGGTCGTGGCGATGCATGTGGTTCTTTCGGTTCTCACTAGCAGGGAAAGTTGATGGGAAGGATCAAGGGTCATGTGATACGAGAGAGAGCCGTGCAAGCGAGCGTCTGTGACGTTGTGGCGAGGTTGGCGGTCCGGAAGAAGCAGGTGGAAAGCGAGCTGCCTGAGGAAGCGGATGGATGTGTGTCAGCGCGCATGCAAGAGACGTGAGAAGGTGGAGAGAAGCAGACTGACACGAGATAGCTTTAGACGTCTCAGGATCGACTGACGAATCGATCGAGAGTGAAGGCGGGCGTGAAATTGGCCTCCTGCCTGAACAGAGCCGGCAGCGCGTCGAGCTCGTCCTCGAGGTCTTCGTAGCCGTCCCGGTAGTCACAAAGACAAACATGCACGTCGAGACTCCGATCGCACGATACCTCGGACAAAGAGACCGACCGTCCGAGTGTCGACTTGGCGATCCGGACGACCCTCCAGCGGATCAAACCTATTTCCGAGCACACGCCCTCCTGGAAAGTCCAGTCGATCGTCTCTAGCGTTGTGACGCGCTCGGCGAGGGAGATCCAGTCCTTCTTGTGCTTGTTGGCGAACTGTCGGACCGTCGGCCGCGAGACGAGTAGTCCACTGGTCAAGAGTCGCTCGTAGATGCGGTCGTCCGGATCTCGATCCTTCGCCTCCGAGTCGCTCTCCCACAACATGCGGTCGCGCTCCAGCTCTTCTGGAGAGCAGTCGGTTGCCTTGCCCCTCTCGAACTCGGCGATGGCTGCTGCCTCGTCCTCGATCCAGGTCGCCTGCGCGTCGAGCAGGTCCTCCTCGAGGACCTCGGCATCGTGGTAGCAGAATTGCGGCCCGGAGTAGATGTAGTTGCATGGAAACGTGAGGCACCTGAGTGAAGAGAGAGATGCGAGTGGTCCGATGTATTCGGAAAGCTGAAGACACAGAGGATCGTCAATCCAAGAATGGCAAGCGCTCTGACGAAAGAACGGAGATGTCTCACAGATGCGCTCGAGCCAAAGAGACCGTTGAACCTCAACGTCTCGAGCAACGGGAACTTGGCCGCGAGTCCGCTGACGACATCCGGCTCGAGGTCAAAGTCGTGACCGCAATCAAAGCACACGATCGGGGACAGCTCGAGCCCGACAAGGTCCCACCCAGTCTCCGCTCTGCGCAGCCCCATCTCGATCTTTTCGAGCGCCATCGTCGCGCACCAGTCGCGCAGCTCCGGGGACGTAACTTGATCCAGCCCGGGCACGCGACTGAGTCCTTCGATGGGGATGTAGAGGTGTGAGATTGGATTGTCGCGATGTGCCTCGAAGCCGATGTCGAGAACGATCTTGGTGACCGTAGAGTTCGCGGAAAGGAAGCGCGAGATCCAAAGTCCGTTCTGCAGGACGTCGGGGTGCGACTCCTCCTCTTCCTCTTCAAACGAGAGATGGATCTGCTCCAGTCCTGCGCAACCATAAAAGATGTATCAGCCTCATGTCCATCCATACCACCTTCACTGGGATGATTCAAGGCGATAGGCAAGGCAGAGGGACGCACCGGACAGATGAGTCGACAGCAACTTGTCCAGAGCAGCCGTGACGGGTCCGTTGGCAGCGTCAAGTGTTACATGAAGGACTCGCACGGCGATGGCAAAGTGGGTGACGTATCTCGTTATGTTGGTCAAGAACGTGTCGAAGGGGAGGCCGTGAGAATTTAAGGGGTACGTGCAGCCGATCTTCTCGACGACGACTCGGTGAGCCCGCGCGCGGCTGAACGTTGTTGAAAGGTCGTTGTGCATGTTGGCCCATTGGTTGAAGTCGACGCGAGACAGCGTCGGATGAGTGAGCATGGCGATCTGGAGAGGCCGGGTGAGATAGGCGGTGTCGGTAGCCTTGAGCGTGAACGAGACAAGCTTCTGCAGATGCGTCACGCAGACGGCGATCAACGTCGACTGCTCGGTCCAGGATGGCGAGCCGCACGAGCACGAGCGAATCACCTCCAGGTTTCTGCAGATTGATGGTAGAGGCAGACTGATCGTCAGGCGGAGCAGATTCGCGTGTGTGAACAGACAGGCTCACTCACCGGACGAGTTCAGAGACACGTCCATCCTGCGACAAAGCGAGCAGGCGTGCGAGCTCCGTGTGCTCACCGATCTTCACTGTCTCAAAGAGGATCGGATAGCACACCTGCGACGAGATGAGCAGGTGGAGGAGATGGAGTGAGCGTCAGCGCTTCTCCGCGTCGAGCTCACCTCCCGTCCGAACCTCTGTCCATCTCCACATCTTTACAGCGCCCATTAAAGACCAGCACGCGGTCACGCGACAGTAGAAGAGTTTAATTACCTCCCTGAAGAACCTGTTCGTCCCCGCGAGCGCCTGGACGTTGCCCACCGACCTCGCGACCTGGGACCAGAGCTCAACCGGCAGAGGAGGAACACGCCCGCTGCACGCGTCCTCAACAACCTCGGATGGACGTCCGTCAATCGAGCTCGCGTCCGTTTGTGCTCCCTCGGTATCGATCAGCTCGGGCTGGGGAGCAGCGATGGCCGGGACGGGTGGGTGAGGTGCTGGGACGAGCGCTGGACGAGCGACCGGGTGGAACCACTTGCTGAGCTTCGACTGCTGCTGGGGTTTGGGAGGCATCGTCGTAGACGTGAACGGGTCTCTTAGCGAGAAGGAGTGGTCGAAAGGGTAGTGCTGGGCTGGCCGCGTTCAGGTGGAGATGGTGGAAGATGGTGGAGAGGTGAGATGGGGAGAGCGAGCTCACGCGCGGCCGACGAGGTCGGTCATCTCCCGACCGCGAGGGTAGTGATTGGATCGTAGGAAATCATTCAGATAGGATACAGTGGGTTTAGAGTGTTATGTCGGAGGCTGAAGAGGCGAGCTCAGAGCACGTTTAGCTGGCAAGGAGATGGAGCAGCAAGGTCAGACACTCGGCGTATCGGGCAGGGTAGCATCGATGAAGACTCACTGCTTGGCCTGCTCCTTGTTGAGCGAGGCAGAGGCGTTGTGGGACGACTCGTCCTTCTTGTCTGAGGGAAAGGGGGAATGAGGTCAGCTCTTGAGAAGGGGTCATAGACGAGAGGGATCGGACGTACCTCCAAGGGCGTCGATTCCAGCCGAAGCTCGGTCTCCGAGCGACGCGTTGGAGTCCTTTGCGACGGACTGAGATGGAGCGAGAAGTAGATCAGTACACAGAAGACGAGCGGCGTGACGATACGATCGATACGAAACGTACCTTGTTAGCCTAGATGGGGAAGAAGGGTAGAGAAGGTCAGCTCAGTGTGACGAGACTCGAACGTGAGGTGGAGAGATGGGGGACGCACCTCCTTGGAAGCCTCGGCTCCGGCACCCTGGACGGTCTCGGAAACGTAGTTGGCGGCGTTCTTGATGGTCTCCATGTTGATTGAGTTGAAGTAGGTAGATTGGGTGAAGTGGTAAGAGTGGGTAAGAGAGTAGTGGTTGGAGAGTAGGAAGCCAGGAGGGCTGAGTGAGGCTGAAGTAGGCTGAGTGCGATGGGGGCCATGACGCACCAAACAATCGTCGCAGCCATGACGAGGTCCATCTCCTCGGTCCTCCGCATCCGGGAAACCGCGCAGCGTCTGATAATGATAAGTTGTAACGCCGAGTTTGGTCGATCAGATCACATGCTAGACGGGAGAAGAAGGAAGCTGAATGAGATGGAGCTCACTATCTCTCGACCTGTGCTCAGGATCCTCTACGGCAGGTCCGTCAGAACACCTCAGTCTATGGATGACCGCGGGCGTGTATCCCGGCCGATCGAATCGTGGACAGACTCGGTCCTCTGGCGAGGGGGATGTGAAGAGGGCCGCGCCAGTGCGCTGCCGGTCGAGGTGATCGCCCGCCACGAGGGACGTGGAAGCGACAGAGATGACCTGGCACCTTCCCTTCTTGTTCTCGCAAGAGGTCACGGCAAGGTCGTCATAGGTCATCGAATCAAGGTCAGGAAAGTGAAGAAAGCACAAGAAACGGGGACATACCAAAACAAAAACAGAGGAAAGCGACCAAACCCACGCGGACCCATCTCGAGCGCGACTCTCTCCACCTTAGGTCCCCCAGACATGCCGCTCGAACTCCCTGGATGGATCCTCAGCCTCCTCGTACTCTGCGGCTTGGTATTGAAAGTCCGAGTCGGCTCCGACGACGGTCCCTGAGGGCGAGTAGCCGGTCGCGGAGAAGTTGGGTGGCAAGCCGGGCGAGAGGAGCGAGGCCGTCTGAGGTGAGAAGTCGATGGCAGTCCTGAAGGAACGTACACAGAAGAGTTGGTCAGGGGCAGTCTCTTCGAGAGTTGGGAAAGGGAAAACTCACGTTGGTTCGGGGCGCGAGTGTCGGGGGATGTGAGGATTGCGGACGAGCGCACGCAGATACTGCACCTCCTGCTCGATCAGCAGCTTCATCGCGTCAATGGTGTTCTCGCCGTCCTCGAAAGACGCGTCGAAGGTCTGGAGTGGAGAAAGTATGAACGGGGATTGGCGTCAGCCCTTGCCCTCTTGGACGGACACCCAGTCCATCGCGCCCCAACTGCAAGCAGACTCACGTAGTCACACTCGACCTCTCCCCCGTACGCGTGCCACGTTGCGAGGTACGGATGCTCGAGCGCCTCCTCGACCGTCAAGCGCTGACTCGGATCGAAAACGAGCAGTCGGGCGAGCAGATCTAAGCACAGATCACTCCCGTGCGGGTACAGGTGGTAGAACGGCACGCGCGCCCGTATCGGAAGCGAGAGCAGGTACTCGACCGTCTGTGATTCTCGTAGGGTGGGAGAGGACGGCTGAGATCATCGGTCAGTGAGTTCGGATTGAGCGGCAGCCAAGACAGACGAGGGAGAGACGTACGCGAGGGGAGCAGATGTTTTGGATCGATGTGATGGAAGGTGTTCCGAGGATGTCGAGAATCTTGTCGAGTTGAGTGACCACGTCAGATCCCTGGCGGAAGAGAGGGCCGTGAGATAGAGACCGAGGTCAGCTATCGCCTTCAGCGTTGAGACGAACGTTCGCACGCGAAAGGGGCTTACCTTGAAGATTGGCGTCGAGCCTAGTAATTCGGCGAGGATGCAACCCACGGACCAGATGTCCACTAAGAGAACGTGCATGGTCGGCCAAGAGTCGGTATGCGGTCTCGTGGCAAAGCGGGAGGTACGCACCGGCGGGAGTGTAGTTTCCTTGCGAGAGCATGATCTCCGGAGCCCGATACCATCTCGTTGCCACATCTGAAGATGGAGGTAAGCGGTCAGGTCGGAAGCTCACCGGAAACCAGGGATCGGCCTGAGGTGGTCCGGACGTACATTCCGTCATCATCTCCGGGGCAGCATAGCTCGTCGTTGCGAATCCGCGTGCGAGCCCAAAGTCGCAGATCTTGAGCGACCCATCCGCGTTGATGAGGATGTTCTCGGGCTTGAGATCCCGATGTAGCACACTAGAGATGAGAGACGGGACGGTCAGTGAGACTGACGCGACGTTGGTCACCTTGCGACCGCGAGACTGTGCTGGGACTCACCTAGCCGAGTGGATGTACTTGAGGCCCGAGGAGATCTGATGCAAGAAAGAGGAGAAGTTCTCGTCTCCCAACGGTTGATTGCTGGCGATGATGGCTCCGAGGGTGGTCGCGCAGAGCTCCTCGTACAGGTACACCTCTGAAAAGGCCCCGTACTGGTCATACACGATGTCCGAGTCGTAGATCTCGACGATAGCAGGGTGACCTCGAAAGTGGCGCATGCTGTAGGAAAGAGCAAAGCAAGTTGACCGGAGGTGAGTCACTAGCCACGGACGAGACGGGCGAGCTGTACGTGAGGAAGCAGAGAAAGACCACCACACGAGTCCTGGTGTACTCACAGCTTCATCTCGCGCAGACATCGCTTGGTGAGGATCCTGCAGAGGGTTCAGGGGAGTAAGGTCAGCTCGCTCGGTGGAGAAGGCGATGTCCGACCGGTCATTGGTGAGCTCGCGCTCGTTGTGCCCTCGCCAGTAGCTCGGCTCGCTAGTCCGCTCGGTGGCTCTCCACCTCGCGAGCACAACCAGCGAAGCAGCAGCAAGGTCTCGTATGCCTCAGCTTGGAGGATGGACTCACTTTTTTGTCGAGATGCCCTTGACCCTTTTGACGGCGTGCCACTCTTCCCTGCCCGTCCGCTCAGACACCCGCCTCGCCTTGACCACATCCCCATACGCTCCGACTCCGAGCGGGCGCACGTCTCCGTACGCTTGATCGAGGATGAATTCCTGGCCGAACGCGATATGTCGGACGTGGGTGGCCATCGGTGTAGTCGGGGACAGCTGAGGACGAGGGGGTGACGAGGCGAGGACGGCGATCCAAAGGCTGTTCCTTTACTTCTGCATGACGTCGATCCGGGCCAGTATGGAAGTTGGAAGGCAGAGAGGGGAGAGGCGGTTTTGCCGGCGGACAGTGAAGGCGAGAGAGGGGCGAGGAGGTGGATGGACGGAGCTCACCCTCCGGAGGGCCGGCTCGCTCACGGTCGGCTCAGCTCGCACTACTGGTGCCGATGTCAATGATACATCTCAACGCCTGGCAGACATCACTGCTTGATCAGTCGATCAAGTCAGACCGACCAGTAATATGACTGGGGGTGTCACCTTTGCGGGGACGGCCATCAACGGCGTGATGGGGACGACAAGGCAGTGAGCTCGACTCGTCTCTCCTCGGCCCAGGCGGTGCTCAAGAGGACAGCTCTCAGCGGACAAGGTTGCATCGCATCACCCAAAGATTGTTACACTGAGCACCAGGAGAGTAGGAGAGACCGATACCAAATGGGCAGACAGAAAGAATCAGACATAACAAGAAATGGAAAGAACGGCCGTCTACATCTCCATGCCCTCGTCCTCCTCCTGGACGACCCTGCGCTCAAACTTCTTGACAATCTCCTTGCCGCCCGAGACCGAGTAGCCGTTCCTCTTGAACAGAGCCGATTTGAGGAACGACGAGGTCTCGTAGATCTCGAGCTCCTTTGCGCGCTCCTCGAGCTCGGGGATCTTGACAACCACCTGCTCGGCGGCCTCGCCGTGCAGGTTCGAGTACAGCAGAGCCTTCTCCTTGACGAGCTGACCGAGCAGGAACGAGAGAAGCTCCTCGTGGTCCGTCGCCTGGTTCAGGTACTTTCGGAAGCCCTGGAGGAAAAGAGGAGGGCGAAGCGGAGTCAGAAGATGCGGACATTGCGCGCGATAGGATAGACGAGCGGACTGACCCTCTCGAGCGTCTTCTTGATGCTCATCTTCTGCGCGTTCACAAAGCTGCCGACCGTGACCTGGATGGCGAGGTCGATGTCGTCCCCTCGGACCGTGTCACGGAGGTTCATCTTTGCGCTCGCCTCCGACATCCGGATCATGCTCTCGAGATGTCGGACCGTGATAGGGAACGAGCCAGTGGCGAGCGACTCGCGTCGAAGGTCGGCGTACAGTCGAGACAGCTTCTCGGTGTCGAGCTGGTGGAGCTTCGGCTTGCACATCGTCTTGGCGTACACAATGTACTTTCGCAGCTGGTCTTGAGGGATGATCTGCAAGTAGACAGAGGCAGAATGGAGTCAGTCAGCAGCTGGCCAGAGGGGTGACTCGCTTTTGGAGTCGACTCACATCCGCATCGAGACTGGTTGCGACGGTGACCTCGTCGACGACGCTGTCGAACTGAGGGTGACTTCGGAGATGACTGCCGACGACGAACTTTGCGAGCATCTCGTCCTTGACGGGGTCGACCGTGTCCTTGACGACGCACAGGATGTCGAATCGAGACAGAATCGGCTCGGTGAGCTCGACGTTTTGCTGGAACGGGATCGTCGGGTTGTATCGTCCTCGGATCGGGTTGGCAGCAGCCACGATCGCACATCGAGCTTGGAGGGTCGTGACGATTCCGGCCTTTGAGATTGAGATCGACTGCTGCTCCATCGCCTCGTGGATCGACGTTCGGTCCTGGCGCAGAGAAGAGGGGAGCGAAGCGTCAGACTCTGCGGCGGGTGTGCCAGGAAGAGTACCGGACTGACCTGGTCGTTCATCTTGTCAAACTCGTCGATCAGACAAACGCCCTGATCGGCCAGGACGAGCGCTCCCCCCTCGAGCGTCCACTCGCTCGTGATCGGGTCCTTTCGCACACTCGCCGTGAGACCGACCGCACTGGCTCCCTGTCCGGTCGTGAACACGGCTCGGTTCGCCGTCTTTTCGACGTACTTGAGGAACTGCGACTTGGCGGTTCCGGGATCTCCGAGGAGGAGGATGTTGATGTCGCCTCGGATCCTGTGCTTTCGGTTGATGTCCTTGGGCACTCCAGAGAACAGCGAGAGAGCGATCGCCGTCTTGATGTCCTCGTGGCCGTAGATGGAGGGTGCGATCGACTTGATGATCCGCTTGGCGACTGGGAGAGGAGATGAAACAGATCGGATCAGTCTCGCAGTCGAGAGGGGTGACGGATCGGGGACTGACTTCGCTCGTCCCTCGACAGCTTTTGGATCATCTTCTCGTCCTCCTCCGTGAGTCTAAAGGCCGCGAACAAGTCCTCCTTCTTGTTGATGTGGTTGGCCTCGAGCACGGTCGAGAAGACGGGGAACCCGTTCTTCGAGTTGAGGGACGCGTCAAAGTTGTTTCGGTACGTTCCAGTCACCTCCTACGAAAAGATTGGGAGGCGTCAGCGGCGAATTCGGACAGAATCAGAAGACTCTGAGGTTCGACGTACAATCTCCTCTCCGGGCTTGGCAAAGTCGATCAGATCCCAGAGCAGGATCACCTCTCGGTGGCGAGGAAGACGCCCAGCCGGAACGGACCCGGGAGACTCCTGGAGAGTCATTTTCTGGTAGTTTCGGTACACAGTCTGAAGCGCAACGTCACGAAAGGCAGTCAGAGATGGACTGAACGCAGATGCACTGGTGGTCGACGTACCTGCTCCGAGTTGACGGTGAAGGGACCCCTCGACTCGCAGTTTGAGCAGAAGCTGACCCGCAGCTCCTTCATCGTGTCCTGGTAGAACGGTCCGAGGGTGGTCCCGCACTTTCCGCAGTCAAACTTGACGTATTTGAGCTGAGGGAACACCCCGCTCCGCCTGGTGACGACCCCGGTAACTCGGACGAGGCAATTAAGGTTGCTCTGCCGAAGGTCACGGAGCGTGCAAGACGTGGGCAAATCCGTGATGCGGACGTGGATCTCGTCGTGAATGGAGGAGTAGGACGGGTAGAAGAGGAGGATCGTCTCGAGCGCGCATGTGTCGAAGATGTTGAGCAGCGCTGTGGGCGAGTTGGCGAGGAAGTAGGCGAGGATAGGCTTCGATTGGGCGAGGTGCATGTAGTTGACCTCAAGAGACTCGGCGTTGACTAAGAGCAAGGAGAGAGTGCGTCAGTGATGCGCTAGGCTCAATGATCGGTGGCCACAAGCAGTGTAAGGATGGCGGACCTTCTCCGAGGACTCTGACCCTGGGTCCGTAGACGCTCTTGCCGTTCTCGTCGACGTAGTTGAGCAAGAACTCCTTGAAGTTTCTGACGATCGACCTCTGGACCGCTGGGATGGCGACCCACTCGTTGATCGAGTTTGCCTTGACGTCTCCGAGGTCTTGGAACGGCACCTCCTGCAATCAGCGACGATGGCAAAGCGAGATCAGTCAGTCGCTGGTCCACAGAGCTTGTTTGCATGAGTGTGTACTCACGTCTTCCTCTCCCTCCATGTCGTCCTCTGGCGGACGCTCGTCGTAGTGGCGCCTCCTCCGACGGGAATCCACCCCGTCGAGCAGACCTCCCTCCTCGGGTCCATCCTCGTCCTCGTACCCCAAGAACGCAGGGGCGCGTGACCGTCGAGCAGCTCGGCCTGGGACAGCGGCATACGAGAAAGGTGTCAGTGTCCGTAGCAATCCAAGCGATACGGGTTGAAGCCCAGCGCGACACCGAGAGCAGGTTGGTTGACTGACCTCCGGTCGCGCCTCGATCCCTCTTCTCCATCTCGCGCTCGGCCTCCCGCCTCTCCCTCGCACTCA
This sequence comes from Mrakia hoshinonis, assembly GCA_036245725.1. Taxonomy (NCBI): domain Eukaryota; kingdom Fungi; phylum Basidiomycota; class Tremellomycetes; order Cystofilobasidiales; family Mrakiaceae; genus Mrakia; species Mrakia hoshinonis. Next base: position 197,873 of record BTPH01000049.1, read on the forward strand.
TCTGGCCGAATTCGTTCTCGTCGTCAATGTCGGCTTGCGAGTAGGTGTCGAGATCAGGGTTGGACTCGTAGTCTCTGCGGGCAAGCGAAATGGAGAAGGAAGCGCACAGGGAGGGAGAGAAACGTGAGCTCGCGGACAAAGGAAGGGAGAGCTCACCCGACGGGGCCTGCTGCCCCAGCCCGCTCAACTCCCGGAATCGTGATGTACTCACTCTCGCATGCCGTCTCCAAAGAGGTCCTCTCCGTCCCCGTCCTCTTCGTCTCCAGGGATGCCTGACGGTCCAGCCTGGTCGTCGTCCTCATCCATGTCTTCGTGCAAGCGCAAGTTGTCGTCTCCCTCGTCGAGCCCGAGATCATCGTCGAAGTCACTGAAAGGGGCCGGCGGTGAGGATGGAGGCAGTGAGGAAGCTCGACCTCCTGGCGAGGATGGCGGAAGTCCTCCTGCGACGGGTTGACCGGCTCGTCGAGAGGTTGAGGGCGATCGAGCTCGCTTCGGACGCGCCTGTTGCGAGGAAGGAGGGATACCAGAAGGGGACGACTGCACAGAAACATCATCAGACGCGACCAGATGGTCAGCATGAAGCCAGGGAATGCATTCTGGGTCTAAGCTTGACTGACCATGATCGATGTTGAAGGACGACCGACAAATGAGCTCGACGCGCAGGGCCGCCCAACGTTCGGATGAGCTCGCGCCTCGAGCTCACCAAACGCCCATCACCTCGCCAGCAGGACACCGTCGCCACCAGGACCTACCGGGAACGGCCCAGATGCCGCTCAACCCTCACTCAGTACCTTTTGTGCCAGGGTGAGTGCGAACACATATCGCAGGCAGGCTCAACTCGGACGCTCACCGTCGTCGAGCTCAACGTGCCCTCTCGCTTGATCCCGACAGTGCGCCAGCGCAGACTTTCGAACGGCCATCTTCAGCACCTTCTGATGAATCGCTCTCCAACGGGCCTCTCGTTTACGACGGAGGCGAACTAGCTCAGGGAGAGCAGATCTGGGGACTCGCGAGGCTATCAACGTTCACTCCGCCCCCGCTGGCCGCTCCGACCTCGTCAGCGCCAGACGACTCGCATTCTCGGCCGACCTCGCAAGACGATGACGAACAGGGAGATCAAACGTTTGTGACCGCAAAGGAGGATGCCGCAGAGGAGCGGAATGAACTGGCATCTGGTCCGACGTCGGGATCTCAACTGGAGGAAGACCGAGCTCACCCTCAGGAGGTCGTGCCTTCACCATCGACACCCTCGCCGACACCACCATCATCTCAGCCAGTAACGAGCCCTCGACCAAACGACGATCAAGATGATGATGAGGTGTTCCATTATCCGTCCACGGACCCTCCACAGCCAGAGAAGGAAGCGGAAGCGTCTCCGTCGGACGACCCGCTCCTGTCTCCCCCTTCGGCGCCTGTTCAACCTCCGACGACTCCCTCGCCCCAGCCTCCAGCCAACGATCTCCCCTTCGCCCGGTCACAATCACCACCTCCCGATCCAAAGCTGATCCCGTCCATCGTGGCCGCCATCAGCGAAGGCGAGCTGTACAAGCTCGAGCGCATCTATGCAGCCTCGTCGGTCAGCGCCGACCGCCTTTTCTGCCGCCGAATAATAGACCCGAACGGCTGACACTGTGCTGGTATCTTGCCTTCGTATAGCTCTACCCATTCGCGCTATCCAACACACCCCTCTCGCCCCATACGCTCGTGACACCCCTGCATCTCGCGGCCGCGCACGGACACCTCCCGATCGTCCAGTTTCTGTGCTCGTCAGAAGGGGGAGCACTTGTCGGAATGGAGGACGCAGAGGGAGAGACAGCTCTGCACAAGGCATCACTCAAAGGACATCTGCCTGTCGTTGCTTTCCTGATCAAGAGCCAGCACGTGAACCCGCACGCGAGGGACAAGGAGGGCTTCACCGCCCTGCACAACGCGTGCTCAAAGGGCTTCCTCGACATTGTCCGCTTCCTCGTCAGTCGTACATCTCCCTATCGATCATTGCGGACTCGCTCTCTGATGTCGGTGTTGCTCTTGCAGTGCTCCAACTCTTCTGCGGCCTCGTACGACCCAGAAGAGTCCATCTCGGACGGCCAAGGTCGCGTCAAAGGAGTCGACCGCAGAAGCAAGGGCACAGGCTGGACACCTCTCAGTGAGCAGAAAGCTTTGCTCTGACATCTGTTTCCATCTAGGCTCTGACCTCGTCGTCCCATCTCTACCTCTAGTGTGCGCTTGCGCCGACGGCCACCTTCCGACCGTACTGTTCCTCCTCTCAAAGCAGAACGCGGATCCGCTCGTCCGCAACAACTTTGGCGAGACCGCGTACGACGTGTCTGCCGGGGTCTTTGAGGTCTACATCTGCGAGGTCAGTTTCTCTACCCTCCGCGTTTGTGCGACTTTGGCTGACCTTGAACCCGCGTCACAGGTGTTGGAAGCGTTTGAGGCTTCTCGTTGGCCGTCTGGTGATGCTCCTCGGGCTGAGCCGTTCAACGTGTTGGCTGTCCACACCTCGGTGCCCATCTTGGTGTACGAGAACCAACGGTCAGTTGCGTCGATCCCGTTCTCGATTCTTCTCTGCGCTGGCTGACCATACCCATGCTCGTCCAGTCTCGACGCTCGTCTGAAAACGCTCGCGACCTCTTCAGGCAAGCCGCGCTTCTCCGCGTCCGGCCTCGGCAAACTCGGTCGGCGTTCTCCTTGGGAGCTCAAAGTCCCCGCAGGCTCGCGGATCCATGCCGCCCACGCCGGAGATGACGCCGAGGGAAGGTGGAATGGTGTCATTCCGACGCGGCGGAAAGAAGCTGTTGATCTGCCCGAACGTCGGAGGCCTTTTGTGATGCCCCTCCCGACCGAGTCTCCGGCGGCGGGGGCGCCCGAGAAGAGCCACTTCTGGCTCTCCGACTGGGCGGTGGATGTAGTGAGTCATACCTCGACCTGTCGCTTTCGCCAGAGACCTGACGCTAACCCCTTGCATCTCCCGATCTGATCTGTCAGTCCTCGCCCAAGGTGGACGCCACGACTGGCTGGTCATACGCGCCGTCCTTCTCTACTCCGTACGACCAATGGTCGCCCATCCCACCTCCACCACTCTCCCACCTTCTTACTGGCGCTTCCCTCGTCTCCGCCGCTCTCGGCTCCTCCCCTCGATCAGGATCCGATCACCACCTCTCCGCCACTCCGTCGACACGAGCAGAGCAGGGCTCCGCAACCTGGGTCCGACGTCGAGCATGGGTCCGCATCATGCGTAGGCGGCTCGATCTCGACTCGCTCCCTTTCCTCGAGCCGGACGGGATGAGTTTGGCTGGGTACGAAGCCGACGGAGCCAAGGTCGCCGGACGAGGACGGGGCGATGACGAGGGCGAGGAGATGGGAAGTTTCCAACCTTCCAGCTGGGTCTCTGGAGCGTCGACGGTCGCTGGCGGAGGCGGGGGTGGATCAGATGGTGGAGACTACCTGGCTCGCGCAAGGTACCTCTCTGGCGGGCGAAAGGGCTTGAAGGCGAGCGGCGGGGCGGATGCGATCAGCATCAGGACGGTCAGAGGGCGAGAAAGCGGACCATCTGAAGCCCAGGGAGAGGAACCGGAGGCGGACATGACGCTTGCGGATCTACGGAGGAGACTGGGGAAGCTAGAACGGGCGATCGGAGGGCTGAGGCATGGACTGACGAGTGAGTCGTCCGTCGTTTCATCTCTTTCATCGATGCTCGGCGTTGACCTGTTTGTGTCGTTTTGCAGCTGAGTCGGACGAGTTCCGCAAGAATGCGGCCGGCACGCTACTCGTAGAGCTGAGTAACGAAGTTGAGCACGTTCGAACGACCATCAGCTCAAGAGGAGGCTTCAGCCCGCAAGGTCAGTCCCACCCGCTCAGCTAGTCCGCTGTGCCTCGGGAATCTGACACCGACTCTCACCTCTCTTCTTTAGCCGACTCTCCTGAGGACCTCGACTCGGGCTCCGATACCTCCGAGTTCATCTACCCGACCTCTCCCTCCGCCAACTCCTCCACCTCCCGCAGTCGCGTCCGCGGCAGCAGCACCAGCCGCACCACCTCCGCCTCCACCGACTACTTCCACGTCTCTGGCTCCCAGATCCCAGACATCACCACCGTCCTGAGCGAGAGCGATGCGTTCCGCGTCCCGACGCACGAGTCTGGGCTCAAAGTTCGGAGACAGACGGGAGCGTTGAGTCCGATGATCGCTCGTCAGTGCCCCGGTTCCCTCTCGATCTCCCTCCTCAAGGACAGTCTGAGCGTGTCTGACGCTCTTCTATCTCTTTTTGTTGCGCCACGCCAGGGGCCGAATGGGAACCCGACCACCTCGCACACGACTGCCGGCGCTGCCGACGCCGCTTCACCTTCTTCCTCCGGAAACACCACTGTCGCCGCTGCGGACTGGTCGTCTGTGACGCCTGCTCCTCCCACAAGACGATCCTGCCACCGGCGGAGATCGTGCTCGACCCGGCGACGCCGTTCTCGAGACTGCAGGATGAGATCGAGGTGGAGCATCGGACGTGTGATCCGTGTTTTGTGGAGGTCAGCACACCTGCGCTGGGGAGGAGGGGGAGCGATGGGAATGGAGGTGGAGCAGGGATAGGAGGAATGTTGGCTTCGGGGAGCTCAACGTCAGTGGCGGGGAGTGATCTGGCTGAGTGAGTTCGGTAATCCCTGTCTCATCTTCCTCACAGGATGCTGACCGGTCGTTCGACCGGATCTCGCGCTCGACAGCTGCCCAGTCTGCAACCGACCTCTCTCGGACCTTGGGTCTCTCGCCGACCAAGAAGCACACGTCAAAGCCTGCCTGGAAGACGGCGGGTCGGCTTCGGTCCAGGCGGGTCGGTATCTCGTGTACAAGCTCTCGCCCGAGTCGGCGCTGGTCGGAGTGGAATGTACGTTCTCGCTGTTTCTTTCCGCCGCTGTGCCACCTCCTCTCTCTATCTCGCTGACCTCGCCTTCTTGCCTTTTCCTCGCAGGTGTCATCTGCCTAGAAGAGTTCATCTCTGGCGTCCGTGTAGCCCGCCTGAACTGCCTGTGTTCGTTCCACGACGGGTGCTTGTCGGCGTGGTTGTCGAGGGGGAGGAGCTGTCCCGTGCATGCCAGAGAGACGTAAGGTCAGGCTTTTTTTTTCTGGAGGAACACGCAAGGATCTCGGCCAGACTGGAGAACGGGGACGGATTTGTTGGTTGATCATGACGCTTTCTTGGTCTGGGTCGTTGGGGGTGGAGCACGCGAGGCAGAGAGGATGCAAGCATGCAGGGTCTGTATCGATCACACACGAAAGTCTAAAGCGGGGATGGATGAGATGCTGAGGTATAAGATACGAGCAACGAGAAGATAGATAGACGAGACAAAGAGACAGTCCGTGCGACGCGACACCCTCACGTCCTTCCACGACACAAAGGCAAATCAACTGCCTTCATTCTCACACCATCCATCTAACCAATCTACCACATCACCATACCAGCTCCAGCTCCCATCGCCAACACCGCACACCCGAGCGCTCCCAGTCCCAACGCCGGCTTGCCCGCCTTGGGCAGCGCAGCGTTCGACGCGCCCGTCGCGATCGGGTCTCCGTTCAGGACGGCGGCGAACCCACGTCCTTTGGCGGTGTCGAGAGCGAGGGTGATGGTGGGTTGCTTGGAGCTCGGGGCGGGGACGGTGAAGTCTGTTGGGCAAGAAGAAGGGGCCGGGAGGGGTCAGCTTGGGGAGGGAGCAGAAGATGGAAGAAAGGGTGCAAGAGACGAACTGGAGTTTCCAGCGGGGTAGATGGCAAAGGCTTCGGAGATGGCGAATGTCTGAAGTAAGAGGGAAGGCGGGACGAGGGAAAAAGAGGAGAAGGGCAACAAGGGTCAGCTCGACGTGTTTCCCTCCCTCCCTCTCGAGCCAGCCCGCCTGAGCTGGAAGCTCATGTGGTACGAGACACATACCTCTCCTTGCCCTGATCGCCAGAAGGTACATTTGGGCGCGTCAGTGCCGATATTGGAGCTCCAAGAGACGATAACGAGCATGACTGACAGGTGTTACCGATCGACAACCTGAACCGACTTCCTGTCGGCACGTCGTCCGCCAGCTTGACCGCCAATGACTTGGCCTTGAGCGGCACACGAGTCGCGATCCGGATCTTGTCTCCAGTACCGAACGGGTCTTGAAGCTGGGAGGACGGATGTTTGAACGCGTCAGACCGTGAGAGGGCCAGCGCGAGGTGAGCTCGGCGGAAGGGAGGAAGGAGGGACGTACGATCAGGTCAAACGACGTCGGAAGACGGATCTCGTTGGCGGACAGTCCGACGTCCCACGAGACGGTGTTGGTCTGCAGAAGATGCACGTCACGGCATACGGGTCAGCTCTGAGGAATGTTGAGCTCGACCGAGCTGGGAAGGGTCGCGGGGGAGCTCACCTCTCCGACGATCCAGGGGATGTCCTTTGTCGGGCTCGTGATGGCTGACAAGGACGTCAACAGAGGTCAGCATCACCCAGAACGAAGTGCTAGCCGGTGTGGTACTCACGGAAGAAGCCTTGGGAGTGAGCGGACCCGTCGGCTGAGAAGCAAGAAACAAGGGAGGACGCAAGCTCAGCGAAGCTTGCTCCGCGTTCCGTCAGCGAGAGAGCAGGCACGACGACTGACCGAGAACGGACGTGGCCAGAAGCGCAATCGAGAGCAGGGTCGCGAGCATTGGCGAGAGACGAAGGGAAGGATGGGAGGGAGGGTGTTGGGCTCGTCCCAGAGTTTGAGCTTGGGAGTCGTCTGCCGCGTCCGACCCAAGAGTCGAGGACCCCGCACTCGAGGATAAATGCGCGACATCAGAGCAGAGCCTGCACTCGACAGAAAGATGGGGACGAGTACATCTCTCTGAGTATGAGTCACGGAGCAATCTCGAGTGACGAGGTGTGCCAGTCGAAGGGCAAGCCACAACAGCGGTCCAGTCGCCCGTTCCCCTCGATCGACAGGGTGTCGCGCCCAGCTCACGGGCAACGGTTCACCGACTCGTAGAAATTAAGCAGGATGGAAGCAGACGTTACTGGCAATCAACTCTGCGAGTTGTGGCGTTGACCTTTCGACATGGCCATGAAGGAGAAGTGCTTGCAGCCGGCCGACTCGGCGCAGGGCAAAGGCGGTGTGGCCGTTTCCCCTGTGGCTTCGTTGACCCCTCCTCGCCGCCCGCCAACTTCCATCGTCGACACTCCTCTGGCCTGCTCTTCTCCCTTGTAGCCATGCTGTCCTCTCTTCTTGCCACCCTCCTCGCCCTTCCTCTCGTCGCAGGTGAGTGCTGTCTCTCTTGCTGACCCCGGGGAGTTCGGCGAGGGCCGAGCGTGAAGCTGACCGTCCCCCTCGTCTGGCGCCTCGACGGTTGCGACCTTCATCAGCTCAAGGGATCCCGTTCCAAGGATTCTTCGTGAGTGCCCAAGTCCACGCGGGCCAGGTGGACCGTCTGAGAGCTCCGTCTGGCTCGTCAGTCGTCTAGACGCAGCCCTGGGCAGCGAGCTCGTGCCTCCCGAGCTCACTCCGGCTCCCGCTGACCCTGTGTGCCCGTCTATCTGCAGCCCATCACTTCCCCTTCCTCAGCCCAGCCATGGGTCGTCGGTGAGACCAACACATTGAGTTGGAATGTCGGCGCCCTGACCAACCATAATCTGCCTCCATCCTTCGATGTAACGTGAGTGACCAACCTCACTCCGGTACCCTTCAAGCGACCGCTTGCTACAGCCCCGCGCTAACATCAGCTCCATCTTCGGCCTGTCATAGCATGCAAGATCCGTCAAGCGTCAAGGGCCCGCTTCGTATCGTCTCGCAGGTGCCTCTCCAGGCCAAGGCGGTCGCCATCCAGCTCGGTGACAACATCCCGACCTCGGAGAATTACCGACTGGTCTTCTCGGACACATGGAGCGGGCAGGTCAGTCTCGTCTTTCCTTTCTGGATCGTCTGCTCGCCGAGGAAGGAGGGAGGAATGGCAGGGTGGGGACTTTCAGGATGTCCCAGCTCTCGTCGCGTGGAGTGATCGCGGAGCCGAGCAAGCATCGACGACCGAGCGGAAGCTGATCCGCCTCGCTTCTCCCTTTCCTCACAGATCTTTGCCCAGAGCGACAAGTTCTCGGTCGTGAGCAAGGGGTCTGGTATGTATTTATCCTGTCTCCTTGCATTGGAACGTCGTGCTCGGCGAGGAGCAAGGCTATTCAGGGGGACGAGTGACCGACCGACCGGCGGGCTGATCGACCACGACCTTCCAATGATGGGATGGAAACAGCTTCACCGCCTTCGCCACCGGTCTACAACCCGACCGTGACGGTCAGTATCTTCCGGTAATTCTCCGCCGAGCCCAAATAATCAAGCTGACTTGAAAAGTGCGTTTGTTGTTTGGACACGAGCAGGTCAACGACTTTGGGAACCAGTATGCCGCGACTTTGGTACGTCCTCATTCTCTCACGGTCTCGGTCCCAGCCTCCATCTGCCCAACTGACGCGCTTTTTTCTTCCTCGACCAGGCTGGACCTCATCTCCCAACCGGGACCGACCCAAAGACGGGCAAGATCTTGGGCGTGACCGGTGGAGCGGTTCCTGCCCGACTGAACGCGTTCACGACCCCGTTCCTTGGGCTCGTCGGGGTCGGAGTGGTGCTTGGCGTGGTGGGAGTGGTCGTTTAGTCTACTTTCTTGATGTGTGTGATGAGGAGGGAGCTTGCGCGCCTTCTTTGGTGTTCCGACGTGTGCGATGGATGGTCCTTGTCTCTCCCCTCTCAGGTCTTCTAGGCCGATTCTCGTCCGCTCACGCGTACTATCTGATGACGAAACATCCCATCATCGAACGTTTTCGTCCATCACCCGCGCTTCTCTTGCTTCCCACCGAACCACCCTCCGAATCCCAACCACCCCTTCTCCTTCTCCTCCTCCCCTCCCAATCCTCCACTCCCCACCTGACTCCCACTCCCAAACACCCCCTCCCCCAACCCCCATCCTTCCACCAACCTCTCCAACCCCGTCGGTTCGCCTGGCCCAAACACCGTCGGCGCGCGGTTGAACAGTTTCCACGTCTCGTCCTCTCCCTCTCCGTCGTCCAAGCCGGCTGGGCGAGACGAGCCGAAGGGAGGAGGAGGGCGAGAGACGTCCTCCATCTCGACGTCTGGGATGAAGGAGGTCGATGTAGAGGTGGTGGGAGGGGCGGTAGAGGAGGGCCAGGTGGGTGCGGCGCCGAAGAGCGGGTGATGTGGGCGGCCGAAGGTGTCGAGGGTTGTTGGGTGAGAGGAGGTGAAGGTCGGTGGGGGTTTGGGGTGGTGCGAAGGTGGATGGGCGGGTGTGTGCGAAGGAGATGGAACGTTTGTGGGGGTGGATGTGATTGAAGGAGGGTTGGGAGTGCGAGTAAGCCGGATGGGTCGAAGTGGTGGTGGTGGAGGGAAGAGCGTCGTGAAGAGAAGGGTGAGAATGACCTGAGATGGTGGGACGACAAGATGAGGGTGATCAGCGGTGGAAATGAGATCGATACAAGGGAGAAAGGAGAAGACTTGAGGCTCACAACAAGTTCGAGCGCGAGATGTAGGCCCGCGTACGTCTTGAAGACTAGAGTAGACTCGGAGCAGCTCGCACGTAGCCAATCGGCGCGGGACAGGTCCATGACGAGCACCGAGATCAGGCGTAGGATGTACAGGCAACCCATCTGCCGTTTTCGGATCTGATGGCCGCACGCAGAGTTTAAATCAGCAAGCCGTCTCGGCGATGAAAGATGACCCATGCTTGAGGGTGTCCTCGACTCACCAGCCTTTGCCGCCTCAACCATCCGGCCGGACGCTTCGCCGCGACGTTCGCGAGCGGATCCCAGCCTGTCAGGAACTTGAGCATGACATCCGCGCCAATCAGACCACCTGGGTGCGGCCAGGTCGACGGGCTTGTGATCGGGAACCGAGAGAAGTACAGAGCTGGAGGAGCAGGCAGTCCCCGCGATCAGCTTTTCCGCCAGAGATGCTCCCTCAGAGGGAACAGACCATGTTTGGACGTACTGTAGGCCAGCAGATAGATGTGAAGTAGGCTGGCAGAGATCCAGTAGATGCCTGTCGGCACATGGTAGTTTGCGATGCGGACCAGGAGGGGCGAACGAGGAGGGACAACGCCGGGCTGCGGGTCGCGAGCAACAGTCGATCGATTGAGGAACCCGTTCAGCGCCGAGGTTTTGGCCCTGTCGACCAAAGACGGCCACAGATCAGCATCTGCGCGTCGAGATCGGCCGAAGACAAGGCAGCCGCGTACCTGTAGTCGCCTTTGGCGATCGCCTCCTCTGCGACCGGCTCACACTTGACGCACAACGGCGGATACCGCTCAAGAACCGAGGCCTTGTACTCGGGCAGACGAGCAAGCGCCTCGGGATAAGATGGGTCCTGCATCAAAAGGGACACATGGTGAGCTCTGGAGCACGACGCACTCGGCAGGTGTCGTGGCGGCGACTAACACACTCGTTAGGGAGATAGCTGGCCATCAGATTGATGATGAGGCTGTGATTGGTGGTGCACGACGTACAGAACGGCGACTTTGCCGTCTTGGTCGGCGTAGGGAACGAGGTCGAGGGAGTCGTCCCTGCACGAAGACAGGCCAGAGGACGACGTGAGCTCGAGCTGAAAGGGGCCACGTCGGCACTGGACAGGTGTCGGACTGACCTCGCTTGCGAAACGAGCTCGAGTTGTCAGCCTCGCTATGCATCGCAGCATGATCCGAGATGGTCTCTCCGTACTATGAGAGAGCGGACGTAGAGGGAGGAGAACGCGTGGAGAGCGAAGGTCAGAGAGGTGAGCTCAGCATGCCTCCTCCCCGCCAGCTACCTCGACCATCGCTGCACTGCACGAAATCTCGCATGCGGACTGACCTGATCCCATCCATTCCAGCAGCTACAACGGTCACACAGCCATCGGAACCCACGCTGCCCGAAGTGGGCTTGCTGGTGCTGCTGCTGGCTGACCCGCGCGCTCGTCCGAGGTGAGCTCGCACTCGGTCGAGAGGGGACAGCTCCAGCAGCAAACGTCGTCGGCGACAAGCAGAAGTGGCAGTCCAGAGTAGTCGGGACCGGTAGAGCCTTGGATCGAAAGAACATCCGCCACGCGAGATGGAGCGCGAAAAGGCTGGGTCGGGGTTAGGGTCACCTCGAGGGAGGGATCCGAGCTCACCCACTTTCTGACGCGCGTCTCCGCTTCGCTTCTCGTCATCCTTCTCGATACCGCTGTCTCGCTACACAGGCTTTGGATCGCCGAAGTTCTCACGCGGTCAAATCTGAAGCCCGAGAAAAGTCATGGAAAAGGAAAAGCAAGGCCGAACGCGCACGGCGGCGAGAGAATCGGCAAGTGGGAGGAAGCAAAGAAAGAGAAAGTCGTTACGAACAGAGACAGGGGCGATCGAGGCAGCGAAACAGCAACACAGAGCAGGCAGGCAGGCGAGGGTACAATGAGGTGTGACGCGAGGAAGAAGCAAAGAGGACGAGCAGAAACAACAAGGACGCGACCGGCGCGAAGAGAGAAGAGGTGGTAGTGACAAGCAGACAGGATGAGAAGCGAAAGAAGGGGGTACAATGAGGGTGCGCGAAAAAGAACGAAACGAGAAGAGAAGAGCAAGAGTCCGTCCGAGGCGTGGAGCGCGGACGAAGAGAAACGCGGAGGGTAGGACCAAAGCAAGCGGGGACGAAGAACGAAGCACGAGACCGGCGAGGCAGGACGAGACTGGGAAAAGACGATCACCCTACTGCTGAGCCGAGCCGGGTTCGATAGGGCGGACCGGCTGCTCTCCGCGGTACAGGAGGGGCGTGGTGGACTTGCCGGGGTAGGTGGCGATCCTGCCCAGATCGTCGTTCCAGTACACCTGACCCGCGACAGCGTCGGCAGGCCAGGCAGACACGATGTCGGGGTTTGACTTCTTCTTCGCCGCTTGGACCTTTGCCGCGAGGATCTTGCGTCGCGTTCGCATCGGGTGCTTGCTGAAGATGGGGCTAGGGCAGGGCGGAAGGGCGGAGGGTTAGGTCAGCATGGGCTATCGTCACTCTAGCGGTCGAGGGGAGAACGAAGGGAGACTCACATCACCGGACCGAAAGGAGAGGCATACGCAGGAGTAAAGAACTTTCCCTTGGGCACCTTGCGTCCATGGATCGTGACCGACTTGAGAGCGGGCAGGTGGGCGAAAAGAGGAGAGTCGTGCTTTTGCTGCAGACACCGAGAAAGCGACGGGACCGAAGAACGAAGGAGATCAGTCGTCTGCGCGCGACCAACGAGGGAGAGACAAGGCGGACCTACCCAGACGTCCTTGGGCCAGACTCCTCCACTGAACTCGAGCGTCTTGAGCGACGTCGTCGCCTTGAACTTGACGAACTCGGTGAGGAGGGATGTGACGTGACAGGGGTGGACGACAGCGTCATCACCAAACTGGACGACGAGCACGTTGATGACGAACGGTCTTTTGGTGGCGGCGGGCTTCTTGAGGTACGTCGCTTGGACCCGGACGAGGTCGAGTGATCTCCACGACTTGTCCCTTGATCGGATGTCCTCGACGGTGTGAACCTTGCCCTTCCACCAGAAGGGCAACCCTGGGTTGCTCCCAAGCTTGAAGGTCGACCCGCTTGCGACGAGCTCGAGCTGGACGTGGGTTGCGTCTGGACGGAGCTTGACGGCGGATCCCAGCGACTGGAGGCCGAGAGCAAGCGTTCGCTCATCAAGCTCGAGACGAACGGTCGTGAGCTCCGGCAGAGGCGCCGGGGCTGATGTCTGGGTGGGGACGACTCCGGTGTCTGGCTCGGGGACGGGTGAAGGGGTCGAGGGAGCGACCAGTTGGGTGGTGACCTGAACGGCAATGACAACGGACGGGTCGACCCTCGGCACCTCGAGTCCGTTGACGGACACGTCCCTCAGAGCGATGAGATGCGCAAATAAATCGGTGCGGTCGTTGCTCTGTGCGGGTCAAACAGAGAGGGGTCAGCGATCTACACGCGACGCGAGTGACGAGCCTGGAGGGAGCACTCACCCAGACGTCCTTTGACCAGAACCCTCCGCTCAGCCTGAGCACTCAAAGCGAGCCCATGACAACCTGATGCTCCTTGTTTTCGCCGAGCAGAGTCCCGATGTGGTGCGGGTGGATCTTCGCATCGTCGTCGAACCAGACAGCGATCTTGTCGATCGTAAACGGTCTCCTCGCGTCTCCCGGCTGTCGGCGGTACTCGAGACGGACGTGGGCGAGCTCGAGCGTCCGCCATGAGAGCTCGTCCTTGGCAAGACCTATAGAGACGCACATCCCCCTTGCCCAATAGGGGAAGCCTCTCCGCTTGATGAGCGAGAACGTCTGTCGACTCGGGACGAGGGTGACCACGAGTCGATCCACGTCCGGCCGGCGGTCTGCGATGGCCCCAAGAAACTCGTATCCTCCCACCATCGACCTCTCCGTGACCTCAAGCGAGACCGTGCGCATATCGGGGAAGTACGGATCCTCCGCCTCGGCGGTGAGGGCGGCCTGGTCGAGATCGATGGACTCCAAACCGCCCGAGTCGGTCGCGCTGTACAGTGCAACACTGAGCTCTTTGCAGTCGATCCGGTGGGACGCGATGTACTTGAGGAACTTGTGGAGAGAGCGCAGCTAGGAAGGTGGATCGTTGGCGCGTACGACCCCGACGAAGCCGTGCAAGGTGAGCGGAGCGATGCCGGCGGGTCGGGCGAGTCCCTCGAACGGGTATCGGGCCGGCATAGGCAGCTTGGGGAGGTACTGCCCATGATACCCGGTCAGGTTCAGGGTGACGATGGTGTGCCGGTTGTGCAGCAGGGTGAGGGTCCCAGTGGTGAGGGTGTTGACCGTCAAGCTCACCGTCGTGAGCAGCGGGAGTCGGCGGATGACCATCTCGAGGACGAGGCCGCTTTCTGGGTTGAGGGCAGAGTGCTCGTCGGTGACGGTGATGCTCCTACAGCGAGCGAGATGGGAAGGACCAGTTGAATCAGCTCGAGTCCATACTGCGGTCGAGATATTACAGAAAGGTGCGCGACTAACCTGACGTTGCTACCTCGGTCGCGGCGGATCATCAGCAGAGACAGAGACGAGATCTTGTTCTCGTTCCTGGCTCCATTCGCACTGGCGACGACCTTGACGTGTTGCTCAAGCACGCCCATCACGACCTAAGCACGGTCGGACAAAGAGCAGAACGAGTCAGCTGGTGGTCAGAGATCTAGAGAGAGGAGAAAAAGGCAGGGCAGACCTTGTGCATGCGCTTGCACGTTCGAGCGAGGTTCACCATCCCTCCCGCATCCGTGCCCTCACCCTCCTCGGCGATGAGAACCAGGACCGCATCCGGGACTCGGTCGAACTGGAACAGGGGATATAGCGATCGATCAGTAACAAAGTTCTGCAGAGCCAGGCCCGCCGGTCAAAGGAGAGCGTCTGCTCACCGGGCAGACGCCAGCAGGCCACGAAGGAACGATGCTCGGCACAGAAGCACACCTGCGGCCGAAAGCGAGACAAACGTCAGCTTCCGAGGGAAGACCCAGCTCAAACTCTCGGGCGAGGATGGTCGCTACTCACGCTGCAAACGACGCGACAGGCTCGACGATCTTCTTGGGCGGGAGGACGACGTGCCCGTTGATGACGAGCTTCTTGAGGCGAGGCAGAACAGAAAACAACTCTCCGATGTCGATTCGCTCCTACCAGGCCAAAGAAGAAGTGGATGAAGAGACAAGTCAGCATTGCTGGCAGAGGAAACAATCTCTTGTTTGCTATCACTCGCAAACAGACGTACCCAGACCTGTCGATCCCACTGGCCTCCCTCGAGCGAGAGCTCCCGCAGGGACACCGCCCACTCTGGATGATCCTCCACGAGCGACGCCAGACCAGCCGAGAGAACGATCACTTCCTGGGCAAACGAGAACCCGGCCTTGACGATCTTGAACGGAACTTTGGTATCGTCGTCTTCCCGCTCGTACTCGAACGTCGTCTGAGCGAACGCGAGGGACCTCCATACCGCATCCGACGTTGCCGACTCCTTGTCCTTGAGGCCTCCGAGGTCTGACCAGCCTCGTTCCCACGAGGGGACGTCTGGGAGCCCAAAGTAGGCGAACGTCGAGTCGGCTGCTTTGACGACGAGCACCAGTCGGCCAACGTCCTTCCGCACCCGAGAAGCGGCCCCAAGCCAGTTCAGGCCCAGAACAACGGACTGGTCGGTCACCTCGAGCGTGACGGTGTGGAGGGACGGGAATGGTAAAGTTGTGGGTCGTGGTGGGGCCTGCCAGGCGAGGGGTCCGCAGTTCTTCATGAGCCTAGCGAGGTGGATGTCGGGCCGAACGGTCGAGCGGTACCGGAGTAGGAAGGTTGGTAGGACAATGCCGAACGAAGACAGGTGGAGGAGCAGATGGTGTGCTCGCTCGATCGTCTCCGGCCTCGCGACGTCGGGAACCTCGACGATCATGTCTCTGAGAACGAGAGGCGGCGTCCCAGTCGGTCGAGCTTGCACTTGTACGGGAGATCGAGAGGACAGGTCCAGGCCCTCGAGCTCCTGGCACTTGAAGCCCAGGATCCGAAGGGTGGTGATGGTCGGCTGACCGCTCAGGAACGCCAGAGTCGAGTTGGTGACAACCGAAGCTGGTATCGAGACAGAGGTAAGCTTGTCGAGTCGGCCGAGAGATGCCGAGAGAGTAGCAAGTTGCTGGAGAGGTAGCAGGGTGCCTGTCTCGACAACGATTGCGAGGGATCTGGACCAGCAAAGGAGGATCCAGACGTGTGTCAAAGCCGGATCAGCTCACTGACGAGAAGCTGCGACGAACCGACAAAGCACTGTACTTACCGCACTCTCTCCGTACTCTCCCCTTGGTCGAGCTCGATCAGGGCCCCGAACTTGCTCTCGTTCCGGGCTAGGTCGGACGTCAAGAGCACACGAGCTTTCTTTTGCAGTACCGGAACGACCGCCTGGTACACCAACAACGAGGACAAGCACGTCAGCAACAAGCTTATGGGTTTGACGACCTATCTCGGAGGACACGAAGGCAGGTTGGAGGATGGGACGTACGGCAGCGAGTCTGTTGCAGGTGAGGGCGAGTCGGAGCAGGTCACCGGGCGAGTCCGATGCAACAGCACCGACGATCATGTCGATTAGTTTGGACGAGAGCGTCAGGATCTGAAGGGAGAGCGAGATGGTCGGAGCAGTCAGTCACATGTGCGCACGGCTGAGGGTTGAACGAGGCAAGCTCGAGGGCCAGAGAGGGGAGGGAGGATGAGCTCGCGCGAGAGGTGAGCTCACGCACCTTGGGTAGGACAGGCATGGTGAGCCAGCTCGGGAGTGTTGCCGAAAGAGGGTCGGGTAGTCGGTAGACGGGTAAATGAACGCAAGAGCAAGACCAAGCACGACCCAAGAAGGGGAAGAGGACGAGGGGGTGGGAGTCGGGCGAGGGAGGAGGCAGGGGGAGCTCGACTCTCGGACGCTCGCCCGGTCGTGTTGACAGTTTGGTCCCTCACCACCACAGAGCTCATCCGCACCTCCATCTCAAAACACAGTCTACCATCGTCGTCTGATGCGGTTCTCAAGGTGAGCCCTGACTGCTTGTTGAGCCCTGACTGCTTGTTGAGCTTCTGGGCGGGTGTGCGTCCCAGCAGGTCGACCCTCCGGGTGAGGACTGCTTGTCCGAGCTCTCCCTGGTGAGCTCGACCCTCCCTTCTCCCAGACGGGACGAGAGCCGTCCATCGCTCCCCTCCGCCTCGCCACTCTTACGACCAAACCTCCAGTTGACACAGCCCACTCTTCTGCTCTTGCATCATCAGTCCTTGATCGACCGGCGGCTCTCGCTGTGCTCGTGTCAGATCTCGACCCCCCGGCCGCTCCCCCTCGGACGATCCGACCCGTCCTCCCCAACCTCAACCCAACTTTACCCCCTCGCCTTCCACTCGCTCCTCCACAGCAATACACCCCCTCAACCTCCTTTACCCCTCTCCTCAGCCCACATGGATCCTCGCCCGCCAACCCCTTCAGCAACCCACCGGCACCTCCCACCGCCAGCTCCGCATCGGAGCTCGTTCATCCCCACCCCACCCTACCCCTTGCACGCCTCGCTGATCACCAGACCTTGAATCTCGCTCCCCCTCCTTTCTGAACGCTCCCGTTCCCCACCCTATCGCCCTTCCCCTTCCCCTCTGCTCTGGTTGATCCCCCTTCCTGGCGCTCGCATCGGACAAACCGAACTGGACCTCTGCCTCTGCCTCTAGCGGCGGCGCACATGGATTTGATGGTCGGAAGAGATGCTACGCGGATTAGAGAAGGGGGTCGAGGGAGGAGAAATGAGAGGGGATGGACGTGCACTTAAGTGAGTCCGAGAGATCTAGCTGGGAGGCAAGGGGGAGGTGAGGGTTAGGTAAGAGGAGCAGGACGGGCTGGGCTGGCGAAATGAGGTGAGGTGAGGGGAGCTGGTCGCGCATGGGGGTAGAAGGGAGAGACTACGGTGCGGAAGGTCAGAGTTGGAAGGTCGAGGTTGTCGAAAGAAGGATGCGTCCAGCGTCGGTCGGGACGGAGGGGAGAGGCAGGTGGGCAGCCGAGACACGAAGCGAGACTGCAGGGAGTAGGTTGCATAGAATCACGTCTGTTGCTTCGTAATTTTATGTCGGTCATGAAGTCTGAGTGACTCAAACAGCTTCGTGTAGTTGAGTGGGATGCGCCCTTCTGCCGCGAGGTCGTCTTGGTCTTGAGGGAAGGGAGCTGGACGACGAGAGACTGTGCAAGAGGCGATTTGGAGGGGCGAGAGCGTGTCAGTCTAGGACGAGAGGCGGTGCAAGAAGATATGGTTGGGTGCTCACAAGCGAAGAGAGATCACGGAAAAGAGGATCGACAGCACCGGCTGAAAGTACAGATGGGACACATCGACAGCGAGGGCCTGAGACAGGTGCCCGTCCAGGTCCCGGAGCGCTGCGTCAGATACTGGTAGAGGCCTGTCCAGAGGCTCGAGGATGAGACTGCAAGCTGGGCGGAGCGGAGCGTGGGACGAGAGAAGACTGGTCAGATCATTGGTGAACATAGATTGATGCGAGATTGATTTGGACGTACCAAGATGTTCGCGTCTATCACTCACGGACGAGGCGCACCTTTGACCTTAACAGCATCTGCTCTGCCTTGTCGTGCACAACACCAAGCCCTCCCTGTCCCGAGCATGTGCGAAGCCTGACCTTATCCCCCTTGCGACTCTGTTCCCCTGCCCTCCTGCCCCCCTGCCACCGCTACAGTACACCCCACCAGAGTTGTTCTTGTCGCGAAGCTGGGAAGATCGAGATCGGATCGTCACTCGGGATGGTTGGTCGGGCAGGTTGTTGGACTGGCGCAGAAGTACGGAGAGAGACTGAAACGGGTGGCTTGGCGAGCACAGAGTGCTTGCATCTGACGTCCGCGAAATAATCGTCGAGATTGATGAGTCGACGGGAAGGAAGATCGATTGGCGGCGGTCGAGTTCACGGAAAGGTAGCTGACTCGAGGCGAAGAGTCCCTCCAGCAGCGGACCAAAGAAGGGACCGGGACGTCGAAAGGGCGAGGGGATGTCGTCTGACGATGACGGCAGTCAACGAATGGGAATTCGGTTGGCTGTTGGTTGAGCTCGACGGCGTGCCAGAACGGCACCGACGACGTCGTGGTTGAACGAGCGGCAGGGCGACCTGAACAGACGGCAAAGACCAGGTGCTTGAGTCAGCGAGATCGAGCGACCAGAAGGCTATACCGTCTTTTGAAGGACGGGCGTGTATCTGACCTGTGTGCGTACCGTTGATGTCGATATGGGCGAGGCCCGTTTGCATATTCGAAGTCGAAGGCCGCGACAAGCTCAGAGACAACTTCATCATCAGTAGCAGCACAATAGAAGAACGGTCAGCTTGGCTTGACGGCAGCAGGATGATGCTGGAGCTCGAAACGATGGCGGGGACGAGAGGGGAGATCTGTCCGCGGGCGAGGATCAACCTCACCTACATCTCGTACCAACCCAGAAGACTTCATTGCCTTCCCCGTCTTTCTCGACGCCGACATTGGGTCGCCCCACTCGTACTTTTCCTGTCGCCACCCAGCATCTTCCTTCCCCGGCCACCAAACGGATCCCACCGTCTTCCGAACCCATCCGTTCTCCTCTTCATCTCCCCCGAGCCCTCCACGCCTTGCTCCCCTTCCCCTCCAGCCCCTCCGAGAGTTCACCGGCTGTCCCAGTCTACACCGTCACTTGACCCCTCGTCGTCCTGCGCCCTGCGGGCATCCTCGTGTCCGGAGCGTGCACGCCAACGTCGACAACCCAGAAGCCGGATCTGTCGGAGACAGGAGAGGAGCACGCTTCCGTCGACGGTGCTGTAAGAGAGAGTTAACTGCGCATACAACAAGCCAAAGAAAGGAATCAGAGAACGAACGCGCAGGGCTTGCGAACGGGGACGCTGGCCGATGAGAGGCGACGCAGAAGGCGGAAAGGCGACTCACCGCACTCGACAATCACTTCATCGTGAGAGGACCAAGTTGGAAGCAGTCTGTCAAAAGAAAGACAGAGCACAGCAAGGTGAGCGAGACTGGATGTGGACCAGATGGAAGCCTTGTCTGACCGGGACCGACCTTTGGGCACTCTGCTTCGATGGCGACGGCGAGTGAGACCCATGTCAGACCGAATCGCAGGATTCCGAGACACAAAGGTACGCTCTGTCAGCCATTGTGCGCCAAGGGAGACTGCGTCGAACAGCAACGACCGGTAAACGCCCGAACGAGCGACAAACTCACGCGACGGTGGCCGTCCACGAGGTCAAACTGCAGCTGCAAGACATTGCGACCAGACAACGCGAGCATCAGCAGACGGCTAGAGAGACCCAGCTAACCAAGAGGGTCATGACGCAGTGTTGCTCATCAGACTTTTGCCAGACTGGCCGAATGGAGCGAAGCACACGAGGGTATGACGGGCCCGTTCTTCGCTGACGTGGCGCGAAGCCTATCAAAAGCATGTCCTGGAACAAAGATAGGAGAAAGTATCAAAGCGAGTCAGTCGCGTGTCTCTGACAAGCGGTGGAGAAGGGACGGCCGCTGTCGCGTCGAGGGCGACTCGGGAAGGGGACGAATCGTGAGCTCGACGCCCCAACCCGCTCGACAGTCCTCGCCCGTCGACTTGAGTGGACGGGTTCATGCCTCCCTGGGGCTCGTAAAATGCACCAGGGCGAGGAGAGGACGTAACTAGAGCTTGATCGAACGAAGAAGACGCCTGGAGCGCCTCTTGCTCGTGCAACATGCTGATCGGAACCGCCAGATCGGGTGGGGGTGAGCTCGCGCGGATGAGCTTGAGGTCGACGACAACAGATGGAGTGTTGCTCACCCAGATTACGACCTCGACTCCACATCGCATGCGCCGAGTAGGAGGATCAAGTCGTGGATGCCGTTTGAGTATCTGTCGCGGCTGGGCGCACAGTCCTGGAGGACGAGCTGGCGGTCGACGGGGGGGAAGCGACGGACCTCCCGCTCGTTCGTCGTCTGCCTCTTGACCACGACCCCACCACTCCCGGACGGCAAGCCCTCGGCATCTCTCGTAACGAGCCCATGGATATTGTCCTCGTCCTCAATCTCTCCAACACAAGGCCATCACAGCCTGCGCACACTTCTCGCGAGGACTACGAGGCGAAAGGTGAGCTCCGACATCTCCCCCTCCACATCGCCTCACGGGAGTGCCGTCACCTCCCGAGATGACCCCCGAACGAACGCCAGCGCTGACGACTCTCTCGACCTTCTCTACACGCATCGGAATGATGCTGTAAGATGGGGCTCGAACGCCTCGGCACAAGCTCTTGACGGACCCGCCCGCTCTCGATGGCGTCTGACCCAACTCAAGCAGTGAGTCCGCCTGCTTCCAGCCCTCAGCATTGCTATCAGGATCAACCCGCTCGAGGAAGATAACATGCCGCTCCTATGTGTGGACATAGATCCTCGCACTTGGTGTGTCGCGTCGTGAGCTCGTGTTCCGACCCTGCACGTCGAGCGAAAACTCGTATCGATTGCTTCGTACGCCGACCCGCTCCCATCTGCAACCATCACCCCTCAGCTTGGCTCCAGCTCATCATCTGTAGCTCTCGAGCTCGTCCCCATCGTCACTCCCGACTCGTACTCTCCTCCCCGTTCTCTTCCTCGACCCCGTCCACCAGACCGACAGGGCTCACCTTTGCTGCACACGTCCGGTTGGTTCACTCTGCAGAAGATTCCCTCGCTTGCTGCTCAGGTCAGTCCACTCCTCGTTCCCCCTTCTGCTGGTCTATCAAAGTCAAACCTGACACCCTACCCACGCTTTCTTTCACCACCCTTTCTCCTCTTGGGATCGCCAGCCCGCCTCAAAACGGCGTGCTGACCGTTCGCATAGTTGCGCTATCGATGTCAGCAGATCCTCAGCCTCTCAAACCGTGTCCAGAGTATGTTGCTGACCCCCTGATCTCCTTCTCCTCATCTTCCCTGCCACGCACCTCCGACAGGCTTCGCTGAGCAGCTTTCTCTCTTGAGAGCCATGGCGCCGTGCGGGTAGGAAGCCTCATCACGCCTGCTCAGCGGGACTTTCCTTCGCTCCTCGTCGCGCCGGACGAGCGGTGCACCTGTTGGGGTCGTCCGCGCGGTCAGGAGGAAAGCGACCCTCCGCCTCTCCCCACACCGGACACCTCCTTCATTCCCATCTCACTTCGACTTTCACTCCCACATCTTGTTGGTGGATAGAATAAGCATGCCATGAAAACCGGAGCGAGCAGGTGCAAAAAAACGAAGAGGGGGTGTCACGAGAGAGGATGGATAGCAGAAGCAAAAAAGGGGATGAGAAAGAAAGATGGACGAGGGTAAGGCGCGGCCACGACGAACGAGGCAAGGGGGGATCGGGGGAAAGGGGGATAAGGTTAAAACAGTTTACGAGACGACAACAAACACGGATGCGAGACCTAGAGCAAGCAAGCGAGACCTGGAGAGCAGAGAACCCAAAAAATGAAAGAGAGCGGGAGAAGGGAGAAGGGAGGACGAGCGAGTCGGGGAAGGACGGTGGCGGTCTGGAGCAGGGATGAGGAAGAGGTAGGGAGGGCGGGTGTTAGCATCGATCGGTTGCGAGGAGGACGGGTGATGAGGAGCGAGGTCGGGTGCTCACGAGGATGGATGGTGAGAGGTCGAGGGGAGGAGAGAGGGTGGAGTGGGGCGTGGTGTCGAGGAGCGGGGTGAGGTAGGAGGGGCCATCTGACGCGGAAAGAAGGCAGGGAAGGATCAGTCAGCGTAGTTACCAAAGAGGGGAAAAGATGAGCAAGGAATGCAGAGCAGAGGACTGACTGTGTGCGAGAAGCTCAGGCCGAAGACTGCGATGCCTCCAGCTCGGGCTCAGCAGCCTTGTCCTCTTCGCCGTCGACGACCGGGGACTCGCCAAGGAGGACTTCCTCCATCTCGCCTTCGGACTCATCCGATCCCTCGTCACTGGCCTCGTGCTCGTCCTCCTCGTTGTCGGCTGACGGCGCGTCTGCGTCGGGCTGGTCGGGGTTCTGATCCTCCCCCTCCGTCATCTCGTCCCCACTGTTCATCCCGTCGTCACGTTCCTCCTCCGTCATGGCTCCCCGAACGGTATCGCCGTCATCGTCGCTCTCGTCGTCCTCAAGAGGACCGAACTGCCAGTCGACCGCTTCCCTCGCTGCCTCCCTGACGAGTCTCGACAATTCTTGAGGCGGCTCAGCCCCTGCATGCTCCGCCCTCCACGCGACGATCTGTCGGCGGATGTTTCGTCGACGGGCGACGAGTTCCCTGCCGGCCTGTCGCGTCGCGGCAGATCGAGCCGCCATCTCCGGGTCAAAGTGGTCGTGCAGATCCAGAATGGCCGACTGGTCGCCGCTCGAGAGGCTGCACTCGGACGTCTCTGACGACGACGATGTCGACGTGGAGTCAGCCGGGGAGGAAGGGACGGTCGTAGAGACCTGGTCGTCATCGAGCTTGATGGCCCGAGAGTGTCCCGTCGTGTTGGCGGCTCCTCCGGGAGCGTTGTTGTCGTCGCCGTCGTCCGAGCTCTCGTCGCTGCCTTGAGTGTGAGAAGAACCGGGCGAAGCAGGCCCAGGAGACGGGCTATCGGTTGGAGGTGGCGAAGGTGCCGCCAGAGCCGAGCTGCCGGAGGTCGACTTGTCGTCATCTGCGTGCAACAGGTCGGAAGATGACGAGTTCGGGACATAAGTCGGTGGGGTGATGGTACTGGGTAGAGCCGAGTGGGATGAAGACGACGAGGCCGATGGCGGTCCGATGCCGTCGGTGGACGAGGCCGGACCAGGGCTGGATAGGTCGGGGGTGAGCTCTCCCTCTGGAGAGCCAACGCCAGATGCGGATCGTCCAATGTTCGAGCGTTTGTGGGTTAGCTCGTGGTCGTCGGAGGCAGCGCTCCTCCGCCTCTTTCCCTTGTCGACCCTGGGAGTCGCGAGAAGCGCGCACAAACGACCGGACGTCAGCTCCAGTTCGCCAAACACGCACGACACCGTCCGTCGCACGACCGAGCGAGGACCCTCGAGAGAGAGAGAGAGAGAGCTCAACGAGACTCTGGGAGGAGAGTGAGCCGACTCACGAGGCAGAAGATCCAGCAGTGATTGCTCCGCTTGCGGCCCCAGCGGGCATCAACGCACCTGAGAGCGAGCCAAACACATGCGAGCCGAGAGGTCAGGTCAGCAACAGAGCTCACACGAGCACAGAGCTCACCCACTCGAGAACCCTCTCCCCTTGGACCCGCTCCCTAGTAGTCCTCCTCCAAACGTCGAGGTGTCCCGGGTCGAGAGAAGAGAGCGATAGACGAGGACTCACGTTCAGGTCCTGCTGCCTCCCCCGCCTCCTCTGCCTCGTCGAGTCCTCCTCCAGCTCCTACCTCCCCACCCGCCGCCTCCTGAGCGCCCTGCTCAGCATGAGTTCCGTTGTCAAAAGGGTCGATCGTGGTTGTGGTGGATCCTGCGGTGAGGTTGGGCGAGCCTGAGGCCGAGAGACCGGCGAGGCGGGGAACCTTGGGCGGCAGGGTCCTGGCCGGTCGCGGAGGGACTCCGTCCGGTGTCGGAGGAAGCGTGTTGGTGTGCATGTTGAAGAGAAGAAGGGTCGAGTGACGTGGTTCTGCGGGTCAAGAAGCGGTGGAGAAGGAGAGGAAGAGAGAGTGAAGGTTGGTGAGGGACCTCACGTCCAGCCTCGCCTCGGGTCCATCCGACGGCCCCGCACTCGACCCCCTCTGCACAAAGTCAGTCACGTCAGACGAGAGGGAGGAGCGGAGGGCACCTCGGCCTCATCCTCACCAGTCGACCTCGTCAACCTTGCTCCCTCGGAGTCATCTCGCCACCGCTCGCACGCCGTCCAACCAACTCGCCGCTCACACCCGTCCCCACTTCACCACTCGACACCATACGCTCGCCCGCTTCTTCCAGGTCAGTCACAGCCGATCTTTCGGTGGCTCTTACTGCTGTTGGACAACTTGCTGGTGGACGACCATGTATCGTCCCCGCGCCAACCGACCCATCGTTCCGCCGATGCCTTGAGACCCAGTCCCTCGCCCGGCACCGCTCGAACCCAGTCCGAGGCCAGTCG
Organism: Mrakia hoshinonis; assembly: GCA_036245725.1. Taxonomy (NCBI): domain Eukaryota; kingdom Fungi; phylum Basidiomycota; class Tremellomycetes; order Cystofilobasidiales; family Mrakiaceae; genus Mrakia; species Mrakia hoshinonis. Next base: position 222,370 of record BTPH01000049.1, read on the forward strand.
TTGGCGAATCGTCTCCTTTGACCTCATCGGCGGAGAAAGGCACCGGTGGGTGAGTGAGTTGAGGACGGTCCGAGCAAACTGGCGGGACACCATGACTCGACGAGCCGGGGAGGTGCTAGGAGCGGAGTGACGATGCTAGGAGAGGAGGGACATGGGAGAGATGCGGCTTGATCAGTTGGTGCGGTAGTCGTGGAGTCGCCGAACGGAGCAAGGTCGGCTGGACTGGGCGAACTCACCGAGCTGATGGACCCTGCCCCTCGACCCATGCACGCACACAACGGAAGGCGCCGTCTTGTTCTTGAAAGACTGGGAGCACGTAAAGCAAGCGATTTATCCATGTCAGCGACGATGCTGTTTGCTGCAAGCGAGCATGTCGCTCACGCACGGGATGGGCGAAGCGAAGCCGAACGCGCGAGCTCACCTCGGGATCCCAGTCTTCCTCCTTCACGCTGTCCCAATCTCGTCCGACTCGAGCGCACATCCCCGCCGTCGCCTTGTCACAAAGTATGACTGTACGCGATCGCGAAGAGCAAGAGACGATGAGAGAGTGAGCTCAAGCAAGCGCGAGAGTCTGATCCGCTCGACGGCCCTCCTCGCCCCACAGTCAGGTGCAGGAGGAAGCACTTGAAGAGGATCACGGTTGATTCCCTCAGAAGAAGGAAGGGAGACGTACCGACTATCAACACCCCCTGATGACTCGCGTGCAGCTCGTTCAAAGGACATGGTCAGTGAGCGACCGCCCCAAGGTCGAGGCCGGACGACCCCGACCCAGCGCGGTCGGTCAAGTGTCACCCGCAGAGATCCATGCCTCGACCACCGCATTCTATGTCTGGTCAAAGGAAAAGAGGGTCACAATCAGTTAAGGAAAATCACGATCACACGGTGTCGAAGGGGGGTGGGTCATCAAGGAGGACGACCGAGGACGGTCGTGGCCGAACGCCGAGCTCTGCTCAACCGAAAACTGAACGAGGCGAGGAGATCAAGAGGAGGACATACGTGATGCATCCAAGAGCGTGTCGGAGATGCGATAGTCGATCAGAAGAGGTGGACTGGCGCGGTGTGTATGCAGGGGTCCGATGTTCGAGCGGAGGAGGGTCGTGGGTTGGGGGTGACTCGTCGAGGGAGGGTTCCAAAGCGGGTCGACTCTGTCGAGCTCCTCCAACCTTGTTCGGCTCGGTTCGTCGCCCGACCGTCAACACCGACAGATCGCAACATTCTCCGAGAGTCAAAGACGACTCTCCCACATCATGCCTTGGAGCCAACGTCTCCTCCGTCAAAGTCGCCCAAGAACGCTTTCGCTCTGTGTGAACCGAGGCAAAGATGGGAGCCGTCCTCTTTCTCGTCTCGTCTCCTGGTCAGTCTCGCTACCGCTTCCTCCTCCCTCCCGCTCGGCACCTGCTGCATTCTGACCCAACCTCACGAATGCTCAGACGTCATTCAAGGCAAGTCCCATCTGTCAAGACGACCCTCAAAAGCCAATCTCCAACTCTCACGCCCTGCGAGCTCAACAGCGCAAGTCCGCCGTCCACTCGACCCCACCCGTCGCCTTCGCATCAGCTCGCACAATCTCGTCATGGGATCAGCAGCCTCTCCAACGTCATCCATCAACGCCAGCAAATCGATCCAACCCACCGGACGGACGACCTTGGCCGTTCGCCCAAGCTCGACTCTGCTCGCATCGACGTTTGTTGCGCTGGGCTGCTATCCACCTCAACTCCAATCCTGCCCCAGCTCTCGTCGCCATCTCAGCGTATGGTAGATGGACGAGTTGTATCATCGCATGCAGACCACGCCTTCAATCAGCTCGATCAATCGAGAGGACGCCGGCCGGCCTGCGTCGCTCGGACGACATCCTAGTCGTGACAAGGTCTGGTCCGTTCGGTGTCACTTCCATCGGACATGTCAACCTACCACCCGCAAGATTGCGTTTCGGTCAATACCTCGTCACGATCAGAACGCTTTCCTTGGAGGTCCTTGGACGACCCCACCACGCGCTCGACCGGTAGTCCGACGGATCACTGCTCTTGCGCTGTCGCCGTCACATCAACAACCTCGCTCGCCATCGATCCCGCGACCCTCTGATCGCCATCGTTGAGGGAGAGTGACTTTCATCACGCTCCTGAACCTCCTCACGACGTTGCTGCTCCATCACTCCATGGCGACCTCGACTCTCCGCCTCCCGATCCCAGTCCTCTGGCGCGCCTCATCGTCAACTTCCAGCCTCGGATACATTCGTCACCTCTTCACCGTCGCCAGTCACAACACCGTCGACCGATGATCACACTGCCTCTGCGCCACGCTTCTGCCCCTCGCCCTACGACCATCATGCCCTGCCTTCTTTCGACCTCATCATCTCTCACTACCTACTCGACATCCTCCCCCGACTCCTCGGCCGACCGAGCTCGTCGACGGATGATGTGTGTGCTCGTTCTACACGAATCGTCGCTGACAGTCCCTTTCACCTGCCCATCTGAACTCTGCTCCGTTTTTAATCGCGACTCATCGCATCTCATTCGCTCCTCCTCACCCTCTTCCTGGTCCGAAACCCATCTCCATTCTTTCCCGAGCTTGGCTCAACTCCCATCCTTCCTTCTTCCGAATGTCTCGCTCCTACAGGGATACATCATGCTCAGCAAGTTGGCGCAGGTCTTTTCCTGGAAGATGGGGGAGGTAGATCGTGTCGATGAGATGTTGATAGCATGTACATCTCTCATACCCTCTCTCTCTCCCTTTCTCTTCAGCAAGTGCGTCGCGGAGTCTTTGGTCGTCCGCCGCGCGAACTTGCCAATCGGGGTCCTCTCGAGGCACATCTATCCGACCGAGAAGATGCAAACAGCAGCTGGAGAGTCATGCATCGCCGATTGCGGAACAAACCGGGTGGAAAGCTGAAGAGGTCCTTGCCGGAACCAACGGACGAGCAGACGTAGGACGAACAGCTTTCGTTGCTGGCGCGCTCGAGACAGGTGGCGAGCGCTGGAAGGGTCCAGTCGTGCGCGCATACATGCATCTGTGTCGGTGTCGCGGCGCGAAGAGTCGCTGCCAACTCGACGGAGCTGAAAGCTGGCTTATGGTGCTTCGGTGTCGAGTCGACAGGACTCTGTCAAACGAGACGCGGTGAAGACGGGTGAGCTCGCGCTAAAGCTGAGTAGAGAGGGGCAATGGAGCGAGCGATGCACTCACGAGCCGGTGCTCAGTACGACGCCGGCGTAAATCAAACGCAGGCAGGCCGGCGTAGTTTGTCTGGGAGGTAGCGCGAGCAAAAACGCGTGACCTGCTCTGGGGGAGATCTGATGGCGGTCAATCCAGGTCGGCGACAAAGCAGAGCGAGAGCATGCTCGCGCAGGGCTCAGCAACGTCGACATTCGCGAGGTGCCGAGCGAGGTGATGATTGGGGCGATGGGCTCGTGTGGTCGCGCAGGGGCGACTTGGGAGACTGCAGCCGCGTTCGAGGTCCGTGCGAATCGGGTCGATCCAGACTGGTGATGGGAGAGTAGATTGCAGCTCCATCTCGACGGATCCAGGATATCCCTCGTAGGGCCGACGATCAAGCGAGCAAGTCGAGACATATCTGTGAGACAGACGAGAATCGACTTGTCAGCGAGTGAAAAGTGCGCGCGAGTGACGCGAGGGTGGGCGGCCAACGGTGTTGTGCAGACGGATAGGGGATGGGGAGTCGTGTGGCTCACCAGTCTGTGACTAGCCGAGCATGATCAGTCCACGATGCGGCGAGACGAGGTTATCGGTCCAATGGAGGTCGAGTTGGCGCGTTCGCGGTTGTGTCGCCCGAAAAACCTATGAAAGAGAGTCGGGGCGAAGCGGGTAGGAAGGTCGAGGTCAGCACAGATGGACGAGCTGGACAAGACGAGACGAGACGAGACGAAGCACGTACTACGTCGCACTTCCAGTCAGTGTGACATCCCTGTACCAGTTTCAAAGACACCGCTCCTTCATCCTCGGCCGTATCTCGAGGAGCATTGGTGATGCTGCGGTCGAGGAGGACGGCTGGCAGATGGGCCGAGGGGTTGTGGATGGGGGCGACGCCGAGGTTGCGGATGATGGGTTCTGGAAGGTCTGGTCGAGTGTGCCGTGTGCTGGATGGAGGTCTGAGTCGTCCGACGGGGTAACTCGTGGCGAAAGAGGCTGGCTGCAGGTGGGATGGTCGCCGCGGGTTCCTCTGCCCTCTGATGGGTCGGAGACTCGAGCTCCCTCGTTCTTTTCCCTTCTTGCTTGCCCTCTCTCCGATCCTCCACCGCGACACTCCTCCTGCGAGATTCGTCTCCCCCCCAGAATTTGCGACGCCTTCGACGCTCAGCCCGCTCGTGCAACGAGGACATCGGTCCGTCGCCGTCTAGACTCTGCTCTTCAGAGAGCGATCGTCTCGGTCTGACAGTGGCACACCGACGAGCGATCCTTGACGTCTTGACTCGTCGATTCGAGACCCGCCGGTCGGACACCAGGCGCTGAGAGTGAGAATTGGGGCAGGACGCGCGAGGGAAAGGTCGGGCTCGTGTCGGATGCGGATCTGGATGCGATGAACGGCCTCGAACAAACGCGAGTGCTCTGTGCACCTCGTCCGAGTGTGTCGCGATATGAAGGATGTCGCATTGCTGAGGCGAAAGGGGAGGGTGAATGAAGAGAGGCGAGTCAGTGAGTGACCCGAAGCGAGCGAGAGTGAGCTCAGCCGAGAGGAAGGAAGACTGACCCCTCTGGTTGCGCTCTACCTGGACTCGATGAGGGAGCCTAGCTTACCCTGATCAGTCCCAAGTGCGTCCGAGTTGACCTTCGATCTGGGCGGGGAAGAGTGTGGCCGGCGGACGTGGCATGGCCGCCAGCTCCAGACGCGTTGAGCTCGCGCGTGAGTCCGATGGCGAACGAGCGAGGTCGACATGGTGACCAAAAGGCGTAGGGATAGCATGTGAAGCCCGCACGCCGATCTGAGAGGGGAGCACGCATGACGAGGGTGTGTCAGACTCTAAGCGGGCGTCTGAGCCGTCGAGAGAAGGGTCCATGGCAGGCAGGACGGAGGAGGACGAGCTCACCAGACCAAAGAGGCGCTGCTGGCCCGACCCGTTGTGCGCAATCAGAGCATCGAATCGCGGTTCCAGTCCACCGTTTGGTCCCAGCCGAGGTACCTGCGAGTGACAAGATCGAAGCCTAGGCAGGGCAGATGGGAGATGGCCTTCCAAACGAGGAGTGCTTGTGGCTGGTCCTGCTTCGCGTCTGACCCTCCAACAATCATCGCCTCCGCAACACTCGTGTACCCTTGACCGTTCCGCCAGGGTCGCTCTTGTGTCCTTCTCGAGCATCGTCAACCTCAAGCTTGTGTACTTCTCTTGTTCTGCTCCTCTGAGCTGCCCTGTTCAGATGCCTACCCAGCCAAAGGTGAGTGAGCTCATGTTCCTGGCGCTCTCATCCGACCTACCTTTGTCTCGCTCGCCCTTCGCTCGTGCTGGCCAGCCAGCCTGATGGTAGACTGACCTGCTCCCTTCTCCTTGCTTCAGATGCTCACCCTCTCGGCCGAGGTGCTGGGCCTCGTCCTCAACGCGGGCCTGACGGACTCGCCCGCCGACCTCGTCCGCCTCGCGACGACGTGCAAGCACATGTCAAAGGTACGTCCGAGCACCGTCCCTCGTCTCTTGGCCGCCTCAGAGCAGATCGTCTGGAGCCCAAAAGCTTACGCTCTCTGAGTGACGCTCACACCGACCCTTCTCTGGTTCGCCCAGATTGTACTGCCCCTGCTCCTCAGGCACGTTCGGGTCGTCGCCAACTCTGGCGGAGCCGTCAACGTCAGCAAGATGAGCTCGCTCGCAGGCCTTGCACGTCGATACGTCAACGCACAATACATCAGGTACGGTTCTCAATCGAAAGCTCCAGACAGTTCACGCCACCACTCTAGGCCGGCGTGTCCAGATCGTCAGCTCACTGACCCGCCTCGCCTTTGTCTGTGCTCGCTGCGACAGGACGCTCGACATCTCGGACCCTCACTCGTACCTCGACCCCATCCATTCCGGCACATTGTTGGAGGGTGCAGTTCTCGGCTTGCCCGTGCTGACCTCGGTCGACATCCCGGCGCACATGCTAAGCCCAAAGATGCTCGGCCTTCTGCACGCCAAGATTTCGGTCGTCGACCTCGGGATAACGGACTTCTGCTGCCAGCCGCTGCCCAGATGCCCTCTCCCCTTCGACGCCGGTGACGTTGGTCCTCTGCCTGACCCCCGTCCGGGCGGAAGCTCGCCTCTCGTCCTCCGCGGCCTGGCGGTCGCCGTTCCCACCACCGAGCGGCCAGTCAACATCATCCGAGCCCATCATCTCCTCGCACTCCTCTCCTGCTACCACATGCACCTTCCCAGCTTCGCCCTTCGATACCTCTCCAACATGCCGTCGCACGGGAACCAGGCCAAGAAGATGAAGCGGCGAGGACCTCTCGCGTTCCAGGAACCTCGACCGCTCAACGACTACTTTGCCGACCTCGAGAGGGTCACGCTCGAGGTGACGGAACGTTCCATCTTTCTCGGCCTCGTATGGTTAGCGGCCGTGACCTACCTCCGCCGACATTTGCATCGGGTGACGATCGTCGTCATGGCGAGCGAGCAGTCGTTCTCGTACCTCGGTCTGCCGGGCCTGCCGTCTTGGGAGCGTCCGTCGTGGCAGCTCGGAGGAGAACCGATCGACGGAACGACTGCGTCCGAGTTTTCGTGGCGACGACTCGAGCTTGAGAAGTGTCTCGCCGACTTCGACCGGAACGACGGCGGCCCGATGAAGCCGTACAAGATTGTGTCTCTCACCCTCATCCTGTCGTCCAACACGACCATCGTCCCCGCCCATCTCGACTCTCTTCTTTCGGACCATCCCGAGATGGCGCGCTCGCTGAGGAGTCTCACTCTCAAAGGCGGACGATGGGATCAAGACGGTTGGGTACGTGGCGACTGACCAGCGGCCTAGTCAGGACGAGACTTGCCCAGCTCACAACTAGCTGACAGTTCTGCTCTTATCTTCCCTTGCGCAGAACACGATGGAAACCTGGGCGATCGATCGAGCGTTGCCGTACCTTCGTCTCTTCGCTGTAGAGGGACACGTCGATCTTGTCGAGGGAGTAGAGGGAGCTTCCATCGTCCGAAGTCTGAGGTGAGCATGTCGCTTATCGATCAGATCTGGACACTCTTGTCCTGTCGCTCACCTTGATGCCTTGTGACCTCTCATCCAGTCGGTCGTTCTCAAAGGTACGTCCCCTCTCTTCCCGCAGCGCTAGCTAGTCTCCGGCTTCCATCTGCACCTTTCCCACGAATTGAGCGATCGATCCTCAAGATGCCGCTGATCCTCTTCATTCCTGTGCTTCACAGCTTGGGTGTCTGCCCGCGGATATTGTGGGCCGGATCATCGATCTCGGACTCGTGCCCGACGTTACGAGCATCGCTGCGCTCGCCTCAACCTGCAAGCATCTATCTCAGGTCAGTCGCTGGTCCTCCACTTTCTTCCTTCTCCTCGATCGGGTTCCTGACCAGCTTTGGCGTATCTCTGTTCGCACTTTTCGCGTTGGCGCAGGCCGTGCAGCCGTTCTTGGATAGGGACCTCCGGCTGGTCGCAAACGCCTCGAGTCCCACGAACGAGAGAAGACTCATTCAGCTCCTTCGCTTCGTATGCGAAGCTGACCGAGGAAGGAGAGTCCGGTGAGTGTCTGTCTCTGTTTCGCATGTCTTCTGCTGATGTTGAAGCTGTGCTAACGTGCTCGATTGCCCGTCGGCGTTTGTCTGCGCTCGTGCCAGGTCGCTCAAGGTTGTCGACCGGGACTCGTATCTACTCCCACTGAGTGGCTACGCGCTGGCTCTTCTGATCCGGCGGCTGCCGTCGCTCACGTCCGTCTCGCTCGCAGCCGGGATGTTGACCACCGAGACGCTGCCGCTGCTGCACAAGAAGCTGTCGGTCGTCCGGCTTGCCATCACCTCGTACCATGGCCAGCGTCTCTTCCACTGTGCCCTCCCGCCTCGCGAGCCGTTCTCTCTCCCTCCTCGCCCCGCCGGATCTCCTCCCCTCGTACTCTGCGACTTTGTGGTCAGCGTTCGTGCGGACGACGACCCGAATAAGGTCGCCAAGATCCACAAGCTCATGGAGTACCTCGCCAGCCACTTCCTCATCTGCCCGGAGATGACGCTCGAGTTCTACCCGGCGACGAACAACCAGCTGTCCCAACCGCGAAGGGCGGCCATCTCGGGCGACCTCAAGCACCGAGGCCCGTTGACGTGGCAGATGGACAAGCCCTACTTCCCTGAGCTCAGGCCCGTCTCCCTCGTCGTCACCGAGCTCTCGATCACCCTCGGTTACCTCTGGCTCGGCGCCGTTCCCGCTCGGCGACCGACCGTGGATCGACTCATCATCAGCGTCGTCCCCAGCGTAGGACCCTCGTTCAATCTCGATGGCCGGCCCGGGATCCCCCTCTGGAAGGGTGGGAAGCTCTACTTGGAGACGCAGCAGGCCAACCAGTCTCCGTGGCGAGCGGTCCGACTCAGCACCTTACGCGCAGAGTACTCGAGCGAGGACGGCGACGTCGACGCGCCCTGGAAGCTCGACTCTCTCGCGGTCACCTTTGGTCCCAACACGATCGTCGGCCCCGACCAAGTTGCAGGTCTTCTCAACGAGCGAAGGTCGACAAAGAGGTCGTTGAGGAGATTGGTGCTCGATGGAGGGAGCTGGGACAACAAGGCCTGGGTGAGTCGTGACAGTGTCATGCGCTACGTGACATACAACTGACCAGCCTCACACTTTTCGCTCGCCCGCTTGCAGCTCGCCAGTAACGTCGACGTCTTCCTCGGCGCCAGCCTGACAAAGCTCGACTCTCTCTCGGTCAACGGGATCGAGCTCCACGCTGATGCATTGGTCGCAGGCCCAGGACTCGACTCGTGAGTCTTCCTGCTTCGCTAGCACCTTCTCATTCAAGCGTGCTGACCCCTTCTGGCCGCCTTCTTTGATCCGCCGCCGCCAAAGCCGACCGTCGTTCATGGCTACTCTGCAGGATCGACTCAGGGCCCTGGCCCCTCCGGTCCACGCCTAGACGATCAGGGACCAGATTCGATCGCTCATCGCCTCTCCTACACTCCCTGCCCTTCTTTTCGTTCATTCTGTTGCCTCTTTGCGACGAGCCCTCGTCTCTCCTGTGGTTGATTTCCCTCACTTTCTGTTACGTTTTCCACGCACGCTTTCGCCGTACCCCTTTCATTCTGCTTGTTGTTCTACACCCGCATCTTTGCAACCCGACTCTCTCGCTCGTCCATTCCGCTTCATTTGACCTTCATCCAATCACGATCACGATCACGACCCGTCCACTTGTAGCTTCGTATCTTCAAACCCCACATGGCCCTCTTTCTCTATCGCTCGAGCTCGCGTACAGTGCCAGCCCGCTGGCCTTTTCCAAGCCGTCTGTGACATCCCATCCATGAACCTCTTTCGATCCAGGTCTGCTTCCCATCCTCCAGCCCCAGGACCTACCCCCTCCGGCCCCTTCCCGTCCCCACTCCCATCTTCTCCTCTTGGTCTCCGTCCTCGCCCCTCCCTACTCCTCGTTACACCACCAACGGGCATCTCCCCCCCAGCCAGCTCCAGCGAAAGAGAGGCAGAGTCCCATCGCCCCCTCTTTCTTCTCAGTCGACCTGCACGACCTTCCCTCCCTCTCCTCCTCTAGGAGCCTCAACCGGCAACGATCCATCGACTCCAACGTCCCCTTCCATCCCTTCCTCCCCTCAACCTGACCAGCTCATCCACCTTGAGTATCGCGCTTGCGTTGGTCGAGTCGCGATGCAGCGTCCGGTGGATGGTCGAAGGGGAGGGAGATCTCGGTTGGGTCAGGTCGAAGGCGAGGTCGGCGGTGCGCGTGGTGTCCATTTCTGGAGAAGCTGTGCCAGGTGCGACGGCGCAGGCGGATGAAGATAATGGAAGGAAGGCGGGGGATGATGCGCGGTGGATGTTGGTTCGTTTGGCCGGATGCTGAGAGGATCGACTCGAGATGGGTGGATGGGCGAGTGGGGAGGGCTCGATGGTGGCTGCTGAGTGAGGCGGATGCGGCAAACGACGTTCAGAAAAGAGGTCGAGACGAGTGTGATGGGAGCATCGAGCTGTTGCGGAGGGGAAGGGTAGCAGGCTGGCTCGAGTCGAGTCGTCCATCCAGAGAAGGCGAGTTTCGAGCGCTGTCGGCCGACAAAGGTCCCAGCCCAGCCAGACAGTTGCCCCTGACAGGGTTCAAGAGCAGAAGTGGTCTGAGCAGCGAAGTGACAGAAGTCCCGAAGGAGTCAGATCAGCTCGTCTCGATCTACTGTATCCACACGTAGAGGGGAGAGACGGTCGTCTAGGCTTACTGAAGAGCCGACTTGTCCCGGATCCCAGATCGAGGCTTCCGAAGTAGCACTCCAAGGAGAACGGTCCTGTGCTGGGAGGTTGCGAGAAGCAGGCAAGGTTCAGGGTGGATCAGCCTGACGGAGACGAGGGCAAGGAAGAGGAGGTCCGCCTTCTCCGTCTTGGTCACGCCTCGTCCTGCTGCTCGTTGCAGAGGAACACCGGAAGTAAACCCGGTAATTTGGTAGTCTGGTGCACGACCAAACGCGCAACCCTCGGCCGGGTGGATCGAGTGCTTGCCTCGGAGGCTGGCGAGGGAGAGAGACGCAAGCTGTTGTGTCGAGCTCGCGAGCATCAAGCCGGGCTCCCATCTCTGACCCTCGCAGACGTCAGCCGAGGTCGCTCGACCAGCAGGTCGATGTCGGTAAGAGGACAAACGAAGCGACCAGTGGGCGAGTGTGGTTCGGGTCGGGGAGACAGCTTTGAGTGCTGTCGTCCGAGGGCAGACGGCGGGGTCCGACAGCCGGATGGGAGACTACGAGGAGCATTGGGCAGGGGTCACGTCCTGTTCCAGCTTCTGGAGAAGCGACGGATCCGATCCAAGCGTAGGAAGAAGGAGAGTGCGTGTGTTGAAGAGCGAGTCGAAGGTTGTGGGCGGTCTGCCGGTGGAAGCGGTTGAAGAGGAGGAAGGTGAGCTCGAGCTCAACGTCCGGCCCTCCTTCCTCAGGCCTCAGGTTCGCCTCCGACCATCTCCATCGACGCCACACTCGCCATACTTGATCTCGCACCTACCATGATCAGTCCCGCCCGACTCTTTGCCAGTCGAGTTGAGAGCGCACTCGCCAATCGCCTATCTTGGTTGAGGCGGTGGAGACACCGGGAGACGATGCGCTACTCATCGCCTGTATCCCGGTCGTCAAGCTCGCCACCATCGTCCCTTTTCCTACTGCGACCGGACCCAACACGTGAATAGCGCTTGTGACAGCTCTCGCTTCAACCGCCGCAGCTCTAGCCTGTACCTGCCTACAGATACAGATCAGAACGGGGCAAACGGTCGTTCGTCGTTCGTCAGCCACGCTACAGGCTCTCGATTCTGTCCGATCGTGGAGTTCGGTTAGTCGATCTCTTTCTGATCTACTGTCGTGATCGTTGTCAAGTGATAGTCGTGATCAACGTCTCCACCCGGCTTGCGCCACAGCGTGCTCTTCCTCGTCGACCTGGCCCTGCAGTGACAGAGTCGAGCTGCTTTTGCGGTCAGATTCAACGCGTCGTCGCTCAATCTGGACTGTCGCCCAACGAGCTCGTACCAGCTGGGCCGATGGCGTCCCGGGTCGGACATTCGCGTAACGGTGGGCGCGTCCCGTCCGGATCGCAACGTGTGCCGCCGTCGGTCCCTGACGATCGGACTGGCTTCGTGCCGGCGCGCAGGTCCTTTCGGCATGAACGGGAGGGTCTTGCTGGAGTGTGCTGCTTAAGGTGTAGGGGTATATAGGGAGCTTGTTTTGGGTGAGTGTCGCCCCACAAAACTCCTTCGCATCCGTACTCGCACAGCGGTACTGGGTGGTGCCTCTTTACTAAATCAGCTAGTCTGTTCGAGGTCATGCACAAGTTCTGCTCCCCCTCCCGACTCTCTGGAATGGAGTCGGGAGTTTAAAACCTACAACCGCTATCGCCCCCCTCGTCCCCCTTACTCCGCACACCTTAATCCTGCCTATAGCATCAGCTGTAAAACTCCTTATCCCCTTTCCTAACCCACCCCAATCCCCAAACTCGACACCCCCTTCCTCCCTTGTAAAAACAAAGTTCCCGAACTCACCATGGTTCGTTGTCGGTCCATTGTCGAGTGTCCCTCCGCGTCTGCAACACGACGCCGAGGCCTCGGCTGGATCGGCTTCACTTATTGCTTCAGCTTGTTTTTTTATTATTTAATTTCGTGCGATGCCTTAGACCTTTGGACTTGAGTCTAAGGCAAAGACAAGGTCTTTGAGCGGCTGCAGAGAGCAGAAGAAGAGAGACGCGCCGGGCTCAGTCGGTCTTGTCGCCCCGCCCTTGTGCATGCCGCTCGACTCCATCGACCATCTCTCGGCTGTCAGATCCGCAACATCCTACGATCTCGAGTCGCCGAGGACGCAAGTGTGCTCGAAGCGAACCTGAAGCTCGCTCGAGGCTTGACCGAGGTGAGTCGGACGGAGGATGGGCATGTCCGATGTTGAGCTCGAGCAATCTGAGCTGACCCTCGTCTTGCCCATGTCCCTCCACAGAGCCATCCGTCCAGCGAGGAAGCCCTCTCGTCACCCGAAATGTGTGTACCTCGTTCCTGTTCAGCTGTGTGACCTCGCGTTCGACTGGAAGTCGCGCGTACGCCAGGGACGGGTGTCTACAAGACGTTGAGCTCACCACCCTCGCTCCCTCCCGAGCTCGCTGTCTGCAGCTCTCACACCCCGCCAGCCACGCACTTGCCTCGCACACGCGTCGCTTTGACCGCCCAGGATACACCTCAACAACATGGCCTCCTCTGAAGCTGGCCCTTCGCGCTCGAGGTTCACCGCAAAGTCTGAGCTGGCCCCGATCCACATCATCCCGACCGTCTCCCTCCTCGCGCTCGAGTACCCTGGATACATCGCCCCATCCGACCCCTCGTCCGTCCAACGAGCCCTATCGACCCTCGGCGGTCAGCCAAAGATTGATCAGGTGCTTTCGTCGGCCGACCCCTCGACGCTCGAGCTCAACTTTGGTCGAACCGGCGAGGACCAGCACGCGACGAGTCGATGGAGGCACGGCATCCTCCCAACGGCTGTGTCCGGAGACAAGATCGTCCTCCGGATCAAGAAGCGGACAAAGGTCAGGGTAGAGATTGGTCCGGACGGGGAGAAGAGGAAGGTTCGGCTCGACCACGGCGAGTTTACGACCGAGGTCGTCGGACCAGTCTCAAAGATTGTCCGCTACAGAGGTCAGTTAACGACAGCCAGTCCTCCATCCATCTCGTCGTTCTTTCATCTCACTCGTAGCTCTCTGTCACAGCCATCTCGGACTTCCAGTATCGACCGCCGGACGAGGGCCTCTCCACCAAGGTCGCATCGGCGTTGGCCAACCAAGACTGTAGGCCAACCTTGCCAGCTCGCGATCGACTCTGCCTCGCGGCATCTGACCTCTGGTGCTCGTTCTCGCAGATGATACGATCTCCCATCTCGACTGGCCAGAACGAAACGGACCGTACGCGACGCGCGTCTCAACCGACGACAACGCTGCAATGGACGTCGACCCGGCCGAGAACGAAGAGGACGATGACACGACGTCCAAGCTCGTGAGCGTGACTGGCATGTTTGCTCCTCCTCGGTTCACGATGCAGTCGGTCCCGCTCAAGTACCAGTGCGTACTCAGCTTTGTGTCACCCTTTGTCCGCCGCTCGCTGATCTAGTCCGCTGGCTTTCCATTGCTCGCAGCTTCAAGGCCGCGACGACGATGCAGGTTCTCACGACGAACGCAATCGACGAGGACCGATACGTCTACAAGAACAAGAACAAGGGGACCCATCTGCTCGTCCATGCGCTCGACTCAACAGACGTAAGTCAGGGACCTCGTCTGTTTCTCTGGGTCGAGCCGAGATCACGCTGACCAGCCGTTATTTGCTACCTTACAGCCCGTTCCATCCGAGTCTCCAGATAAGGCTGCGATGGCCAAGGTGGACCAGAAGCTGTTGGCCAAGGTCAGACAGGTGAGTCTCGTTCGCGTCTGGGCCCGTGGATGCTCGCGTTGGGGCTGATCAGAATGCTCCTGCCGGCTGATCTCAGCTCTTCCAAGACCCTGGAACCGTTCCTGGACTCGAGACACGCCCCGTGTGGACTCGACATGCGCTCGGCAACATGTTCAAGGAGCCAGAGGGCACAATCTCATCTTTGTGCGTCCATGAGTCCGAGCTCGCTTCCTCCTTTCTGCTCAAGCTGACCCCATCTGCTATCCTACTGCTCTGATCAGGCTGAAGCCGATCCTTGCGCATGTCTCCTGGACGTTCTACGACGGAGCGTTCAGGGACACGCTCATCCGTTTCGGGTTCGATCCGAGGAAGGATCGAGAGGCCAGGATGTCAGTGACTGCTCATCATTCTTTCGTCGGATGTAAGATCGCAAGGCTGATCATCTCCCGTGCGATGCTGGATCCGCAGCTGGCAACCAACCCATCTCCGGATTATCGGCAAGCGGGACACGGGCACGAAGACCCTGGCGCACAAGACGAGAGCGCCCAAGGCGCCGGACATTCTGCCTGGAGGAGATGCTCGGTGAGTCGTCTCTTTACGCTGCTCTCCATCAAGAATCACTAGGCGTGTAGGTACTGACACGGCTTATCCTCGACATGTGCTGCAGCCGGACCCACGTCTTCGACGGCACCAAGCTCCACAAGGAGTTCTCCGGCTTCCAACTCTGCGACATCACCGAGCCTCAGCTTGCCGCTTGGATCGCCGATGACGTCAACACGGTCGAGTCGTTCCAGGTCCGTCACCACCCTCTCCCACCTGGCTTGGTCGCTCCCCGCTCTCGCTGACTTTCGCCATCGACCTCCCCTTTGACTTGCCCCAGATTGAGAACGGCTGGTACCGTCCCACTCGTCTCCGCCTCATCAAACGCCTCCTCCGCGCCAAATACGTCTGCCTGCTCGAGCACGGCGTCCCTCTGCCCCGACAGGACTGCGACGCCGTCATCGAGGCCTCGCTCGCGGAGGAGCGCGTCCTGGAGGGTGGCGGCCAGGTCGAGATCGAGGAGGAGATGAAGGCGAAGGAGCCTGCGCCAGTCAAGGAGAAGAAGCCCGTTGGGAGACCAAAGGGGAGCGGGAGGCCAAAGACGGCGGCAGAGATGGCGGCAGCCAAGAGCAGGGGCCGGTTGGGAGGAAAGATCAGGGGTGCGGCTGAGGAGGAGAAGATCGTGAGTCGCCCCCTTCTCGTATGGTCCGAGACGATGCTGATTCGCCATCTTTGACTTTGTATCCTCTCAGGCTGCTCGACTTCGACGTGACCTCGGCATCAGCAACAGCGTTCCTTAGGATCGACCCTTGCTTCTCTTATCGCTTCTTCGCCGGAGCTTTACCCGGCCATGCGCGCTCATCTACATGTTTACATCCGTCAGGACTACTTGTAGCGGAGAAGGAGAGTCGGAGTAGTCATCGAAAGCTCGCGGCGGGCGTCATCTCCATCTCAACCATCTCGCAGATCATCTCGAAAGAAGTCGACATACGTCTGATCCATGCTCTCCCTTACATAGAGCACGCACCTGTCTGCTGCCTTCCATGACCCAAGAACGAGGGGTCCGACCTTCGCCGGTGGTCCGTTTGGGTCGCGTTGGTCCGAGCTCACGCTTCTCCTCCCATGCGCGCAACACCGACGATCCGAGATGACCTTTTCGACGAGGAACTCCTACTACCTTCGCATCTCGCGCGATACGGTGCTCGTGCTCTATCTGTGTAGGTGTCTGTTTTCTTGACCAGGGCAGCTAGAGCGCTGGAGTGTCGAGCTCGATGAGCTCACCGGCTCGTCTCCCTCTTTCTGTCCGCCCAGATCTCGACCAAGCCCACGTCAGATGGATGACGGACTTTACCCTCCAGAAGGTTTTGAATGACCTTAGAACAAGGTTAGTACTATCTCACACCTTGTCGTCCTCGTCGTCGGCCAGATGGTTCAGGCTCGATGACGACGTCGGTGAGCTCGACCTCGGAGCTGATCCGCCGCCTGCTTCGCTTTTGCTCTGCCGGCTGCAGGATCGGACCCAAGCTTGAGGCTGAGAAGGACATGACTGCCAACGTTGGATCGACGGCTGGCCAGAGCGGCAAGAAGGGTGGTCCGACGATTGACGTCCATCAAGGCGGTCAGTCCTCGTTTCCGAGCTCACACCCTCGTCGCGGCTGGTCGGTTCTTCGACTCGCTCTGCTGACCACTTCTGCCCCGGACGTCATCTCGACACTACCTCTTGGATCAACCAGACGACTACCAGTTTTGCTACTTTCTCCGCAAGACCGAACATCGCCACGTCGTCCTCGTCAAGAACAAGCGGTTCGTCTCCCGGCCGATCCCACCCGCACCCGACTTTGACGGCGCGTTCGACGACGCAGAGGATGCTACACCTGCACCCAGAACGAGGCGGAGTCGGTCAAAGTCGACGAGGGGCAAAGGGAAGGGTAGGGATGGGTCCACAGCGGCGGGCAAGAAGAGGAGGAGGGTCGTCGATAGTGAGGAGGGCGACGGGGAGATGGAGAGGAGCATGAGGAGCGAGACGAGGGAGTCGGAGGATGGAAGCGAGAGGGACGAGAGTGTTGGACCGTCGAGGCTGAGAGGCGGCGCTGGGAATGAAGAAGAGGACGAGGAGAGCCCGATGCGCGCGTTGCGGAGAGAAAGCACCGCAATGGAGCATCACGAAGGTCAGTCTCACTGCGTTCGATGCCATGCGCGAGGTCGCCAAGTTGTATGCTGAACGGGTCTTCCTGCCGCTTCTGGTCTGTGCAGACGTCGACGCCGCTTCTTCCCCAACTGCGACCCCGGCACCGTCGTTCCCGACCGTCAAGGCCGACCCGGACGACCCCCTCCAACCATCCTTGTCCGACCTGCTCGTCGGGCCCGCCAACGAGGACGACGACGACGACGAGGCTCCTCTGGTTGCGATGACCGAGGAAGACTTTCCTCCAGCAGCGCTCGGAGCCGAAGAGATGGAGGATCAGAAACCCTTCGACCTCGGCGCAGGCGGCAATCTTGGCGGACCGTCCGGAGGAGGTTTCGACGAGGACGAGAAGCTGTTCAAGCCGGCTCTGGAGTTGACGTATCTGGGTCAGTTCCGCCTCGGCCTACCCGTACAGCCGCCGCCTGGCCGGCCTGGACTGACATCGTTCCCTTCCTTCGCTTTCATTCAGGCTTCTCCATCTACGAGAAACATCTCTGCATCGTCATCGAACCATGGCCTGCCCTCCCCTCCGCCCCCAAAAATCGCAACAACTCCCGCACACCGTCTTCCACCCCCTTCGGCTCCCACTTCTCGGACCGCCCACCCGCCCAATCTCGCTCCGGCTCGGTTGCCTCTTCTTCCGCGACCTTCACGCCTGTTCCGTCCTCTCGACGCGGAGCGTCCAACTCGGTCACGCCTGGCCCGTCATCGTCCTCATCACTCCGGACGGGCACGCCGCTGTTCCGCCCTCAGACACCGATGGATGACGACGAGGATGGTCGAGAGGAGGAGTGGGAGGCTTGGAGGGGACGAAGCGTCTCGGTCGTTCCTGGTGGCGGAAGGACGATGAGTCCGTCTGTCGAGCCGGAGGACAGAGGAGGAGACGAGGGCAAAGGGGGGATGATGCAGTTCTCGCAGGTGATGATGACCAGTGGTGGGAGAGGAGACGGGGAGGTCAGAGTTGGGGAAGGAGAAGAGGGCGAGGATGGAGGTGATGGAGGGGATGATGGGGAGGGCGGGGATATTTGACGGGGAGATTCACGCATGATCGATCGACACTGTCAGGTCTGCTGTAGGTTTGCTCGCGTTGAGATTTAAATGATCTATATTTGCTAATTGACCCGAAAAAAGAACGCGCCTTCGCCAGGAAGATCTCGCCCCCGCTCGGGCAGACTCTAGACACCGCTACCCCAACTCACCCTAGCCCGTCTATCTACTATTCAACGGCAAGGTGCACCACCACCTCCCAACAGTATCTAGCGCAACAGAGGGAGTCCGCTGAGCACGCTCTCGCGGTACTTGACGTACTCGTCGCCAAAGAACCGAACGAGCAAGCGCTCCTCCTCTGCGAAACCGAGACACAAACGATGAGGCAAGTCAGCAACTTGGGACATGGAGAACTTTGGACAAAAGCGAAGAGAGGACCTACCTCCGATCCTGCGGAAGAACCATCGCCACAAGAAGAGGGCGAACGCGATGGTCGAGAAGACGTTCCCGAGCAGGATCTGCGTCCCGACGGCCCACCAAAAAAAACCAGCGTACGACGGGTGACGCGAGTATCTACAGTCACAGACATACTCGCACAAAGTCAGCCTACTGTCAACAACACCTCGAGCTCAGTCCGAACTCACGCGTAGACGCCAGTCTTGACCAGCACGTGGTCGTCCTTCTTTTTGTACGCGATGTGGTGCGAGAACGAATGACTTGCGTGGATCATGGCGCAGGATCGGAGGAGTTGTCCTCCGATGAAGATGGCGAGACCGGCGAGTCGGAAGGTCGGGTGGGCACGGAGGTAGTTCATCGGGTTGGAGGGCGAGAGGTACGTAGTACTGAGGAAGTACTCGGTGATCCCGACGAGGTGGGCGATGTGGTAGTGGATTCCGTTGTTGAGGAGGTAAGCTGGCGAGGGGGTGACAAGGTGGAGTCAGCGGGTGAGCTTGCAGGGAAAGAAGTCAAGGGGGAGAGGCAGGGCGAAGCTCACAGTCGACGTTGACCTTTGACGGGTTCCAGATCGCGGTGACTTGGTATTCGCACATGTGGAAGATTGA
The DNA here is from genome assembly GCA_036245725.1 of Mrakia hoshinonis. Lineage (NCBI taxonomy): Eukaryota > Fungi > Basidiomycota > Tremellomycetes > Cystofilobasidiales > Mrakiaceae > Mrakia > Mrakia hoshinonis. The sequence continues at coordinate 241,157 of BTPH01000049.1, forward strand.
CCAGGAGACGAGATATGTAGCAAACATTGGGTCGACCCGGTCAATGAGTCCGTGGATCCATTCGACCGAGACGGGTCGGACGACGGCAGGGAGGAGGGGAAGCGCGAGGATGAGCGAGACCGAGAAGATGGATCCGAGGAGGAACGCGATGGCCGAGACCTGGTAGGTTGGGTCTGCCGTCCATGGGATCCAGGCGGTGAGGAACTCGAGGAACGCAGGGGGTGCGAACGGGCGAGGCCGGGAGGCGAGGGTTGACGAGGCGGAGGAGGGAGGAGCAGAGGGTGAGCTCGACGCGTTCGGGGATGAGCTCGTCTTTGCAGAGAACGGGGCAGCAGAGGTCGACATTTTTGCGGAAAGAGAGCTTCTGTCAGGTCGAGGCGTGCAGAGAGCGTGGTGGTTTGGAGGCAGACAAGTCGAAACGGCTGGATCCGGAATCTGGGTGAGCTCGAAGCGAGCTCAGGGGGGAATCAAAGGGAGGGAGAACAACGGTAACGTGACTCCGGGCTCCGCCGTCGGCCAGCTCGAGCGCTCGAGCTCAACATTTTCCTCCTTCCCTTCCTTCCCGCCCTCATAACCGCCTTGAGCTCTCGCAGGACGCCCGCACCATGTCAGCAACCCCAGAGACCATCCCTGAACACCCGTAAGCTTTCTTCGGCCCTGCTTGGAACCCTGGTGGTCGAGGGTGACCAAAAGCTGACCCCTTGTGCTTGCTCGCTCGTCCGCTCTCGTCTCTCGGCGTTCGTCCCGACAGGTTCATCCGCGTGCTCCCCATCCCCAACAAGGGCCTCGGAACAGTCGCGTCGACGTTCATCCCCAATGGCACGCTCGTGATCGAGGAGGCTCCCCTCTTTGTCTTGTAGGTAGCTCACCCTCGCCCCGGTAGGCCCTGTTGACCTGGCTGACCTGCTCCGTCTTTGCCCTCCCCAGCGATGCTCCCTTAGCAGCGTTCATGTTCTCCCGCCAAGTAGAGATCAACCCGCTCGAGGAAGACAACTCGTTCAGCGCACTCGACCGGCATCTTGGGTGAGTGAGCTTGGACGTACTGGAGCGCGTCTACGAGCTCGAGCGCGACTGAGACTGACGTCGTCCCGGTGCCTTCATCTGCTGCTTCCACTACGCCTTCGCTCGTGCCAGTCACCTCGTCGATGGGCTGATGGAGTTCAAGTCGGACGCCGACAAGCAGATCCTGCTCGAGCTCGCCAACACCCACCCGGAGCTGCCTCCAGGCTACGTACGTCCGCTTACTGTCCCGACCCGCATCTTCTCTGAGCGCTCTGCCCACACCTCAGCTGACCGAATGTCTTCTTTGCCTTTGTATGTCTCCAGGGCGTGTTCAAGACCAACGCCATCTGCACAGTGCTCACCCAAGGCGGACTGTTCCCTCTTCTCTCGCGGGTCAACGTGCGTACAATCTTTCCGTCGAGACCTATCCGTCGGGCTGCCACGGTCTGGTCTACACGACGAATATGTCTGACTTCACTTCTCGTCATTTGAACCTGTAGTCCTCCTGCCGGCCGAATCTGTCGCGTCCGCTTTGGTCGAAACAGGATCGCCTGATCCGTCTGTGGACGCTTCGAGACATCCAGGAGGGCGAGGAACTCGTAAGTCCATCTTTATCATTCTCTTGTGTGTTGGGACCTTCTTTGGAACCCTGTGGTGCTTTGATAGGCCGATCCTAGTGTCGGCATGCCCGCTTCCGCCTTCCGCGAGCCAGTTGTGAGCACAGACACCGATAGCTGACACGTCCCGGTCTTCTTGATGGCTTTGTCTATCCTGCAGGACTGGATGTACCTCGACTCGTACTCTCGGACGACCGCTGAGCGTCAAGATGACACCCTTCGAGTTCTTGGTGAGTCACTCGTCCGATCTCTCATCTTCTCATCGTTCAACCCTCTCATCCTCTCTCTCCTTTCATTCTCCTTCAGGCTTCCCCTGCGGCTGCCCCGCCTGCTCCTCTCCCTCCCCCGAATCCGACGACCGCGTCCTCCGCCTCAAAGACCTCACCACCCGTCTCCCCGTTACGGACTTCGACACACCCCTCGACCCAGACTGCTCGTCCGACGAGCTCGACCTCGAGCTGATCGTCATCCAGGAGATGATTGACTTGGCTCGACTCGAGTCGCTCTGGGATTTGGAGAAGAGTCTGTTGCGACGACAGGAGGTGGTGAGGAAGGTGCAGAGGGGTCCGAGGGGGATGGTCGTTGGAGATGGGAAGCGGGAGTTGGAGAGCGGGATGGCTTGCCCGTGCTGCGTCTAAGGAGCGAAGGGAAGATCGTCTTGCTGGTTTGGTTTGAGAGAGGCGATAGAGGTCAAGACTGAGGTTTGGGTTGGGTGGACACTCAGTCGTTCGGCGCTGCACGAAGGGAAAAGGGTCGAGCTTGACTCCCCTACTTTTCGTGCGGGCCAATGAACGAAAGCTCTCTTTCGAATCACTAGATGGGATGATAGATGGATGCCGCTTTGATTCTTTCCTCGAGGGCCTGGTGGATACTGTCCTCTGTTGATCGCGCGATAAGCTGAAAGGTGAAGCGTACTGAAAGGCTGGTCAGTGCGATGCTGTAGTTGGTGTATGCTATGCTGTGCTATTTTAAAGACGGCAGAACCGTTGAGTAGAGACGTGAAGGAAGCCCGAACGAGAGAAAGTGAAAAGATGGTCCGTGACGTTACGATATCATACACAGAAGGAAGAGAACTTCCTCACTTCCCTCCCCGCCCCACACCAAAGCCGACAGACCCGACGCCGGCCGTCTAGCTCTCCCCCGCGACTCCCCTCCTCCATCGGTCGACCTTCTCCTCCGGTCTCGGTCCCTGCGGAGGCTGCATCATCATCGGCTGCTGCATCCCCATCATCCCCATCGGTCCTCCTCCCATCCCCATCCCCATCCCTCCGAACCCAGGCTGACCTCCGTAACCCATCCCGCCCATGCCGAGCATCCCACCCATCATCATCTGCTGCTGCTGTTGCTGGTGCTGGTGGTGCATCATCGCCATCTGGTGCTGCTGGGCCATGTAGACTTGCTGGAGATGTTGCGCTTGGGTCATGCCGAGAGGGACATCGTCGTCGTCTGCTGCTCCGCCTGGACCTTGGAGCGACGAGGCGCGTCGGAGGCCGAGAGGCTTGTCGTCTTCGTCCTCGTCGTCGCCGGCTCCTGTGGTAGGGTTCGGGACTGTGTGGGTTGAATGGATGGTCGGCGCACGGAGGGAGGCAGTCTGGCCTCGTTGAGCGAGGATCTGTGCGAGAGGTCGTTCCTCGTCCGAGTCATCAGATAGCGGAGGCTTGGTGATGGATACGAAGGACGAGCCGCGCGTCTGGCCGATACCGCCGGTGGAGAGGTTGTATTGTGCGGCGAGAGGGACCTCGTCGTCGGATGAGGTCGACTCGGACGCGACCTTGACGGTGGACGCGACAGACTTTCTCGGTCCGGACGAGCCCTTGCCGGTCCTCCTCCTGGGCGTGTCGTCCTCATCGCCGTCGTCCTCGTCGGAGGATGCGAACCAAGTTCCGATCCCGAGACCGGCGCTCTCGCCACTCCTTCGGGGCGCCTTGCCCTTGCCCTTGTCCCTCCTCCTCTTGGCAAGTCCGAGGTCGTCCCCTCCTCTCTCGGCATCGCGAGCCTCCCAGTCCGAGTCCGAGTCGCCATGCAGGATCTCGGCCATCTCGGCAGACGGCGAGTGTTCGAGCAGCGAGAGCGTCGGCGGCAGAGTCGAGATCCGGTTCTGGTCCTTGGTTCCTCCAGGCGAGGAGGGTAGCGGCGTCTCTACCGCGGCAAGCGTGTTTGGGCTCATTGGCGGGAGCGCCGATGACGTATTGCCGCTGGGCGAGGTTCCAAAGATGGACATGCGAGACTTTCGCTTGCTGGCGAGCTTCTTCTCGTGCTTGGCCCGCTTCCGCTCCTCCTCGACGGCGAGCTGCAGCCTCTCGGCCTCGTCTCGCTTCTCTGCCCGTTCCCTCTCGCCTCGCTCCTCCTCCTCTCGCTCGCGCGTCTCCTTCTCCCAGAGTTGGTCGATCCCAAACACGGACGATCGCTTCTTGCCCATCCCAGGTCGTTCGCGCTCGGCACTGCCCGGGTTGAGGAGAGTGTTGAGTCGAGCGGGGTTGCCTTCCGTTGGCTCGATGTAGGACGCACGAGCGCCGGGAAGGGTGGGATTGAGGTGTGACGAGACCGGCCGCTGACTGAGGTTGTCGATGGAAGTGGACGACTTCGTTCTCGTAAACATGGCAGGTCGAGCATCGCCGGTGAACACCCTGCCGGGATCAAAGGAAAGAAAGAGAGTCAGCTAGATGTCGGCAGTGGAACAATTGATCCGGGAGACCAACGTACCTCTGCTTTGACTTGAGCGCCGACTTTCTCTCCTCGAGCACCTCCATCAAACTCCTCCCGTACAAGCTGCCAGGACCCCGATAGTCGCTCTCCGCTCGGTTCAGTCCAGCCACGCTCTCGAGACCCGCATCCTCGTCCAGCTCCCATCCTCGCTCGCCTTCCTCGAGCGCACCACCCATAAACTCCTTTCCTCGTCTCCCATCGACGACCAGACTCGCCCGGAACGTCTTTTGTGCGAGCGTCAGCCTCTTCTCTGGGACGCCCGTGGCAGCAGCAGAAGCGACAAACGACGAGGACGACCTGGAGTGGACCATCGGAGGGCGCGAGGTGAAGGATGCTGGGAGCGGCTTGGAGTCGGTCGTCATGAACCCCTGTCGCGATGACGAGCGGGAGAGAGGCACGTTGCCGCCGTTGGGATCGAGAGGGGCGGGCATCACGAGGACCGGAGGGAGATGGATCGACGAGGTCGGCGTCGTCGCAAGCCGATGCGTCTGCCCAAAGTGAGCGAGCGAGGTCGGACGCGCCTTGTTGCGAGGCTTCCCCGGAAGTCGTCTGCCGGTGTTGTCCTCCGAGGTTCGTCGATGGGCGTCTGTCCCATCCTCGTCGTCCGAGAAGCCCGGAGGGACCGGGGTCATCCTTGACGAGATTGACTGCGACTTTGGATCGAACCGGGACGCGCGACCCTTTGACGGCGGGGGTACCCATCTCTCCTCTTCCTGGAGCATCTCCTCGTCCGAGTCGGCGAGGGCCTCCTCGTGGTCCTGGTCGTACCGGCTGGCCCGAGTGACCTGCGACATCCGAGACGGTCCACCTCGTCCGACACCGTCCATGGAAGGTCGTCGGTCGACCTCGCCGTTGTCGTTCCGGGCGAGCAGGTCGGGTGTGTGCCGCCCAATCTCATCAAACAGAGATGTTCCACCTGGGGTGTGTCTCCCGCCCTCCGGTCCGTGTCTCTCGTCTCGCTCGCCGAGTTCGAGGTCGAGTCCACGGAAGGGCGTGTTGGGCGCCGTGGGCGAGAGAGGCCTCGAGCTCGTCGACGGGAATGGGACGGCTCGATCGTTGTAGTCTCCGGCGGTTGATCTGGGCGTGTTGGTGCCGCTGTGGTCGTTGCGGAACATGGGCGGCAGATCGAGATCGCCTGCTCCGTCGTCGAGAGGAACTCGATCAAGGAAGCTGTATCCGGAAGACGGGCGAGACAGCTGGCTCCAGCCAGACTCTGGCGTCTTGGTCGTAGCGCTGTTCCTTCGGCTGTCCCCCTCGTCCAGCTGCTCGATCGGTTCCTCGACCTGGACGGGCACCTGAGTAGCGACGGCGAGCGGCTGCTTCTTCTTTGGCGTCACTTCCTCGGTCGTCGCTGGAGTCTGCTCTGATTGATGCTGCTGTTGCTGGTCTGCCGTCGTGTCTGCTGGTGGTCGGGTCCCGTACACGCCCTCGAACTCGACCATCCCATCCTCGTCCTGACCAGTCACTCCTCGAGCAAACCCAACTTCCTGCTCCTGCGGCGTACTAGGCGCGACGTGCAGGTCTCGCACCCTTTGGGCGTACTGGCCCATCTCTCCGACCTCGTCTCCTGCGGTATGAGCGAGAACGAGACTCTCCCAATCTCCCATGCTCGCCGTCCTTCCTCTTGCTCCAAACGACCTCGCTGTCGGTCCCTCTCCTCCGAGCGACCTCGGCAGCGAGGCGATCGACTGCCTGAGTGTCTCGCTCAACGGTCGGATCGGTTCCGCTCCGGGCTGGGCGACCGGCGGAGGCACGACCTTGGGTCGGGACATGAGCAGCGCAGACAGACGTCGCTTCGTCGTCGATCCGGACGGGCGAGAGGACATCGACGCAGAGCCCGAGGCCATAGGTATCCCAGCCAGATCGTCGAACGACGGGACGTTGAACAGGGCGACAGGGGCGGGCGCCCAGCCGGAAGGCGAGGAGGCGAGCGACGCAGATGAGGAGGGAGCAGCTCTAAGCGTTGGAGGACGAGCGAGCGGGTCTCCGAGCGGGATGGACTCGAGGAGCGAGGTCGAGTTGAGCGGCTGGGTCGAGTGAGGTCGAGGCGGGACGTGCGCCTTTGGCGGAGCCGTCTGCTGCACCTCAAACACCGAGGGTGCGTCCATCAAGTCGGATAGGACGCCCGAGATGGATGTCCGCTGAGCTGATCTGACCTTTGGTGTGACGAGCGTGGGTTGGGAGACGGTCACCTGGCGGGGCGTAGCGGGTGGAGACCCGGACGGCTGGCCGTGAGCTTGAGCTTGGACGGCCGGAGGAGGGGTCGACGGTCGGACGTCCTTGAGGAACGGTGACGACGATCTACGAAAGTCTTGGACGACCGGAGAGGGTTGCGCTGCACGTTGCTACATGACATGATCCAAGATCCGGGAGAATCGGTCAGCCAGAGCAAGCGGCACGGCGGGGAGGTCGAGCTGAGATGTCGACCCCTTCCCTCGGACCCCTCCGTCCAAGCGAAGCCAGTCAAGGAGCATCAGAACTCACCCTCTCTTCCTCCTCTGCTGCCTCAATCTCCCTCTCCCTCGTCCAGTCCCGTCGGACAGGCTTGGTCGACTGCTCTGGGCGACCGTGCCCCCCACTTGGCTCCCGTCGCGAGCTCGCCTGACTCTTTGGTCTCGACGCCCTCACGGACGACATGATCGCAGACTCCTTGGCCCACTTGCGATCGTGCTCAGGAGTGTACGGCGAATCGTTATCATACTCTGCAAGCACGAGGGGCAAGGTCAGCAAGCGGAACAGAAACCAGGGAGGGGTGAGCTCGTCCGTCGCGGCTCGAGCGGGTGACGAGCGAGCCAGGACTCACCGATGAGAGCAGCAGCGAGCTGCACCCGGGAGAGAGAGCTCATCCGGAGCGAGAAGGCTAGAGACGAACAAGCAAGGAAATCCAGAAGAAGGACGGGAAGAGAGGAGAGGGTGATCGTTGAGGGGTCAGGATGAAGGGGACGCCCGCAGCCGGGGTCGTGCGACGTGACTGATCTTGGCCGACGTGCATCTCGGAGCCTGCAGAAATGACTGAAAAGGACAAGCTCTCACCATCCGTCCAAGGAAGAAAGGTACACCGTCTCTTTCGCGCCTGTTCCGTCCGACAAGTCCAAGATGTGACAGACGCGTCTGTCGGCCGGCACAGTGATGCTGGCGGACAACGAGGACGTTGACTCGACGGAAACAAACCTCGATCCGGACGAAGTCAGAGTGGAGCTGGTGTCAGGTCGAAAGGGGAGCGAGATTTAAAAAAAACGAAGCCGAAGCAATAAGTGGAGCCGATCCAGCCGAGGCCTCGGCGTCATGTTGCAGACGCGGAGGGACACTCGACGGTGGACCGGCAACGAACCATGGTGAGCTCGGGAACTTTGTTTTTACAAGGGAGGAAGGGGGTGTCGAGTTTGGGGATTGGGGTGGGTTAGGAAAGGGGATAAGGAGTTTTACAGCTGATGCTATAGGCAGGATTAAGGTGTGCGGAGTAAGGGGGACGAGGGGGGCGATAGCGGTTGTAGGTTTTAAACTCCCGACTCCATTCCAGAGAGTCGGGAGGGGGAGCAGAACTTGTGCATGACCTCGAACAGACTAGCTGATTTAGTAAAGAGGCACCACCCAGTACCGCTGTGCGAGTACGGATGCGAAGGAGTTTTGTGGGGCGACACTCACCCAAAACGAGCTCCCTATATACCCCTGCACCTTAAGCAGCACACTCCAGCAAGACCCTCCCGTTCATGCCGAAAAGATCTGCGCGCCGGCACGAAGCCAGTCCGATCGTCAGGGACCGACGGCGGCACTCGTTACGATCCAGACGGGACCCGCCACCGCGCTCCTAATGTTCATCGACGCAGCAGACTCTTACCCGGTTCCTCTCGCGACTTGATCTGATCTCCTGCAATCATAGTATATGAAAGAGACCAGTGAGACGTGAAACCAAAGACGACGAGGCCCATCGTCATGCACGATCCAGAACCAGCGCTCCCCTCGCCGGCGCACCGAAGAACGCACAAGCAAAGTTCTAGCATACACAACAGAGCCAGCAATCAGCGTTCCGACTCAACACCGCGCACGAAAACTCATCTCAGCCTCTTTGGACTCACCCAGACAGCCTTCCCCACCCTTCGTCTCTCGACCGCCCTCATCAAATCGCGGGAGGGAAAGAAGGGATCAGCGAACAGTGACGAACCTCTGGCGGCGGTCGAGAACGCAAGAAAATCTCGCGTCTGATACAGGACGTACAGCAGACTTTCGGGACGAGATGGGCGAAGCCGTCGGTGTGACCGGAAGACCGTTCTTGAGCGTCGGAGGCTGTAAGAAAAGGCAGGGTGGGTAGAGGGACAGAGCCGAGGTCGAGGGCAGAAGGAGGAGGGACGGTGAGCTCATGTTGTCGGTCGCGCGCGCTGCCCTCGTCCGTCCGACGAGCATACGAGAGACACGTCACTCACCAAAGCGGCTCTCTTGGGCAATAGAGACATGATGGGGACATGCCGGTCCATCTTGACAAGCTCGGGGAGCTCAGTCGAGACGAGAGCGAGGGCAGGGGTCTTCCTGCCGCGGACGAGAGTCGGGGCGGCCGCGTTGGACATGGTGGAAGGGGTGCCGTCGAGTGTCGAATGGCCAGAGGAGGGGAGATGAGTTGAGGGTAGCGATAGAGCGACAAGACTCGAGGTGGTGGTAAGGCGTTAGGAGAAGGCGTCGAGGGCGCCTGGAGCAGACAAAGTGTGAAATGGTCAGGACTCGGTGGGACAGAGAGGGGCAGGTCGGGAGGCGAACCTTTTCGATCCAACAAAAGCGAGCCTGAGTGATCGAGGAGTCCATTAGAGACTCAGAGGATGCTTGATACAGTCTTGATGGGAGATCTCGGCCGAGCGGATGAGAGCACGCGCTCAGGAAGACCAGCAGCGACGCGACGAGGGTAGTCAGCGGGCACAGTTGGCGCCAGGATCCTGATGAGCGTCAAAAGAAGGAGAACGGAGGTCAGCGAGAATCTTGGAGACATGGTTAGAAGAAACAGAAGTCGCTAGAAGAACCTCGAGGCCGAGAGTACATACAGTCTGCCCGGACACGGTCAGACGAAGCACGCCGCCTAAACCACCCGTCGGGACGGAGAGCCACCAAGAGGGCCGCGTATCTCCTCCTCTGGTGCTTCTGAGTGAAAGAAGTCGTCCATTTGCTGGATCTTGAGCAGTCTGGCCGTCCGTTGATGCCCAAAGCTAGCTCGACCGTCTCGTCTCGCGTCGGCTGCCCGCCAACGATCAGCACCGTCGACCATCCTGCCATCCTCTTGCCAGCTCCAGCTACGACCGGCTGACATCCAAGGCGGAACGGAACGACCACTGTGTCCGATGAGCGATGGCGAGGATGTGCCGACGTGGGGCTGGGCCCACCATTGGAGAGGTTGTCCGAGTGGGCGAGGTCATCCCTTCGGGTCGAAGGTTGCTGGTGAGTCCAGACGCGTCGGCTGCATCTTGAGTCCAAAAGTCGAGCGTGCTGCATCGTGCGGATGTGATCCATCGGGCAGGTCCCAGGCCTGCGAGACGGGAGACGGTGGCGGTCTCGTGCGGGACGAGATGGGAGGACGGACGTTGAGCTCCGTCGGACGTCTGGTCCACAGTCGCACTCGCTGAGCGCCATGTCGCGAACGAGCGAATGCGATCAGCCGATGCCGGTGGAGGAGCGTTGGTGCGGACTGCTGGACTGGCGGCTAAGGACGTGGCGATCGATGATGGCCGTTGGGCCGAGCAGGGTCGATGGGAAGGAGCGGGAGGGACCTCCTCCTCCCTTGTATCCTTCAACTCCATCGGTCGTGTCGCGCTCGTTCTCGACAATCCGGTGGCGTTGATCTTGTCATCCTCCGATCACGGTACCGAGACAACGGATCGGTCCCGGATCAGGGGAAGCGGATGGGTGCCTGGCCCTGGCCGGGTTCGGCTCGGGACGAGCGCGAGCTCACCTCAGAGAGGGAGGTCAGGAATGGTGGTAGTGCCTACAGAGTCTGTCGTCGACTACAACTGCCGTCCGCCTGGGTCACCAAAGCGAACGACTGACACGTCCTCTTTCACTTCTGCACAGACTGCCTTCTCGTGAACCCGCTGAGCGACGCTCGCCCCTGCTGGGACCATCGATGGCCTCGACGCGCCAGAATCTCGTCACTGCGTTCAGCTGGACACGTACCGACGTACCGACCAACTCTCGTCCTTGATCAGCCCTGGAATCGTGCTCGTCCGTCTTCGGAACCAGTTGGCGCTTGTTGCATGTTCTCGACCTCGCACTGCGCTCGATCTCTTCATCTCGCCCGTCTGGTCCGACATCCGAGCACAAGCCGTCGCCTTATTGATGGCTCTACGGTCGACACGAGCGTTATGGAACCTGTACAACAGTCTTGTACTCTGACGTGATCGCCCTGGGTCGCACGTCGAGCCACACCATCCGCCGACGACAGCCTCGTCGAACACACCAGGACTGTACCACCTTCAGGATCTTGACTCTTCAGGACTGTCATATCAGTGGCGAGCGTCTTGCATCGTGCTAGATGGACTAGTCGGAACGTGCTGGACCACGCTCGGTCTGGCCGATCTACTCGACGTCCGCGGCACATGTCATCTCGGAGTTGGCGCCGGGCTAGTGCATTCGTCTGCATGAGTGCGCTAGCTCTGTTGAGCCCTCGGCAGATCGTTTCGACGCGGCGGTGGTTTCGAGCGATCCATCCACTTCACGTCGTCTCATCCCTCCAACCACTGCCGCCGCCTCTCCGCTCAAGCTCCCCTCCTCCCAACACCCTCCGCCCAGCACCCCTCCACGGTCCCATCCCCGCTCCCTTTTCGTCAACATGGTCCTCATCACCCCGAAGCCCTCTCGCCGACGGCCCAACACTGCTCCTGGGTCGTCTGTTCACACGACGCCGACCTCGTCCCTGGATCTCGACTCATCCCCTGGCGCGACCTCTGGCTCGTCCTCGTCCTCGCTCGACTCGCCCGAACTCGACTTTGCAGACTTTCTCGCCTCGGCTCCTCAGCCAGGAGAGCTCAAGATCTTTGGCGAGCCGGTGGGGTGAGAAAGACGGATTACAGGAAGGTGAGCTCGCCAGCCCCCCGCCCATGACCTCTTCCAGGTCGTGTCCGTTCCCATCCAGCTCGTTGCTGACTTTGATTCGACGGCTATCCACAGAATGCCTTCCGACCTCGACCTCTGTCGTTCTTTGGGTCGAGCACGTCGACCTCGAGCTCGTCTTTGTCTGCATCGACTTCGTCCAGTGCGTCCCGACGGTTCAGCTTCAGGTTTCTCTCAACCTCGGCCTCGTCATCCAGCAACGTAAGTCCATGTCCCCCAGACCCTCTCTATGTGCCCTGAAGCGTCTGCATTGAGCTGACCTCGTCTCGCTTCCACTCTGGTCTCGTAGTCGGATCCCCAGCCGCACGTCGCGGCGACCTCCCATGGGATCGGCTTCGTCCGAACGACGACCACCTCCGGAGGGATCTGCTACGTCGCAGAGGAGGTCCACGCCTCTACTGCTGCGGATGCGGCTGCGGCTTTGAGCGTCGTGGAGGACATTGCTGTGAAGACGGAAAGCAAGATTGAGCAGGTCAAGCTCGACGCAAAGGTACGCCGCCCGCCTTCCGTTCGCGCTTCCCCTGTCCGCCCAACTGAGCTTGAGCTGAATCCCTTGCCTTTCCCTCCGTTCTCCCTTGGATCTTCTGCTCATCCAGCAGTCCCTCCCTCTCGTCCGCTCACCCAATCGCATCCCGTCGCACACCCAGCTCTGGACGCCTCCCAATCGCGCTCCTCCTCCGACCCCACCCAAGTCCACCCGCCGACACACCCTCTCCCTCGAGAACGCCTTCAACACCCTCACCCTCACTCGACGACCCGCTCCCACGAGGCTCTCGATTCTCAACAACCCTCCAGCGGTGCTGAGGGATCTCGAGTGTCCGCCCTCGGCGTGGAAGTCGTCGCTGTCGTCGCCGTCGTCGCCGTCGTCGCCCCACTCCCCGACTGCTCCCGACTCGAAGGGCACGGCCGGGCGACGAAAGAAGCGAGGCGATCCGAACGTGGAGGCTGCGGTGGACTGGCTGCGAGCGAGGAAGGGGACGTACGGCGGAGTACTGAGGAGATTGAAGATCGCTGTTGACCCAGTCGCTGAGGGGAGAGAGGAGGAGGGATGGGTCGTGTGTGAGTCACAGGGCGGGTCGGATGGGAACGGGTCGGCCAAAAAAGGTGGGAACGTGCTGGGGAAGAAGGAGGAGGGTGGGAAGAAGGGGAAAGGCAAGGGGAAGAAGGTGCAGCTGAGCAAGACGGGTGGCGCGGGCGAGAAGGTCGGATGGTTGGGGAGGGAGATTGGGGGCAAGGCGCCGTTCTTTTTGGTTTAGTGGGTGGAGGTTTGGGTTGCCATCGGCGTGCAGTGGATGTAGGTCGAGGTTCGAGGAGGGGGACGGGGAGGTGGAGGTGCGGTTCCAGTTCGGATGCTTCGTCTTCATGCTCTGCAAACTTCCTAAACGGGTGCTAGCTTTATCTATACGCTTATTTATACTGCATCGAGTAGCTGCTATCCAATTTCCCCTGCACCCATCTGCTTTTGCGAGATCGCACCATCCTAAGTTTGCGCTGGTTGCCACTGCACATATCACGGAGAGCCCGTCCGCCGGTCTCGGGGTGCTTGCTCCTATCGCTGCCTCCTCTCGGATATACATGCCGTGTAGCGAAGAAGGACGGAAGACATCAGAGGCTACGAGCAGCCCCGGCCTCGTCCCCGCCGAAGTTCGAGTCAAGCTCGAAGCTCACCGTCCCTCCGCTGCTCGCCGCCTCCAACGACCAGCACACCCCCGCACACACTCCCTCCACCATGTCTGCTGCTCTCACTCCCGAGTCAGTCCAGCTCGCTGTGCTGGCTGCTCTTGATGCGTCCTCGTCTGGTACGCTCGAGGACTCTCGCACGCTCGTCGTCGACGGCCGACCGATGGACGGACCCGCCGAGCAGACACTCGTCAAGGCAGCCGTCGACTCACTCAACAGGAAGGAGGTATGTCCTCAGCTTTACCTCATTCTCACGTTCGCTCTTTCAAGCTGTTGGTGCGAGGTGAGATGCGAGCTCGACGAAAGCTGAACGAAGCTCACCTGCTCGCCTGCCTTCTTTTCCCGCTCGCTCCTCGGTGATGGGGGTCTAGATGGTCAACTACTCGCAAAAGGACACGATGGTCAACGTTCTCACCCCCGAGGGATCGTCTGCTGTCCAGCTCGGGTCGTATGAGGCTCAGTTCTGGGGTGCGTTGAACCTGGTCGGCGAGGGAGAGGGCAAGACGCTCAAGCAGGTCCAGGTGAGCTCGGGCTCGTCCCTTTCTGATGATGAGCTCGGCTCTCGCCTCCACGGAGCTCTGACGCTTGCTTGCTTGCTCTTTGGTGGTGTGTTCGGTGATTTAGGACGCTATCGGGGAGGCAACGGTCAAGCTCGGTCAGCCGACGGCGATGAAGAAGAAGTGGTTGGCCAGGGAGGGAGCGACCTTCTTCAAGGCGGTATGTCCACTCGTCCCACCGTCCCCGTGGCTTTGACGATCTCGGCTGACATGGAGTCACGTCGGTTGTCAAGGTCGCTTCGATTGAGGACACGACCAAGGCGGATCTGGTCGAGGTTGAGTCGACAGGGACGCACAAGGGAGGGGACAAGCTACTGTTCGATCTCAAGAAGAGGAAGCTCATCGCGCAAAAGTAAGCACAGCTCGGACTCACTCGCCCCGCAACAGCACGTTTCGGAGGGTGCTGATGTATGTGCGTCGCTTGGCTTTGCAGGAAGTTCATCCACTTCACGGTCACGAAGGGGCCCAACTTCGCCACGACGATCGCAAAGCTCGAGACCGACCTGACGTCCGAGATGGTGACCAGGTACGCACTCCTTCTCTCCAAGAGAGACGGGACATGAGGCGAAGCTGATCTTGCGCGTCTGGCCGGTCTACTGCAGCGGCGCATGGAAGAACGCGTCGTTCAAGAAGTACAACTTTGCCGCCGCCGGAGCACCCACCGACGGAGGATCGCTCCACCCTCTGCTCAAGGTCCGAGAGGAGTTCCGAAACATTTTCTTCGAGATGGGGTACGTCTCGTCTCCCTCCTGACTGGCCAAGAAGCCTCCGAGGCCGACCACTTTGTTTTCCTCGCGGCCGCTCAGATTCACCGAGATGCCGACCAACAAGTTTGTCGAGTCTGCGTTCTGGAACTTCGACGCCATGTTTGTGCCCCAGCAGCACCCTGCTCGTGAAATGCAGGACACCTTCTACATCAAGGGTCAGTCGGGATCTTCTCTCCTTGTCCTTGTTGCTCGCTCCCTGACCCTATCCTCTGCCACCTGCCTTTCCACGCCCACCTTGCCATCCGACAGAGCCCTCCGTCGCCGGTGCCCCTCCTCAAGACTACTACGACCGCGTCTCTGCCACCCACGAGAAGGGAGGTTACGGCTCGATCGGCTATCGCGCACCCTTCTCTCTCCCCGAATCACAGCGACTGCTCCTCCGAACCCACACGACCGCGGTGTCAACGCAGATGCTGTACAACCTCGCCAACCAGCCGGGAGGGTTCAAGCCCGCAAAGATGTTCTCGATCGATCGGGTGTTCAGGAACGAGGCGACGGACGCGACGCACCTGGCAGAGTTCCATCAGGTCGAGGGGGTCGTGGCGGACGTGGGGATCACGTTGGCGGATCTGATCGGTCAGTCCAGCGATGCATGCTATGCATCGCATGTGTGGTGCTCAGAGACACTGACGTCGAACGTTCCTTCTTCCGTTCGTTTTGTCTGCAGGGTTCATGAAGGAGTTCTTTGCCAAGATGGGGATCGAGAACCTTCGGTTCAAGCCCGCTTACAACGTTCGTTTGACGTCCTCCTTTCGCACTCCTGCATGTCCGTGTTCGCGAGGCTGATCTTCCACGCTCCCTTCCCCTCTTGTCAGCCGTACACCGAGGTCCGTGTCTTCTCCTCTCTCCTATCTCCTATACTCCCCTCTTTTATCCATGCTGACACTCCCCTCTTCTCATCTCCCACCCACCCTCCCAGCCCTCCCTCGAGATCTTTCAGTACCACCCCGAACTCGACAAGACGATCGAGATCGGAAACTCTGGCATGTTCCGACCCGAGATGCTCGAGCCGATGGGGATCCCCTCGAACGTCCGCGTGCTCGGATGGGGTCTGAGTCTGGAAAGACCGACGATGGTCAAGTACAAGATCAAGGATATTCGGACGTTGGTCGGGCACAAGGTGGATGTTGAGGGGGTGAGGAAGGCGGCGGCGGTGAGGTTGGATAAGCACTTCCTTTAGAGTTGGTCGGGCCGGATTGAGATGCGCGAGTTTTTCATATCTTCTGAGGTTGTTCAGAGGGGTCGGTCAGCTGGTCTAAGGGTTTCGGGTGGATCTGACGCTTTCTCGCTAGAGCGGAGCATATGAAGTGTGACCTCGGCCATGCGATAGATGCGGGTGAAGAGAGGATAACAGGGGATGCAAACCGAAGAGCGAAACGCATAGCAAGATGAGAGACAAAGGGACGCGACAAACTTATCGCTTGCCACCCTTTCCCTTCCCCTTCGGAGCCGTCTTGGACGACTTCCCCTTCCCGCTCTTGCCCATCCCAACGCCGTCCTTCCGTCCCGCACGGGCTCCCTCTCCTCGAGCGGCCTCGCCCTTCTTCCCGAACTGCAGATCGATCGAACCAAAAGAGAAACTCTCAGGTCAGCACGCATCTCTTCTGCAACCCCACCAGATCCTCCAAAGGGCTCACCTCCGTATCGAACGCGCCCTTCCCAATCTTGATCTTCTTGGGCTTGTCCCCAGCAGCAGGCTTCTTCCCCTTCCCCTTCCCCTTCTGCTTCCCAGCCGGCACCGCCTCCGGCTCCGTGATCTTTGTCGGTCTCGAGCTCTTCTTCGCGGATCGAATCGAAGCAGAGATCTGCTGGCCGTCCCCGACCTCTGCGTCCTCCTCGGCAGCCATCTTTCGTCGTTTGAGCCGACGGGAGAGGCCGTCGTACTTGTCGCGCTTGGGCTGGAGGAACGGAACGAGACGGAAAGAGAATAGTTAGGGAAGTGCGTGTGGATGAAACATGGGGGGAAAGAGAGAGAAAGAAACGGACCTTCTTGACCTCGAGCTCGTCCTTGCCCTTGCCCTTGAGAGCAGCGGCCGACGCGTCAAACCCGGAGACGTACGAGATCTTACTGGCGTCTGTATTGCAGAAAAACAGCCAAGAGGGAAAACGTCAGCGGATGTCCGGAGGCAGAGTGGACACGATCAGGATCTTTGGACTGACCAGCAGATGCCTTCTTCTCCTTCTCGGTCTGGAACCACGTCCTGGCTGGGCGAGACATGATCTCGTCCCGGTGCTCGATCAGGTTCTCTCCCTTGCGGATCTCCATGTCGGCCGTTCGAAGCTGCAGACCAAAAAATCGGTGATGAGCTCCGCGAGATCGGCTCACTAGACACTCTTCAGGAAAAGAGACTGACCGCCTTCTCCTCCTTCTCCTCCCTCAGCACCTCCTGGACCTCCTGCTTGAGGTTGGCGAGGTCCTCGGCCGTCTTGGCGACCGCTTCGGGGGGCACGACTCGGTGGCGGACGTTGTCCTGCGGAGACGATTTGACGGCTGCCTTGAGCATCTTTCGGTCGGCCTCTCCGACGAGGGTGATCGATCTAGAGCAGAGGAAAGGAATGAAGGCGACAGGGGTCAGCTCGAGAGTATGATAAGGGTACAACAGGAAGTCACAAGCGACGTACCGTCCCTTCCTTCCCGCTCGAGCTGTTCGTCCGACTCGGTGGACGTAGGCGGCAAGCTGTCCAGGCATGTCGTAGTTGATGACGGTCTCGACACCCTTGATGTCGAGTCCTCGGGAGGCGAGATCGGTCGCGAGCAGGTACTGGACCTTGCCGTCCTTGAAATCCTGGAGCGCTTGCAGACGCTAGGAAAGTGTGGATGATAGACAGGCTCGGTCAGCTCCACGCTCGAGGTCAGCGGTATGAGACCGAAGGGTGAAAGACGAACCTGCTCCTGCGTGAGGTTTCCGTGCAGCTCTCCGGCCTTCAATCCGCAGAGACCAAACATGACCCGCATCTGATGGGCGAGGGCTTTGCTCCGGAAGAAGACGATGCACTTGTCCTTGACGGTCCGCTTGCAGAGAGCGAGCAGGATGGCAGCTCGGGTTCCACCTCCGTTCACGTCCTCCTGCCCGTCCTGGCCCTTTTCTCTGACTCGGACAAACTCCTGGACGAGGTTCTTAGCCGTCTTCCTCGTCGAGTCGACAAACAGTCGGACGGGCTTGTTGAGCGAGAGTCGGACGAGCTCGTCGACCGAGTCGGTCATGGTTGCCGAGAACAGCATCGTCTGACGCGATCGCGGGCACGACGCGATGATCTCGTTCAGCTCGTCTGAGAATCCGGCCTCGAGCATTCGGTCGGCCTCGTCGACGATCAGGATGTCGAGCGCGTCCATCGTGAACGAGGGCGAGTTTCGGATGTGGTCAATCAGACGACCAGGGGTGGCAATCAGGATGTCGGGCAGGGTTCGGAGGAGGGTAGACTGGGCGGAGAGAGAGAGACCACCTGGAAAAGAGGCGCATCAGATACTACAGAGTCAGCTCAGAGAACGGAGGGTACGCAACAGAGAGGCCTTGGTGGACTGACCAACGAGAAGAGCGAAGCGAACGTCCATGCCGGCTGCGAGTGCCTTTCCGACGGCCTCGCACTGGACAGCCAGCTCTCGAGTCGGGCAGAGAACCAGCACTCGACTGGCGGATCCCTTCCCGCCCTTGCCCTTCTCCCTGTAGAGCATTCGCTCCAAGACGGGGATCATGAACGCAGCCGTCTTTCCCGATCCAGTCACGGCCGATCCGAGGATGTCTCGTCCGAGCAGGGCGAGAGGGATGGTCCGAGCCTGGATGGGTGTGGGGTTGGTGAAGTTGAGGGCGGTGATGTTTCGGAGGATGGGTCGGGACAGGTTCATGGACGCGAACGACGCGGGCGGCTCCGATGCTGATGGCGGGGGAAGCAGGGCGGCCTCGGACGAGAAGAAAGCTGCCTTCCGGTCGATCTGGGCCTGGGTCTCGTGAACGGACGAGTTGGACGAGGCGACCGAGACGTTGTCGTCGTCGTCGGAGGCGGCCGCATCCTCGTCGTCAGAGAGCGGGTCCACGGCCTCGTCTTCGGACGAGAGCGGGTCGGCTCCTCCTTCGGCATCGTCCTCGACAGTGACTCCCATGCCAAAGCCGTCTGGAAAGCAGGATCGACGGTGAAAAAAAGGGTGTGGGGTCAGCCCAAGCTGATGGTTCGAGCTCCAAGTGGATCGTGAGCCTACTGACCTTCCTCCTCGCTGCTCTCATCCTCATCCTCCTCGTCGTCTACACCCTTCCATGATCCCTCTGACTCTGCGTCGCTGTCCTGGTCGTCCGATGCGTCCGAGTCGTCGTCCGAGTCGGAGTCGTCGGCTGCTCGCTTTCGCTTTCCGGCGTCCTTGTTCGGCTTGAGCACCTTGTTCTTGACGAGCACAGATCGTCTGCGAGCAATAATGTCGTCGACCGAGAAACCGCCCTGTGGAGTGCGAACGAAAGCACATGGTGCGGAGGAGGGCAAGGGACGGCAGCGAGGAGCGAGCGGTCAGCTCGAGCTCAACAGTCTTTCCTCCTCGTCTTGATCCGGCCCACGAGCTGGAGACGACACTCACGTCCTTGCCCTCCTCGATGTCCTCTACGAGATCCTTGCCCCAGTCTGTCTCTCCTCCGTTGGCGAAGCCTGCTGCGTCAAAGATGAACTCTGGGTTGAGGTCGTCCTTCTCGGCCTCTGGAGGAGGGGGGGCAGCCTTCTTGGCCGTCTTCTTGGACGACGACGCAACGGGCGTAGGCTGGACGACCTGCACGTCCTCGTCGTCCGAGTCTACGGTCATGATGAGATCCGACATGGCGGACAGAGAAGGGTAGGGGTGAGGGAGAAGGGAGGGAGGGTGGAAGTTGTGAGCTCGACCGTCCACCGGCGGCCCAAATCCTCGAAGGTCGGACGGACGAAAGCGGAGGTCCCAGCCCGAGTCGGTAAACGGATGATGACAGCTCAATGGTTGAAGAGCTTGTCTTCAAAGATGAGCTCGAATACCCTCATCAGGAACATGAAAGCTTGTCAAAGAAGTTGGGCGCGAATCACGTAACCGTCGCTAGGGTCACGGGAGGGAGGCCGAGCTCACCTCGCGCTCCCTCCCCTCGTCGCGCCTCCATCACCCACTCTGCGTCCATTCTACAGCCATGGGTGTCTCATTCTCCAAGCTATGGACGAATTTGTTTGGTGGGGAGGAGCTCAAGGTGCTCATCCTCGGGTAAGTTGCAACCTCTGCGAGCTCATCCCTCACCAAGCTGGCCCTCGAGCTCGACGGACCTGACCTACCCTCCCACTCGCGACACTCTGCCTACAGTCTCGACGCAGCAGGAAAGACGAGTATCCTCTACAAAGTCACCGTCAGTCCAATCTCGGTCTGCCGTGCATCTGTTCAGCTGCTGACGCCTGCGTTGGACCCCTCCCGCTCCAGATGGGCGAGCTCGTCTCAACAGCTCCTACCGGTCCGTACAACCACAGGATCGCGTGCGGGTCCCGCCCACATACTGACTGTCTCCTCACTTCCGTCTACCCAGTCGGGTCGAATCAAGAAACGTACCAGTACAAGAACCTGACGTGCGTGCCTTCGGCCATCGCAGCTCGCCGACGCCAGGCTGACCTCTGCCCCTCCCTCGTCCATGTCCTGGTGCTTTAGGTTCAACCTCTGGTTAGTCCGCGACCGCAATCCGCACATTGATGACCGGATCAGGTTCTCGCACGTTTCGGGCTGGTTGACCTTTATGCTTTCTTGCCTTCGCTCGCAGGGACATCGGAGGCCAGACCGCGCTGAGGCAGTCCTGGTCGCAATACTACACCTCAACAAGAGCAGTCATCCTTGTCGTCGACTCGACAGATCGCGCACGGTTGGGACTGGTGAGGGAAGAGCTCGGAAAGCTCGTCGCCGCAGAGGTCAGTCTCATCTTGTCCCCACCCTGGACCGCTGCAGTGTTGACCATCTCTGCTTGGACACTCTCAGGGACTGTCGAAAGCGCTGCTGCTGTGAGTCGCTTGGACTATCATGGTTACCCTGTGCGCAGTCAGCTGATCCTCTCGATCTCGTTGTCTCCTGCAGGGTTCTCGCCAACAAGCGTACGTTTCTGGTCTCCCTTGTCTTCTGTCTCACAAGCGTCGCCGACGATCCACCCTTACTTTGGTTCGACCAGAGGACGTACCAAACTGTTTGACTGCCGCCGCAATCTCGGAAACGCTGAACCTGACAAGCTTAAAGGACCGTGAGTCTCTGCTCAATCGCTTTGCCACTCAACTCGATGCGAACGCATGCCAGCCCTTTCACCCGTATCTGAGCTGTCTTTTGCCGGCCTTGTGTTCTTTTCCAGGTGAATGGCAGATCGTACCGACGTCGGTGAGTCTTCATCGACAACTTTGCTCGGTCTCTTCACGCTCGGAGCGCTAACACAGTCACCATGTCTCTCAGGCCGCCACCGGGAAGGGTCTCACCGAGGCGTTCGACTGGCTCGCCTCAAAGCTCTCAAAGTAGCATCCCTTCTTCTGTCGTGCCCAGACATACTCCGGACGGTTCCACTCGCTCCGGCGGGCTGCCTCAGCTGCTTGCGTCCGCCCAGCATAGACCCCACCGAGATTGCGGCGCGTGGCCTCTGGTTCCTTCTCCCTTTGCCTTCCATCGCTAGATTTCCTTTTGGTTCTCCCGTATTCCTTGTCTCGTTTGATGCCCCTTCATGCCTATCTCACGATCTTCTCTCTCTCTCTCTGTGATCTGTTTGTGAGAACGCGATGAGTTCTGTCGGCCGACGGGTTTGAGCGAGGCCAGGTTGCCGCGCGCGGACAGACATCGCCGCTTCAATTGGCTCTCGGGGCGGTCGCCCGAATCTCGAGCTCGACTTGTCCCCCACCCTCCAACCATCACACCCACAGACCTAGTCTACCCCATCGCAAGGTGAGTCTCCTTCACTGGAACGTGTGCGAGTCTGAGTCGCGGTTGCTGATCTGTCCGCTTCCCGCTGGTCGACCTGCAGAGCTCGTCCCGTTCTCTGTTCCGAGCCCACCTCCCCCACCGTCTTCCCAGCCATGCCTATCCCCACCTCCCAACCCCGAACCCTGTACGACAAGGTCAGTGCTAGCTCTGCTCTGCACCACGCGTTACTCTGCCGCCCTTGCGACAGCTCTGTGCAGCCCCATGTGTCCTGAGCCGAGCTGACCCCGTCCTGCTCCCCCTTTCCCTTTCCCGCCCGGTCGACCTCATTCCTCTCCTTCGGACCCGCCCCGAAACGACCGTTGCCACTCACCAGGTAAGCCTACGGCCACTTGAATCTTGGTTCCAGCCCCTAGGCATATGCCCTGTCTACGGCTCTCCATATGCTGTCGTACTGACTCGCACGACTGACTTTTGTTTCCCTCGGCGTCATCGACAACCAGGTGTTCGACGATCACGTTGTCCACAAGGGAGACGGAGACGACCTCATTTACATCGACGTGAGTCTATAGTCCCTCGCAGTCACCTCTCTGGGCTCTGCTCCGTCCAGCCCAGCGAGTCGCATGACGATGGGGCGAGCTCGTCCTGGCGTATCTCGAGCTGACCGATTTGGCCGCCCTGGATTGGACTCCCTCTCAAAGCGACATCTCGTTCACGAGGTCACCTCCCCGCAGGCGTTCGAGGGACTGTGAGTGCTGTCTCTGACTGTTGCGTCGTCCGATCTCGCTGTGAGATGTGCTGTCGAGGTGCAGGACGACCAAGAGGGCGAGGTGATCTGATGCGGGCTGAACTCGAGCTGACCACTTTCGGTTCTTCCTCGCCTGTACCTCAGCCGCAATGCTTCCCGACCCGTCCGACGGCCCGACTGCACTCTCGTCACCGTAGACCACAACATCCCGTGAGTGTCGCATCCCATCCCCTCGCCCCTCCGTAGCCGGTCGTCCCTCTCTTCTCGGGGCTGACCGTTCCCTTTCGTCCGTCTGGTCTGCTTCGTGTTCGGTGTGCTGCAGTACCTCTGTCCGAGACCCCAAGAAGTCGATGTACTCTCAGGTGCACGAGCCTGACTCGCGCGCTCAGCTGTCTGCGCTTGAGGAGAACGTCAAGGAGTTTGGGCTCACCTACTTCGGGTTCGGAGACCGAAGGCAAGGTCAGTCTGCTTCCTGTCCCCGAGTTCGGACCCACACGATGCAGTGTCTGACTCCGCGCGATCTTTGTCAGGTATCGTGCACGTGATTGGACCTGAGCAGGGGTTCACTCTCCCTGGAACGACCGTCGTCTGTGGAGGTACGTCCTGCCCGCGAGCTTCTCGGGTCGTCAGAGCTCCAGCTGACTGGCTCTTCTACTCCGCTTAGACTCGCACACGTCGACGCACGGAGCGTTTGGAGCTCTCGCGTTCGGAATCGGGACTTCGGAGGTCGAGCACGTCCTCGCGACCCAGACGTTGATGCAGAACAAGAGCAAGAACATGAAGGTGTCCGTCGAGGGACACCTCCCCGCCGGCGTCACGTCAAAGGACATTGTCCTCCATATCATCGGACTCATCGGTACCGCCGGAGGAACTGGAACCGTCATCGAGTTCACCGGGTCCGCCATCCGAGAGCTCTCGATGGAGGCACGAATGTCGATCTGCAACATGTCTATCGAGGGAGGCGCCCGAGCCGGTATGATCGCCCCGGACGAGATCACCTTCGACTACCTCCGAGGCCGACCGCTCGCGCCCAAGGCCGGAGATGAGTGGGACACCGCCGAGGCCTACTGGCGCACGCTCGTCGCCGACCCGGGAGCAAAGTACGACATCGTCGTCGACATCAAGGCCGAGGACATCATCCCCACCGTCACCTGGGGAACCTCGCCCGAGGATGTTGTTCCCATCAACGGGTCTGTCCCTGACCCCGCACAGGTCTCGGACCCGATCAAGCGAGCCGGCATGGAGCGCTCCCTCTTCTACATGGGCCTCGAGCCCAACGTGCCCATCTCGTCCGTCACGATCGACAAGGCCTTCCTTGGATCGTGCACCAACTCGCGTATCGAGGATCTCCGAGCTGCTGCGGCCGTCGTCCTCTCTCTCCCTCCCGGATCAAAGACTGCGCCCGGAGTGTACGCGATGGTCGTCCCCGGATCGGGTCTGATCAAGGAGCAGGCCGAGGCCGAGGGTCTCGACGTTGTCTTCAAGGCCGCCGGATGGGACTGGCGTGAGGCTGGATGCTCAATGTGTCTCGGGATGAACCCGGACCAGCTCAAGCCCCAAGAGCGATGCGCGTCGACGTCGAACCGAAACTTCGAGGGTCGCCAGGGAGCCGGAGGACGAACGCATCTCATGTCGCCCGCGATGGTCGCCGCTGCCGCCATGACCGGCAAGCTGACGGACGTCCGGGAGATCACCTCCAAGACCAGCCCACGAGCCGAGAACGTCAAGGTGACCCAGTCGCTCGACTACCTCACCGACAAGGTCGAGGCTGCTCCTGCTCCTGCACCGCTCTCCAAGGCTGGCGCCGCCGAGGTGACCCCCATCGCCGAGATCAACCCTCCTACCTCGCCTGCCTCAGGGATGCCTTCCTTCACCGTCCTCAAGGGGATCGCCGCTCCTCTGTCGATCCCGAACGTCGACACGGACATGCTCATCCCGAAGCAGTTCCTCAAGACGCTCAAGCGGACCGGACTCGGGTCGGCGCTGTTCTGGTCGAGGCGATACCTGCCCGGAGGAGAGGAGAACCCAGAGTTTGTCCTCAACCAGGAGCCGTTCAGGCAGTCAAAGATCTTGGTCTCGGTAGGGGAGAACTTTGGATGTGGGTCGAGTCGGGAGCACGCGCCCTGGGCGCTCAACGACTTTGGGATCCGATGCATGATCGCCCCCTCGTTCGGGGACATCTTCTTGTGAGTCCCTCCCCCCTGCCTCCTCACTCTCACTTCTGTGTCTCCACCTCATCGCTGACAGTTTCTCCGTCTCTTCTGCCTCTCCTTTCGTTTGCAGCAACAACTCGTTCAAGAACGGCATGCTGCCGATCGTCCTCCCCCAACTCCAATGCGACACCCTCTACGCCGACGCCCGAACCGGAGCCGAGATCGAGGTCGACCTTCGCCGAAACGTGATCGTCCGGCCGAACGGGGAGACGATCGCGTTCGAGGTCGAGGCGTTCCGACGCAACTGTCTGCTCGAGGGGCTCGACGACATCGGGATCACGCTCAAGAAGGCAGACCACATCTCCACCTTTGAGCGATCGAGGACGTCGACCTGGCCCTGGCTCGACGGACTCGGGTACGCCAAGATTGGGCAGAAGAACGTTGTCAAGGGGGCTTCGTCGCCAAAGAAGGAGAAGAAGACCGACTGGTAGTCTAGTGGCAAACTTTTCGACCTATCTGTTCTGAGTCCCGCCTCGCTGTTCGCTTTCTCTCCTACGCTGCCTTGTAGTCAGTTGTACTTGTGTCTGTCTTTATGCGATCCCTTTCCGCTTTCCCAATCGTCAAAGTTCCCAATCGTCAAAGTGTGTGGAGTGGAAAGAAAGCAAGAAGGCAGAGCTGTGTGTGCTGAGAGCGAAAGATGGAACGCGAGCTCTTCTCGCAAACGTCGGATGCCTTCTCTCCTTCCGAAGCAGGACCAAGGACTGCAGCACTTTCATATCAAAGACACGCCGTCAGAAAGGATCCTATCATCTCATGCACTCAAGTCTACGATAGGAATGGTGCATGGCCCAGGACGGACGAGGAGCAGAGGCGGCCCAGGACCGCGTGACCAGAGACGTGTGTATCGACGCGATGACAACGGTGCCGACAAGATGTCTTCGCTTCGCTGGTCGTACCGTGGACACCTTGCGGACAACGTACGTCAATGGCCATCGCGATCTGCTCATGTGCGATAAAAGGCAGGTCAGCCTAGACCTGCCGCGACCAACGAGTCTCTACTGCCGCTCTTTAGAGGAAGGTGGGGTGTCATTGAGGCTGCAGGTCAGACGCCGAGTCCACCGTTGCGACTGAACCGTGACGAGCAGAAACAGGGAGAGAGAGAAAATAGAAAGGTAGAAGGCGCGAAGAAAGAAAGGGCATGGGAGGAGATGGCGGCGCAAAGGTAAGCGACGAGCACGCAGAGATGTTCGGGTACCATACCCAGACATCGAGCTATCACTCCGATGGGCATGATCCAACAGTCTCAGGTGCTCGAGGCTCCAGTGCGTCGACCTCGAAGCTATGAGGTGCGGGCAAGCTCTAAACCGAGAGCGCCGCGAACATCGTGCTCCACATAAACCCACGCCATCGAGCCATTGAGAGCGGGTTGATGGACTGATGTTGCGTGGCTCAAGGCGAGGTTTCAGGAAGGACCGACGTGCCTCCGAAGGAGCGGGAAGAGAGGACAGAGCTCATCGGACAAGAGGGGGGAGGAAGGAGATGGATGGGCTAGCCAGCTCATCTCCACCCCGCGCTGGGACGAGCACCTGAAGCCTCTACCTCGAACCCTCATGCAAGCTTGTCGCTGCAGCGGGTGGGAGCGAGAACAGAAGTGCTCGTCGCGAACGCAACGGATGAAAGGTGGGGGGAGGAGAGAGAAATGGGGGAGCAGCGAGCGATGCGCACGCCTGCCGTCTTTCTCAAGCACATCTCCGAGCTGTTCTCAGCCCGGACAGGTGGCTCGAGTGAAGTGGAACGCGCGCAAAGAACCGCTTGCTCCTAGAGACGCTCGACTCGTGGGCATCGAGAGAAGGAGAGGTGGTGCAGGAAGGGAAATGGAAGCGAGCGACGTCGAGACGCGAACTGGCTCGGAGCCGTAACACCCCGATCGAGCTTCGAGCCCAGAAGGGGTAGACACGCAGAACGCAGCTCGCGACAAGAACGTCTTACTCACTACATGCAGCGCACGGTACGGGAAGCGGGGACGAGCTCGGAGGCTCGTGGGTGGTGGCGGTTTGAAAGGCGGGAAGCGAGGGACCCCCGAAATCGGGAGGAGAGGAGAGGGGCCAACCGGCGGGAGGGCTGTGCTGGCCGCATGACCAGAGGTCGTCACATGCTTTCCGCACTCGAGAGGAAGAGGCTGTAGAGCAGTGATCTTTTCTGAAGCAAGCTACGAAGATGCATTCAAATAAACAGCGAAGTTCCTGATCATCATTCCCATCTCATCTCACCCGTCCTGCCAGAACTGACCCCTCTACTTCCTTACCAAACTCTCCAGCGCGCCCATCCGCTTTTTGACGACCCGCTCCAGTGTCGCTGCATCCGTCCGAGCCTTCTCCGACGCGGCAGGCGACTCACGAACGACCTTGAGAACGACGTCGAGGAGGTTGTAAGGGAGGTAGGTCGAGGAGGCCTGTTTTGGGGGCAGGAGGTCGACGGATGGGGCCTGTGAGAAAGAGAGGACGGGGTCAGCGCTGTGTCCCAAAGTTGGAGTGATCGAACGAGAGGAGAGCGAGAGAGAAAGACTGACCTTCCTGACGAGATCGAGCGAGTGCTTGACCGCTTCCTCGAACAGATCGTACTTCAAACACGCCTGGATCAGATGCTCAGCGTCGTTCGTCTGCAGGATCAAAAGCGGAGCGCCGTTGCGTCAGCTCTGTCTGATTACATAACACCATCTCGGCGGAGAACGAGCACTCACAGCAAAGAAGTCGATCAGCCAAGTCGGAAGCGGCACCCTCCTATCCGCCTCGAGCAGCTTCTCCAACACAGCCTGTCGATACCGGTGGAACGTCTCGGGCCCGTCGTGGCGCTCGAGCATGATCTTGAGGTACTGGGAGGCGCGACCTGCGATGGGCCCGTCGAGGGAGGAGACGAGCGGGGAGGAGAGAAGCCACGAGACGTTGTCGAAGGATTCACTGACGAATGAAGAGAAAAAAAGGCGGGCCGATCAGTGATTGGAAAGAAGACAAAGCGCGGGAAAGGATAGGGTGGATCTAGGACTGACGGCATGCCGAGAGAGCGAGCGTGGGCGGCCGACTGGGCAGCCTCGACGGCCTTGAGCGCCAGTCGCTCAAATATGCCCGTCATGTCGACTTGTAGTTGACGAGCGGTCAGGATCGCTTGGTCGAAGAGACCGGCTTGGACGAAGAGTGCGACCGCATCCTCGGCAGAGAGCACATCTAGAAATGAGGAGGGACAGCGGTCAGCACCAGCTTCGACGCATGTGTGGAGAGAAGTCAGGGTAGGATGAGGACTCACTCGACTGGAACGACTCCGGGAACTTCTCTGCCAACACCAGCGTCGAGAGCACCAAGTTATACTCCCTCCGGATGTCCTCCAGCTCCACAATCTCTACATCCTTCCCGCGCGACGCCTTTGTAAACTTCTCCTCAGGGATATACGACGTCAGTTTGCGACGTTTGCGGGCCTTCCCGCTCGCGTCAGGTGCGATCGGGACAGCGAGCCAGGCGTGCTTGCGGTCGACGAGGGAGAGGGCGTTGATCGCCAGGAGGTATGACTTGGCGCGGCGGGGTCCAATGTCGGTGAAGAGACCGTTGATTTCGCCGAAGCGGCGGCCTTGCTGGTACATGGCCGAGGCGGCTGCAAGCGATGGAAGCGTGCAAGGAAACAAGTCAGTCAGATGGCCGGTTTGCTCGAGAGAACAAGCGACAGGAAGACCGAGAAGACTGACCGTTTCGGTAGTCGCCTCGGCGGATGTGCCAGGCATAGAGAACGAGGAGATAGTTGGGGAAAGCGAGCGGGTCGGAATGGCGAGCCTTGAACGCAAGCGTCCGCTCGACGACGTCCGCGAAGCCCACGAAGGTGAACTGGGTGAGGCGGTCCACCTCGCCGGCGTGACACATGGCCGTGATAAGATGAGAGACGGCATCGTTGGTGCTGACAAGATGTAGAAGACATGTCAGCGAGAGATTACTAACGTCAGGTCAAATCAGTAGAGACTCACGTTTCCCGATGAGGCGTCGTGGTGAGGATCATGTAAGCGTCCTCGTACAAGCCAAGGGCGACCGTGCTCTTGAACAGTCGGGACCAGAGGTCCTTCGTCTTGAGAGGCAATGCGAGGTCGGACTTAGACACAAGCGCAGCAGCCTCGATGGCCAGGTTGCAAAAGCGGACGACCGACTCGTGGGCGGCGAGCGGCTCGTACAGTGTCGAGATGTGTCGGTAGTATTCGACGAGGGTCGTCCCGGAGACCGGCTGGAGGGTTGAAGGCAGAACGGCCAAAAGCGTCGGAGATGGGCCGGCCGGGAACGCTGCGTGAAAGCAAAGTGAAGTCGAGATCAAATTCAGCATACAATGACCACGATACACCGCAAAGCCACACCAAGAAGACGACCGACTGACCGAGAGCTGCACCGACCCGCTCGAACCCCTCATCGGACTCGTCCATCTTGCCTACACCCAGCGCCGCCTTTGCCCTCACGTAAGAGAGACCCTCCTCGGCCGGCCATCGCCCAGCGAGCTCGTATGCAAACGCGACATGTCCGCCAGCGACCAGCCGCTCGGCGAGAACCACGTCTTGGGGTTGGGCGGCAACAAGAGACGTCGGCGAGGACAGAGAAGTGGTCGAGAGGAAGGCCGACGCTGCAGTTGAGATGGCCGAGGATGGAGGTCCAGAACTCGGAGAAAGGGTTACAAGAGACGAGTAGGACGTCGCGAGAAGGGACTGCAGCAGCGTCGGTGGCGGGATGAGGTGAGCCGAAGAGGATCCGTCTCCGCCCATCTTGAGAGAGTCGAACCGTTCGAGCAGCGCCGACTCCTCAGCCGTCTGGGGCTTGCCCGACGCACGCCGACGATCCTCCTCGGTCTCGGTCGGACTGACGGTCGAGACCCAGCGCAGGACGGCCAACGAGTGGTAGGCCGTCAGCGCGGAGCCGACCAGCGCAGTCACGGACGCGAACGTGGGCGCGTCCTCCTCGAGCTCGTTGAGCGCGAACAGAAGGACGAGGAGGACATCCCTCGCGAGACGGTAGCGAATCTCAACCGAGGTGCGGACCCCGGCGGCCACCAGTGCGACGCCGACGTCGGAGAGGGATTCGCCCTCGACGGATGTGGTGGTGGGAAGAGACACCGACCAAGCGAGGGTCATTTTGATCGCCTGCTCAAAGTCGGATCCGCCTTCTTGGATACCGTTCCGGAGGACTGCGCCGAGATCGTCCGACACGAACGGCTCGATTCTTGTCGCGTAGAGCTCGAGAGCGACATCGTCGACGGAGAATGGCAATGGCGACGACGTGAGGGCAGAAAGGTCCGCTTCGAGCTGGAGCATGGACGCCGGGTTGAGGGCCGAGGAAAGGGAGGTGGCGAACGAAGACAGGTGCATGGCCGCCGATCTCGATCGAGTCTCCTTGAGATCCGGATGGGACACAGCGAACACACCCGGGACGAGGGCGACGAACGCCTCCTTGTCTTCCACGCTCGACCCGGACCCGACCGAGGCAACGACCTCGACGGACGACTTCCTCGCAGGAAGGACCAGGCCATCCCGCTGAACGACGACGACCGACTCCTGTCCCTTCCTACTCGATGACCTCACGAATCCGATGCTCCAGCGGGCGTCACGCTCGGCCTCCTCGCAGCGGGCAAGGAAGCCGAGCCACTCGATGAGCACCCGCTTGCCAAAGTCGGCGTACAGGTACTCGCCCGTCTGGGAAGACGTCTCGAGCTGGATGTGCGAGCCCACAACGGCGGCGATCCGGAGGGAGAGGGAGGGGTACGAGGTCGAGAGAGATGCGGGCCGGGCGCCGGATGTAGGTGGGAGGGTGGCGACGAGGTTGGCGATGTACGAGTCGATCGCCTGGTGGAGCGAGGTGGGCGAAAACCGGGAGGGGTAGAAGAGGTGGTCGATGAACAACTTTGAAGGGTCGAGGGCGATGGACGGTTCCGTCGAGCGAATGATCTCCTCGAAGTAGGTTGCGTTGAAGGCCGGGGTGGATGGAGTCGCGAGCGTCTCCCAGTCATCCTCCGCCTCGCCACCGACGTCCTCAAAGCCCTCGTCATCTCCGATGATGGACCCCACGCGCGACCTCTGGATGACTGTCTCCCCTCGTACGTCCCAGACGACCCACATCGTCGAAGGCTCGTCGCCGCCTTGCGAGCTTGCCGAAGCTGCAGGCAGGAGGACGTCAAAGTCCCTCAGTTCGGCGCCTCCCGTGCCGGGAGCCGCGAGCTTCTCTCCGACAAAGACGACCTCCCCGACCTGAGCGCGCGAGGTGTCAACCTGAATGCCGTAGAAGACGAAGCGCCCACCGACGGCTGACGAGCCTGACGGGACAAACACGGCCAGATGGTACGCGAACGAGGCGTCGGCGCCCGTGTCCATGATGGCGTCTCCGGCAGAGTCCTCGACCTCCTTGCGACTGATGACGCGGATAAACGACCTAGGCCCGTCTTCTGACGCGGGAAGGAGAAGGTCCTGAGCTCCTCCGACCGAACCTCGGGGCACGAGAGCGGTCGAGGTTGAAGAGGAGGGGACCTCGACGGTGCGGACGCATGCACCAGTGACGAGATTCCACACTCGCAGCTTGCGGTCCCTCGACAGGGAGAAGGCTAGTCCCAAGGTGTCTTCCTGGAGGTGGGACGAGAGCGAGACGACCTCTGACGGCGAGGACGCGGTGTGAGCTCGTCGCGGGGTCGCCGGTGATCGCACCGACGGCGACGACGAGAATGAAGGCAGGAGCGAGGTAAATGTCGACAGATACGACGACGGTTTGAGTTCAGTCTCAGTCCATGATCCTGTCGCAAGCAATCGACGGTGAGAAGTCAGACGGTGCGGCCAGAGACGCGACGAGCTCGAGGCTGGGGGGAAAGAGCGAGCTGACCTTGGTCTCTGTCGAGTCGGACCATGGTCCCGTCCGCTGTTCCGACGAGGACCGTCTGCTCGTCTGCTGCGTGGAAGACGGTCGTCGTCCTACCTGTCTGAAGAGCCTGAACGTGGTATTCGTCTGACCAATCTCCCTTGTCGAGGACGGCCTCCCAGCTCGACGTCGACCTCGCACCTCGCCCTCCTGCTGACGAGCTCGCTGAGCTTGACGACCCCGACCCGGCCGGGAACGAGAGTCGATGAAGATAGCCTGACTCTGTGAGAGCGAGCACGTGGATGTAGCCTGTCGCCGGGGACGCGAACACGGTCGGCGTCGGCAGCAGGGGCGAGGGAAAGATGAACCGGACGGGACGAGGGAGCGTCACGACCGACGACGGCTGCTTGCCCTTCTTGGAGTGTGCGATGGACGAGAGCTCGAGGGTGAGTCCGTTGTTGATGACCCGGAGGAGCAGACCTGTGGCTGGATCGGCAGACGCGTGGAGCGCATGAGACGGGTGGTGACCCTGGGACGAGCCAGACGGTCCGTCCTCCTCGGCAGACTCGCTCGACGGCACAGGAAGCGAGATGGCCGACGGGTGGACCGAGGAGAGGTGGGTATGGAGAGGCGTGTAGGACACGAACGGGATGGGGTACGACATCGTCGACGGACGAGGGCGGAGGGGGTTGGGAGGTCGAGCTCACGAGAAGGGAGGGAAGAGCTCAACACGTCGAAATCGCACCCTGGCCCATAGGTCGGCACCCTCAGCAGCCATCAGCCACAGATTCAGCATGTCTTCGCTTCTCGCCCGCTCGTCATCTCCCTGCAACGACGGTGCTCCCTCGGGCGCCCTTGCCTTTTCGCTGATTGTGCTCTGGACTGGACGGCCGGCTGGACGGGAAGGCCTCGGCTCTCGTCCCCGTCCTCGTCGTCCCTCCCTCACACCTCTCCCAACCTGATCGCCTCTCTCTTCTCCCGATACTGCCATCCAAACTCGTCATGAGCTCTACTACGTCGTCGCCCGAGCCGTCGATGAGACAAGGTGTGTGCTCACTCTGCGCGAACGACCAGGCCGGTTCCCGAGGAGGGAGCTGACCTCATCCTCGCCTCCCCTCCTGCTTCCGTTCCCGTTCCCATTCCTGCAGCCCTCGGCCAGTCCACGCTCGAGAACCGACCTTTCCCTCGACCTCTGTCCAAGAAGGCGTCGCAGAAGTTTGGGTCGACCCCGTCCAAGGGTGAGCGAGCTCCCCCGCTCTCGTGCGCGCCACCCTGACCAGGCCGAGCTCACCATGTCGCCCGTCGCTCAATCTTGCGTCCCAGGTTCCTTCACACCTCGTGCATCTCGCTTTAACCCTTCCTCTCGCCCGTCGACGCCCTCCTCGGGACGCAAGTCACGCCCTTCGTCGTTCGTCGGCGCCGAGGGCTCGCCCGTTCCTGAGCTCGACAACCTCAACAGAGCTCTCACAGCTCAGGCATGGGTCTCGCTCCAGATCAAGGTCAGTTCTCGCCCTCTTCGAGCTCCTGTTCGCTTCTAGTTGCGGGTTCATGCCTTGAGTGACGCGAAGCTGACGCCTCCTCCCGGTCTTTGCACAACGCCGACTCCAGGCGTTTGGACGGTACCCTGCTCCGGACCCTTCCCTTCTCCTGTCCGACTCGACTCGCGCTCCCACAACCGTTGAGGTCAACACCTGGACTGCTTGGCTGGACGGTGTCGAGGCCAAGATGGACAAGATCCGGGTCGTCGAGCTGCCGAGGCTGGTCACCGCCGCCAAAGGTGAGCTCAGTCCTGCTCTCGAGGTCGTCTTCAGCTCCGCACGAGGACATTGCCAGTCAGCACCGGGCTGACCAATACGTGCCATCTTTTCTCCTCGTTTCTGGGAAGGCTCCCCTCCCGAGATCGAGACCCTCGAGATCGTTCTGTCGGTTCTTCCACTCCTCAAGACGCTGCGATCACGATTGGCTGCTCGCAAGGACTGGATCAAGCTCATCCGACTCAGCTTGAGATGGAGAGAGAACAGGGATAACGTGCAGTCGCTGCTTGAGAGCGCAGGGGCCGGGAGCTGGGGACGTGAGTACTCGATCCGTCGGCTTCGTCTGTTTCTCCCATCCTTCCGTCGTGACTTAGCGGTCGTCGCCATGCTTGGGGTAGAGCTGACTGGCACATCATGTTATCCATCGTCTTTGTGCAGTGTCGACCGACTTGTTGGTGCTGGCTTCGCTCGCGAACAACATGCGACTCGTCACACTGTCGGCCAAGGAGCTCCGGGAGTCGATGTCTACGGCCAATCGGGATCGACTCACATCTGAGGTACTCGCGGATATGGACAGAGCTTGGTGGGATATGAAGAGAGCGGTGGACCATGCCCGAGGACCGGTTTCGACGGAAGGACGTGGTCTTTCGTCTGTCATCGAGCACGACGCGTGGGTCCTCGATACACTACCGTTATCGCAGCTCCTGCTTCACACTCGCTGACTGGGTTGCTTTTGTATCCTCTGCAACTGTTCAGGACGCTCGCGGTGCCTCGCGCGACCTACTCGTCCCTCCTCTTCCCTTCGGACTCGCTCCCCGTCCTCTCCCCATCCGGAACCGCCTCCTCACTCGACCAAACCTCCACCGCCTCCGAGTCAACCTCCCTTTATACCCTCTCACCTTCCAACTCGGCCACCGTTGTTGGTGGGATGTCGTCAAAGTCGCGCCTGCCGAACATCGTCGGCTATCAGGGGAGCGACGAGTGAGTCTCGCCCGTCCAATCGGTGCTCCGCTTCGATGGCATCCTGGGGAGGGAGATAGCTGATGAACTCCTATCACTTCTCGTCTGTCTCTCGTCGGATCCGTGTCACACCTGCAGGCAGAAGCGAGCGTGGTTCATCCTGTCCAAAGACGCCGCATCGAGGTCGAAGGAGGAGCCATTCGCGCCGTTCCTTACCGAAGACACTCTGGAGAACACCGTCAAATCGGATTACGCCTAATTGCCCTTGTGTCGTCGTCGACTAGTCCGCCTCTTGTTCGTTCTTGTATCGCTACCACTCGCGTCACCTTGCTCGTCTCCTCCTCATCCATACACTCTGTATCGTGCTCCCGCGTCACCCTTCCCACCCCTCTCTATCTTACGCCCCTGAACGATCATCATGACTCCTTGTCTCTCCGCTCTACTAGTCTCACACTCGTCCGGCCAAGACGACCTCCCCTTCCCATAGCCCAGCCTTCTCCGCCGCTCGCATCGCACGTATCTTCTCGAATCGACAAACACCTCACCACCGTCCCCTTTTATCGCAAACCCCTTGTATGCTCAACCTGCTCTTTGCGTGAGAAATTTGCCAACACCTACGATCTCACCACCAAATGACCCCGACGCGCGAAGCTCGCCCGGTCGCGTCCCTCCCTCCCCACCCATCACCTTCCTCCCCTCGCCCTACCTTCCTTTTCCTCGCTTCTATCCTATCATGGACGAAACAGACTACTGGTCCATCGAGTCCATCCTCGCTGATAATCAGGTGGGTCCCCTCACCCCTCGTACATCTCCCACCCGCGCGAGCTCGACTCGTGTGAGCTCGTCTCCAGCGCGGAACGAGCGAGCTCACATCACATCCCTTACCGTGGAGAAAGCTGACGCTCTTTGATGCTTTTGGCGGTGCTTGATTGATGGGAAGCAGAAGTTACCATGCACCTTCAACCTCGATGTGGAAGGACTAGGCTATCTGGACGGAGGAGGGGAAGCTGATGTGAGTCGAGCTTCGTTTGACGCGGGCGGTGAGGATCGGGTGTGCGTTCGGAGATCGGTTCAGCAGGCAGATGGAGCGCGACACGACGACGGAGGCTGGAAGATCTCTCTAGCTGGGCGCGTCGAAGGTTGGACCTTGAGGGCGAGGGGGACTGAGAAGTGACGGAGGCCGGGAGGGAGGGCATGTTGAGCTCGCGTCGAGCTCGGTCGGGTCGCCTTCATGATGCCCGTGGAGTGCTCTTCCTTGGACGTTGCGAGCTGACGCTCGTGCTTCTGACATCCTCTCTTTGGCAGCTGAAACAATCCGCCAAAGCCGAGCTCCCGTTCTGGCTCGCAAAGACGATGGCGCTAAAGTGAGCTTTCACTCTCCCCTCTTCGCCTAGGACCGGCTCCCTGCACCTGCATCGTCTTCTCGGACGCTTGGAATGGCACCGCTGAACCTGCTCGCTAGAAAAGCTGACGTCGCTGTCTTCTGTTTGTTTGTGATTGCAGTGACTTCATCTCGTTCACGATCCCTCCGCCCTTCTCGACCCGTGTGAGGAACGCGCTCAACGCCGAGTCGCGCTCGGTCAAGCTCTCGAATCTTGTAGGAGGGATGGGCATGTGGTACGGGTTCGGCCTGCGGCTAATCCACATGTACGCCCTCTCGTTCAACCTTCTTCCGCCTCCAACTGTCCCTCGCGTCCATGCTGACCTCGATCTCCCTACTGTCGCGTCGGCAGCCTCGAGGACCGTCAAGCACTCAACATCTCCCATCTCCTTACGACAACGTTCCGGTTTCGTCTACCGGAGATCCAGGACCAGGCGCATCACGCTGCGAGTATCACGAGTCATGCGCAGGCGGGGTTGGGCGGGGGAAGCGAGTTCAGGGACGGGATGGAGGGCGAGGAGCGGGAACGTGAGTCCGTTCCCACATCTACTGCTGGCCGTTGCTGCCACATAGAAAGGGGCCGCCGGGGGGGGTGGCGGAGCCGTCGTCGAAGCATGGCATGAGGAGCCCGAGAACGCGAGACTGACCGCACATATCCCTTCCTCGTCCGAATCGCGATCAGTGTTCGCGATCGCCCAAGAATCAGCGCGTCGGATGAAGCACTGGTACGATGGCGGGCACAGTAGCGGAGACCAGAAGCGTGTGACCGGGTCGAGATCATGAGCGCAGGATGCGTTGGTGCCATCTGCTTCTCCTTTGCATCCCGTTCTCAATCTAGACGATGTCCCGACTACTTTCGCCCGCCATGCTTGGCTACGCCTGCTGTATATCCGCCCGACTAACTCCTATCTTCGCACATCATACCCTATCCTTCGCTCTTACGTCCTGTCACGATCATGATGCCCCTTGCTTTTTCCCCTCGGACTCAGTCCTCAGACTGGTCGACTCATCTATGGTCTCTACCAGGCCACGGCACGTCACTAGCTCTTTACTAGCGATCCTTTTTCGCCTCTGCCACAGCCTCCACACTCTCCGCTGTCTTGACATCCCCTTGCATCGTCACCCCCGTCGCCTCCGCACTGGCCGCCTTCAACCGCTTCTCCTCCTCCTGGACCTTCTGCACCTTCAGAAGCTCCATCACGAACCTGACCCATATCCCAGCCAACACGAACGAAAGCGTCAGCAATGGAGCAAGGAGACATAAAGTCGGATCACAGGGTGACTGACCATCCCGTTGAAGCCCACAAGCAGAGGGAGACGCCCGTGAGCGCGAGGACGTGGATGTTCCATGCGCTGAGGACGTAGAGCGCGAGGAGGACGAGGATGAGGCCGGCGAAGGAGAGGTGCATGCCGAGGATCAGGGAGCTGAGGTGGAGAGAGAGAGAGTGGAGGGAGTGACGTGAGCTCGGGCGGTGTGTGGGCGAGTAGGGAGAAGAAGGAGAGGTCAAGAGGACGTACGGGTTGACTCCGCCATCGAAGATGGAGGAGATGATGTCTGCAAAGAAGCCCTTGGACTCGGTCGAGGGCGCCGAGGAGGGGTCCGTGAGCTCGCCGGAGGACGATGAGACGGGTGGGGAGGAGGACGATGACATTGTCGATCCAGGAGTTGCTTGTGAGTTTAATCTGGCGGCTCGGATGACGTGTGCGAAGTTCGCTGCTTGTGCGGAAGATGATGGTCGGGAGGTAGAGGAAGGGAGGGGAGATGATGAGCTCGACTCTGGGAGGAGATTCGAGTTGACCTGCAACTGCACCAGCTCCCCTCTTTCCAGCCAACCCACCTCGTTCCTGTCCTTCTCGTGCTTCTCGTTCCATCATGGTCAGTCCACTCTCTGTCCTGCCTTCCCAGCTCATGCTGCTTTGGGCGGGAGGCAGCCGTCTGGCCCTCTCTCATCCACCTCTCCATCCCCGAGCTCACGCTCTCCTCCTCCCCTGTCCTCCCTTTCTCTCAGGCTGCCCCACCCATAACGACCGCCGGTGTCCTCTCCGACATCACCAAGATTGAACGTATCGGCTCGCACTCGCACATCCGCGGTCTTGGTCTCTCCCCCTTGCTCGAGGCGCTTCCGTCCTCGGAGGGGATGGTCGGCCAGGCGTCCGCCCGCAAGGCGGCGGGACTGATCCTCAAGATGGTCGAGGAGGGACGGATCGCTGGACGAGCCATCTTGATGGCTGGACCGGTGGGCAGTGGAAAGACGGCGATCGCGATGGGTGAGTCCAGGCTGTCGGTCGAGCCAAAAGGAGGGAGGGAGAATGTTGAGCTTGAGCTCGCGAGAGGAGGACCTGGGTGCTCGAGTCGTGCCTACTCTGCGCGGTCCGCTGGAGAGGCTTGGGCCAGCAGAGTACCCATCGAACTATGATGGTCTCGCGAGGGATCGGGCACGAGTGTAGCCCGGGAAGGGACGGCAAGAGGGACAGGACAGCCGTCCGGTGCGAGCTCAACATCCTCGGAAGGTTGAGCTCAACGGAGCCTCCACCGCCTGGTGCATGTACAGGCGCGACTCGACGACCTGACGTGAGCGGGCTGGTCTGCTAGGCAGCCGAGCTAGCTCGGTCTTACCGTCCCCGAGTCCTCCAGCGCTTCCTGGAGAGTGTTCGCGAGCTCGAGCTGACCCCACGCTTTCTTTCCTCGTTCCGTCCACAGGTATGGCCCAGTCGCTCGGACCTGATGTACCCTTCACGATGCTCTCGGGATCAGAAGTCTTCTCGTTGTCGGTAAGTCCACCCTACCAGGCGATGTCAACGCGGCAGACTCGCGTACCCCCGACGACCGAGCTAACTCTTTCGTCCCTGACGACGTCGCCTGTCCGCAGATGTCCAAGACTGAGGCTCTCACGCAGGCGTTTCGTCGGTCGATCGGGGTGCGGATCAAGGAGGAGTCGGAAGTGATCGAGGGAGAGGTCGTCGAGATCCAGGTCGACCGGTCATTGACAGGCGTGAGTGCCCCGCTGCTTCGCCCGTACATCGTGCTAGCTTGCCCAGGTCCAGCTTGCAGCACCGAACTGACTTTCCTGCTGCTTCTCTACGGGACATCCGTCAGTCGACGAAGACGGGCAAGCTGACGCTCAAGTCGACCGACATGGAGACCGTGTACGACCTCGGGCAGAAGATGATTGATTCGCTCACGAAGGAGAAGGTCTCAGCAGGGGACGTTGTATCGATTGATAAGGGTCAGTCCGACCCTTTGCTCTTTGATGCGAACCTCGTCGAGTCGTCGCTGATGCCACGCTCTCGGTCCATCTCTTCGCAGGAACCGGCAAGATCTCCAAGATTGGGCGCTCGTTCGCGCGGGCTCGAGACTACGATGCTATGGGTGGAGATGTACGTATGATTCCCCTTGGTTGTCCGTTCGACTAGCGCTGACCTCGTTTGCTTATTTCGCTCTCTCCTTTTGCAGACTAAGTTTGTGCAGTGCCCGAGCGGGGAGCTGCAGAAGCGTCGGGAGGTTGTGCACACGGTCTCGCTGCACGAGATCGATGTGATCAACTCGCGGACGCAGGGGTTTCTCGCGTTGTTTGCTGGTCAGTAGCGTCTCGCCTGCTGTCGTGATGTTTGCTCCGGAGCTGACTTCGGTTTATTGGTCTCGTCTTTGTCTGTTCCGTAGGTGACACCGGGGAGATCAAGCCTGAGCTGCGCGACCAGATCAACACCAAGGTCGGCGAGTGGCGTGAGGAGGGCAAGGCGACGATCGTACCAGGAGTGAGTGCTCGCTTCTTTCCTCCACCTCTTCTCCTCCTTTCAATCCTGACCTCAAACCATCCCTATGTTTCTCTCTCCAGGTCCTCTTCATCGACGAGGTGCACATGCTCGACATTGAGTGCTTCTCGTTCCTCAACCGGGCGCTCGAGAACGACCTCGCCCCACTGGTGATCATGGCCTCGAACCGAGGGGTGACCCGCATCCGAGGAACAAAGTACAAGTCGCCGCATGGGATCCCGATCGATCTGCTCGACCGGGTGCTCATCATCAGCACAAAAGCCTACGCCGTGGATGAGATCAGGGAGATCGTGGAGATCAGGTCCGTCCCGTCTTGAATCCACCTTCCTTGGGTTGTTCGCCTGGTCATCAACTGACTTACCTTTGATCCTTTTGTACTCGTACGCTGGCGCCCGCAGGTGCCAAGAAGAAGACGTCTCGATCTCACCCGCCGCCCTCCAAACCCTCGCAAACATCGGGATCGACACCTCGCTCCGATACGCGCTTCAGCTCATCTCTCCCGCTCACCTCGTCGCGCTCCGCCGCAAGGGAACGACCGTCGAGGTCCCGGATCTCGTCAAGGTGTTCACCTACTTCTGCGACGAGAAGAGGAGTCTGGAGTTCCTCCGGGCGATGCAGGGACAGTCAGTTTATCTCCTCTCCCTTCTCTTTCGCTCCTCCCGCTCTTTCTGACCACCCTTGGCTACTTTTCGCGTGCATCCCCAACAGACTGATGTTCGACGAGGAGGAGCGCTCAGAAGGGTCGGGTGGACTGCTCCCGGAGGCATCAGCGGCGCTGCGTGTCGTTGGGGATCAGCTGCCGAGTGGGGTTGCCATGGAGGTCTAGGCGTGTTTTTTTTGGCTCGCTCAGTTCCGCTGGTTCGATGTGTATCAGATGGTCCGTTCATGTCTTTGGCTCGTTCACGTGCCAGTTTCGGATCAAGCTCGCGCGAATCTCATTCTCCCTCATTCGCCGCGATGAACACGACGAGGCGTCCTCCATGACTTCCTCCGCAGGAGCAGCGCTAGCGCG
This sequence comes from Mrakia hoshinonis, assembly GCA_036245725.1. Taxonomy (NCBI): domain Eukaryota; kingdom Fungi; phylum Basidiomycota; class Tremellomycetes; order Cystofilobasidiales; family Mrakiaceae; genus Mrakia; species Mrakia hoshinonis. The sequence continues at coordinate 281,079 of BTPH01000049.1, forward strand.
TGAAAGTCATCCAAAGATACCGTAGGAAGATGCGGGTAGATCAAAGCTGAAAGGATCAAAGCCTAGGATGGGTGTTCGTTCAATCGACCGTACTTCGCCTCCTCCTCGTGAGCCTCCCTTTCCTCAACCGCGCTCTGATCCTCTTCCGCCCTCTGGTCAAGCTCGTCCTTCTTGCCGTCGACGAGCCTGTTGATCTCGGGTGCGGCGTCAAGCAGAGTCTTCCACTGTTGGTCACGATCAGCGTGTGCGACGAGGTCAGGAGTAGGCGGGAAACTAGGAGGACGGGACAAACTTCTTCGAGAGAAAGCGCGGTCCCTTTTGTTCCTGGTCGTAGCTCTCCGGTGTATTGGCTGGGGTACCACTGCGTGCGTGAAGAATGAAGAAGGGTGAGCTTCGGATGTCGGAGGAGAGCGAAGATGGCCCCGCACGTGCCAGGCGCCGAGCTCAACGTCGAAACCTGACGAACGGACTTACTTCTCGCACCCCGATCTGAGGCTTACCCTGGAGTGGTGACCAAAGAGGTGTTGTTGTCAGTACAAAGCGTTCGGCACGAGCTCGGGATAGGGTCAGGAGATGTAGAGTCGGACTCACGTTCCACTCGCTCACGGTCACCCTTCGGAACCGTCCCAGCTGAAGCAGATGATGAGCACGAGTAGGGAAAGGTTAGCTTCATTCGGTCTGACGTCAAGTCAAAAGAAGGACGGACTTCGAAGTGGGTGCTCATGGTTGGATGTCCCTCGTTCATCTCCTCGACGACCTGGCCAGGAATTGGAGGGATCGGGAGACCGACCTGCCGAGTCAAGGAGAGAAGTTGAGGTCAGTCTTTTGGAGAGCGTAGGCCGGGACGCAGATGTGAGAAGGCTCGGAGGAGAGGACTGACGTCGGGAGCGTCACCCTCCGCGAGCCGAGCTGAAGTGGAGGCGAACGAACGAGCCGGCCTGAGCGACAGAGCTAGATCAAAAGCAGATCATCAGCAGGAGGTCCAAATTGGTGTTGGATCGCCGAGAAGCTTTTGGGGATGGCGTCGTGCCGTCGTGTCACGAGTCCTCCAAACGACAGGCTAGCCAAGGAGGATGGGCGAGCTCGGACGTACCCGGATGAGCTCGAGCTGACGGGCCCGACGCGACGCAGATGGCAGTGCGCATCGATGATGAGGACTTGACGTGGAGCATGACTATTGGAAAGATCGTGTCTCGAATAGATCAGGCGCGGGCGCGTTGAAGGGCTGGCTGGAGGAGATGGTGATGGGTAGGAGGCAGATGATGAATCGAGCAGGTGGGGTCGAAGCTCACCGTGGGGGAACACGCAGCTCTCGCACACAGCAAACACGTCCAGCTGCGACAGCGTCCAGAAGCCATCTCAACGAATCAAGAAGCGAGAGTACGATCTAGGGATACATCGAGAACAAGACGACTACATGCACCTGGTGCTGGGACTAGATGAGTCCCTCGACGAGTTCGACACTCTCGGTCAACCTTCTCCATTGCTCTGGGTTCAGCGAGATCCCCTTCTTGCCAGGCTTCATGAGACCCGAGCCCTTGTCCATGTACACCTCTCTGATGTCGATGAGAGTCTTGCCTGGAGACGAGCGGGACGTCAGCGAGGACAGATGGGGTGATCGGTGAGCGAGAAAGTCCGGACCGTTGAAAGGGGTGCGCACTCACCCTTGAACTCTCGGACCGTCACTCGCTTGTTGTTGCCGAGCTGAGTGAAGAGTATTAGATAGTGACAGGGGTGAGCACAGATCCGATGCGTCGTGGGCGTCGGTAGCGGCAGATGAAGTAAGACTCACGTCGATGTACGAGTCTCCCTCGTCGTTCTTCTCCACCTTTGGAGTGCCTCCGTCTTCCCTCTTGACCTTCTGCTCGTCGACGATGCAAACGTGTCAGTTGGACTGGTGCGATGCAAAGATGACGAGACGCGGCGTACCTTTGCGGCGGGCTTCTTGTCGTTCTCGTCCTTTGCCTTGCCCTTTTTGGGTTCCGTCTTCTTGGCAGCGGGCTTCTTGGGTTTGACGTCCTCTTCGGACTCGTCGGCTGCTTCCTCGTCGTCGTCCTGGAGCAAGAGGGGAGGAGGGACGAAGGGATGAGCAGCGCGAGGAAGATGCCCAGCGACAGAGGTGAGCTCAACCGACCTCGTCCACGAGCTCGTCGTCTTCGTCCTGCGAAAGAAGATCAGATCGAAGCTCGAGGGTCAGCAGGACGCGTTCGATGTTGTCGCTAGCATGGTACTGACGTCGATAAAGTCGTCGGTCTTTGATCGCTTGGCCATGGTCGTCGTCGAGCACCAGACTGAGACGGTGAGCTCGAATCGAGCTCACGCGTCAACCGTCATCGTCGAGACCCCTCCGACGGCCACACAACCCCAACAGCACCAGTCAACAGATGGAAGGATCAAGTGGACTAGCGTCCGCTGTCCCGGTGAGATGGTCCTACCGACACCGAGGGCGGAGCCACCTGTCTGGGTGACGCTCAGTTGGGCCCTCTTTCCCCTGTCCTTCTTGGAGCTCAACATCTACCCTGCCGTCATCTGTCCGCCTTGCCTCCATTGACCAACCTACCCATCAGCTTCCAAAGGATGCAAGTCTCCCAGCTGCCAAGTCCTCTCGTTGTGCTGCTGGCGGTGTCGCTCGGTCTCGCTCCCCAGACGATGGCCGCCGCCCAAGTCCGGCCGCTCTCGACCGTCAAGACCGCCTTGCGGCGTCAGCAGGTCGAGAACGATCCGTTTGAAGGTTCCTTTCCAGAAGACCTCCCACAGAGGATAGGGATGATCTATCCTGAGCCGAGCGAACTGCTGTACCCAGGTGAGTCGCCAGATCTGTGCCGGTGTGTGTGCCGGCCGAGATCCTCTGGGCGCGTCGAGCTCACCTTGGTCCTCCCCAATCTGGTCCACCCGCACAGGTCGCAAGATCTCGCTCGGCTTCGTCGACCTCTCTCCTCGAGGATCGACAGACTATACCATCGCGGGTGTGTTCCGTCTGGTCACGTTGACCCTCACGTACTCGAACCGAACGTGAGCTCCCGGACAGTCCCCCCCCCTTTCCTGTCCCGACCATCTTGCGCTGAACTCTCTGACTTTGCTCTGCTTCAGAACCATCACTTTGGACGCTCCGTTCGGTACACTTGCCATGACTCCGCCACCTTCCTCCTACTACCCGCCACAGCCGCGTCAAGGCTGGTGCTCGATCACGCTCTACCCCACGGAGACGCACATGAGGGACTTTGAGGTCCCAGCCGGCCTGCCAGATGGCGAGCAGATCAGGTTTAGTTTGAACGTGACGTACGGGCTGCCGAGCTATGTGAGTATACATCAGATGGACAATGTCCAGGTCGGCGGGCGCTCACGAGCTGACTTCCGCCTTCGCTTTCGGGCTCGAATCTATGTTACAGAACGGAGAGGACAAGACGACCAACTGCACCGACCCGGCTCAATTATACAAGTCGTTCTTTCTTGTGAGTCTGGCTACCGTGACAATCCAGCTCTCCTCTTTCGCCAAGCTCATCAGTCGGTCTTCCCCTCATGATCCAGTCCCACCTTCTGCCCATCTCACCACCTCCTCCGACACCCACTCCCGCTCCACTATTCCCCTCAGATCCTCCTCCCCCAGCCCTCACGACAACCTACCTCTCCCTTTCGACTGCTCTCCCGCCATCGGTCCCCATCCCCGTCGACCACACCAAAGACGCCGCTCGACGTGGGTTCGCCGCGATGGGTGCCGTGCTAGGGATCGGGATCATTGCTGCCTTTGGAGTGTGGTTCTGGGCGGCAAAGAGGCGGGCGAGAAGGGTGTTGCCTGGCGAGGGGATCGGAGGAGGACGGTACGAGGGCGAAGAGGATATGAGGGAGAGGGAGAGGATGGGAGGCAGATACTGATTGGGTAAACAGAGTTACTCGCTCATCCTGCCCAGGTTATCGAAGTATGGGAGAGACTGTAAATGCATGGATCCTCTGCTGTCGGCTCGAAGGGGCAAGGGGAGAGGGAAAAGAGCGCACGAGCTGTGTTTTGATCTTGGATGTCGCCTGGCCCGGAACGAACACGCGATTGAATTGCCGGCCTTCCCCTTTGTCGATAGTGTTTAGAGTCGAATGGACATGGGTCTCTATTTGACCCCACATTCATCGAGGGGTCGATTTTCGCCGTCTGTAGGGGTCAAGGTCGAGCTCATGCAGACACGGTTCCGAAATGTCGAGCTCGTCCTCCGACTTCGATGCTCTCTGCAAGCCCAAGCAGACGCATCCCGTCCCTAGGCTACCCTCTGTAGGCGCGGATTGATGGACCAGTGACTTTTCTGCTGACGTCGTTTGATGACTCGCTGTCGGAGCTGTTGATGCTGTTGACAGACGTTCTTTCTCCCCTGAGCTCCTGTCTGCCTTCCTGGATCGCAACATCCACCCGACCTTCCCTCCGCCCCACCTTCCTGTTTCGAACACTTGATCCCACATGTCGACTTCCGAACTCTATTCGGTCCCTTCCTACCCAGCAACCTCGTTCCATACGACGCCAGAGTACCTCAACTTTGTTACGGACCCGGGTGAGCGAGCTTCCCCCCGTCCAGCCTGCCCCGGGTAGCTCCGCCGCTAACCTTCTCTCCTCCTTCGGACCTCGCTGAGCTGTCACCTGGCCCCTCCCCACTCCCAGAGACTACCGTGCAAGCTAAACGGGATCGCAGGTCGACCTCGTCCTCCCATAGTCAGTCCCCTCTACCACCCAGTCGCGTCCTGGTGCCACTATCTCGACCTCGGTCACCTGTCCTTCTGCTCTTCTGACGTTCGCCTTTCGCCTCGGGTTTCCGCGCAGCCCTCAAGATGTCGTATCATCCCCACCAGTCCCACCCAGCTCATCCCCGCCCAAACGCGAATGCGAACCGGGCAGAAGATTTTGACGATGGGTACCCAGACGAGGATGAGGACCTGTACGTGATCTCGAGGATCAAAGGGCTGGAAACCCTGCAGTCTCCCGAGGCCAGGCACAAGGTCCTCCCTTGGCTGGACGAGGTCCCTCGAGGGAAGCGGCCAGACGACGAGCGGTCCTTTGCGGGAGGATCAGTCAGGACGGGCGGAATCCTCAAACGTACGTGACACCATCCTTCGTACCATCCGCACATCAGTAGCTGACATCCTCCTCCTCTTCTTCACCTTGTTATAGCTACTCGTAAGCCTCTTCCCCCGGATGCAACCCGACCCTCTCCTCCTCCTATCGGCCCGCTGCCTGCGACACCACAACGATCCCCACCACTCCAAGGTCCAGCCACACGACCATCGCTCCCGTCTCGCCACAAAGACGAGTCAGAGTCGGCGGTTGAGCTGTTGCGCCAGTTGGACGGCACGGCGACGGACGTGAGTCGGCTGGAGAGGGAGGGCACGCGGGAGAGGAGCTGGGCAGCGAGTGGGACGGTGCCGAGTCCGTTCGCACAGCCGGAGAAGGAGCTGCATAAGGTTCGCACCGGACTATGGATCTCACAGGCCGGAATGAGCCATCCGGCGCTGACATCTAGACGCTCTCTCTTCGCACAGCAGCGCTCGAGAGCCGGAGAGGACCTTCCGTCAGCAGCACGTCTGAACGACCTTCAGCAAGCTCCAATGAGTTCGAGAGATCCCGAGCAAGAAGTGCTAGCCCGGAACACGTCTCGTAACTCTCATAGGCCTCAGGTAAGTCCACCACTCGAGTCACCCGGGCGCGGTCACGGTAATCTCAAACCGACTGACGTGTCTTGCTCGTCTCGCCCGTCGTCGGATGGGAAGGCGCCACCTTTCGACGCGGCGTCCTCAACCACGTCCTTTGGGAACGTGGACCACCCCGACAGGGACTCGCGTCGACGAATGATGCCCGTCACCGGTCCAACGAAGCCGAACGCGTCCTCGCCTGCTCGTCACACTCCTGCGCCACGCGTACCGACTCCTCAACCCGCTCTCTTGCCAGAGAGGGACAACGACTCCACTCGGACGATTCTCCCCTCGGCTTCCCAACGTCGGCCTGAACCTTCCGCGTCGGCTCGGCGCCCCGTACCGTCCCCTCTTCGCCACCAGCAACTCGTCCGCTCTTCGCGTCCGCAGTCCGTCGACACCACCGGACGTCGAGCAAGTCTCTTTCACGATCGGGCGCTTTGCGAGCTGCTGGAGGCGTCAGCACAACCCGGAATCGGAGAGGAGGTCAAGAAGGTGCTCAGGGTCGCGGTGGAGAAGCGGGTCGCCGAGCTGGCGAGGGAGGTGTCGAGGCAGGACGGCTTCGGAGTGCATGCTGGAGGGCGTCAATCGGAAGAGGTGAGTCGATCAGCCAATCTTCTTACGAATCGTCGAAAAAGTCTGGGCTGACGCAGCAGTCTTTCTTCTTAGGCTCCTCCGGCTTGGGCGGCAGACCTGCTCGACCGACTGGAAGCGAACCAGACCCGACTCGAGACGATCATGCGCTCTCTCTCATTGACTCCCACCGACTCATCTTTTGAACCGATCCCATCAAATCTCATCGGGCGACCTCGATCGCCAAACGCATTCATCACCCCTCTCTCGCCCGTCTCTCCTACTCAAGATGTTCCCGCCGACAGCTTCCCATCCTCGACACGTCCTCTCGGAACCTCTCTAGCCATCTTCACCGAATCGCCAGCAGACTACGAGACGCCTGGAGGCAGTATAGCTCGACACACGTTCGGCGATCCCATCTCGGCAGCGACAACGGAGCGCCGGGGGATCTATGCTGCCGTCGATCCCGCCATCTTCCATCCCGTCGGGCCACCTGGCGCCAGTCTCGCCCCCGCATCATCTCATCGGACCGACCGGCTCAACACACCTCCTGCTCTGCCAATGGCACCCCAGATTCTCGTTCAGGCGCCTTCGACCCACCGCTCTCGCACACCGGTCGCCACCCCGTCTGGCGCGGTCACACCCATCGTCGCCGAGCCTGTCCTGCCCTCGGCGCAAAATGTCAAGGGAAAGGACTTTGCGGATCGAGACTTGCCCGCGATCCCGCCTGAGGTGCCTTCCGACTCGGAGGAGAGCGAGCAGGTGTTTGCGTTCAAGCCGCCGCCGGTGAAGGATGATCGTAATGACCGACCGAGGACGTCCGAAGGGCGAGCAGAGGAGAAGAGGAGGGAGACGGAGCCGTGGCCGTGGCCGGAAGACCCGATCTTGCCGAGTCTGCCAGAGCCGAGGCCGTGGGATCTCGTCAGTCAGAGACTGGTGAGTCTCGTTCGGATCTTACTCTGGTAGCATGCCTATCGCTCACCTTACTTATTTTGCGGCTTGACAGAACGCCTGGGCCATCATCTGGACGCTCGAAGACTTTACCAAAGCGCTCGAAGACATCTCACTTTCTCGTCAAGGTACGTCTCCGTCCTGACTGCACCCTCGCGTTGCCACTCGATCGCACTGCTGATCCCTCCTCGATCTGCTCCCCAGTCAACACGTTTGCGCTGACCATCTGGACGACGACGACGTACAAGCGCCAGCTCCGCCACCGGATCTGCTCGGAGCCATCGGAGGTCGTCGACAAGTTGTTTGTCCCGCCATCGATGGGGGACGCGCTCAATCAGGCGTGCTATCATGTCGGTCCCTCTTTTCTTTCGCACGGATGCTCAATCTCTGATATTTCGAGGCTGACTTGCCTTCTGTCTGGTGTACAGAAACGTTTCAACGATGGCAAGATGATCATCGAAGAGGTGAGTCGTTCATCGCGTCTGATGCCTCTTCCCGACGCTGACAGGATTTCCCTCAACATCTCCCTCGCTCGCTTGGCATAGCTCTGGACCCCCTTCAACCTCCCCTCCCTCTGCCCGACTGGCTTCCCTCGGATCATCCTCGCCATCTGCAGGCATCGTGTGCGTCTCGACCCCTTCTTTTCTCATCTCCAAACCTCCGTCTGACAGTTTATCCCTGCGTTTCGCTCTCGCAGAACGAAGACGACACCTGGGCCGTCCATCGGTTCGACTTATCCTCGTCTACGATGCGGACTTTCTTGTTCTACGCCGAGGGTGAGAGGAAAAAGTTGCCGGATGGGAGACCGTTCAGCTGGTGGCACGGGTGCGTTTTCTTCACTCTCCCTCCATCCCGTTCCCTCTTCCTCCTCCTCCCTTTTCTGGGAGATGTATGACTGATCTGTCTCTTTTCCTTCCGCTCTTATAGGATCCGCGCCGCGTACCCAAACGCCGGGATCAAGGACCCCGATGGAGGAGAGAGTGAGCGCATCTTCCTTTCTCGAAGTCTACGATCCGCTCTTCGGGTGACTGACGCGCATCCTCTTTCTTCTTCTTCTTGCCTCCTCCTTCCTCGTTGTTGCCCTTCCACAGTGGGTCAGAAAACCGACCACGTCCAACTCCCTTCCTCTTCCGCCTCGGACGCCTCCTTGCACGCGGTCAACTGGTCCGTGCCCTTTTCTTTTCTTCTCTTCTCTTCTCTTCCCCTGCCCTCCATCTCCTTCACCTCGCGCTGGCTGACTCAAAGTTCCCTCCATCTATCTTTCTCCCCGCCACACTTACGCCCTCCCTCCCCTCCGACCCCGCTCCGTCCGCGTCGCTATCCAAAGCTGGCGCAACCTCCTAATGGGCTGGCGCTGGGATCGTCCGACCGACCTGCCGAAGCTGAGGGAGTTGATCTGGATGGAGACGAAGCGGGTGATGGGGCGGAAGGCCGGGGGGAGGTTGGTTGCTGGGGAGGGGGAGGTATGAGCGGACAGGGATGGGATAGAGCCGGGGGGAGGAGAGTGGAAGAGGAGATGGGAGGACGACTTTGGACGACTACGTTACGAGCCTTTGGATGACTTGTGAAGATGTGCATGTGCGTGATGTGTGGAAGAATTTGGGTTGAGTACGCAAGTGGAGCAGGGAAGACATAGGAAGACATATCGAGAGAGCATGCGGGCCCCTTCGGACGTCGTTCTTCTCCCTCTCAACTTGCTTTTCTCGCGCAAAGCGAGAACCTCAGACGGAAGGGAGTAATGCAGCGGAACAGATCGTATAACGCGATGAGAATGATCTCCACGTGAAGCGAACGAGCAAAGAGAGAGAGCCGAGAGACCGAAGAAAGGAAAGGGGAAAGGGGAAGTCTATAGTTCGTGAGATATGCGAGGAACGAGAAGAGAGAATGCAGCGATGGAGGGGGTCGTAACGAGTATCGAGGCAGGCAGGTAAGGTATAGAACACAGCGAAGCAGGTGGGCGAATCAACGAGACGAAGGAAGAGAGAAAGAGGGACAAAGAGAGGGGACGGTCTAGTCCTTGGCCTGTTTTGGGAGGAAAAGAGCGTTTCTACGTCAGTCAAAGTAGCCAGAAATGCGGGATATGGGGGTTCTCGACTCACCATTCCGGGCTTGTCCTCCTCGTCGGTATCCATCTCGCGTTCGCCTCCGTAGGTCTGAAAGAGGAAGGAAGGGGAGGGGGAGGAGGTCAGGTCGAGTTTCGCGCAGCAGTCGCGAGCGCCGCCGCCCATTGGGGCCTTTCTTTTTCTCCCTCCGGCTCTGCTCTCACCTCCCGAAGGATGATTGGAAAGACATGACGAGGGAAGACGGAAGCGAACAAAGAAGGGAAAGAGAGACTCACGAGCCACTTGAGCTTCCTCTGCGCTCGTCGAACCTCCTGGGCCTTGATCTCGTTTCGGGTGAGCTTCTTCTTCTTGGTTCGGACCTTGAAGTTGATGTCTCCCTCGTCACCCGATCCGGCGGGCGTGTTGGACGCCGACGTAGCTCGGGAAGCGGTTCGGGACGCAGCTCGGGAAGCGGCGGTCGAAGGGGCGGCGGAGGCTCCAGGGGTAGCTGTAGGGGTTCCGTCCTCGAACGCGTCCTCGACGAGGCCGACCTTTCCGATGTGGGTGAGTCGTCCTCCGTCGACGTTCCAGATCTCGGGGCAGAGCGCGTTGACAAACTCCATGTTGTGCGAGATGATGCAGACGGCTCCTCCCCAGTCTCGGATGGCGACAGAGAGACCTCCGAGCGCCTCTCGGTCCAAGAAGTTGGTCGGCTCGTCGAGGATCAGCACCTGGGGGTTGTTCCAGAGGGTGGCGGCGATGACGACCTTGACCTTCTGTCCTCCAGAGAGACCCTTGACCTCCGAGTACATGGCGTGGTCGCCCTCAAGTCCGACGTCCTCGAGGTGCTTCTTGATGAGGTGGGCAGAGTTGTCTCGGGTACCGGCTCCCTCTCGGGAGGACTCGATGTCGTCAAACTGCTGGATGATCTTCTGGAAGCCGGCCTCCATGAGCGCGTCTCGCGAGAGCCACGTGTTTGACTTGTGCGAGAGACCCTGCCACTTGATCTCGTACTGGAACGTCTTCTTGAGCTTCTGTCGTCCCATGAGCAGCTCAATCTTTCGCTGGGTGCCGTCCTTGCCGGTGATGGGCTTGTCCATCTGGATCTTGTCCTCCTCGGACAGCACTCGGGTCGCCTTCTCGAGCACCTCTCGGTCGTGGCCGTCCTGGAATCGCCACTGGATGTAGGCGACAGGGGTCTTCTCGAGATGCTGCTCCAAGTGATGGAACGCGTGCTGAGCAACGTATCCGACTCGGAGCGCAGGGTGCTTCTCGACCTTGCCCTCCTGGGCGACCGTCTCTCCGGTGAGCAGCTTGATGAGGGTCGACTTTCCGGCTCCGTTCGGGCCGAGGATTCCGACTCGGGACGAGAGCGTGAGCGCGCACGAGACGTCGTACAGGGACGGCTTGGACGCTCCGGGGTAGGTGAAGGTGCAGTGCGAGAGCTTCATGATGGCTCGCGTGTTGGATCGGACTCCCATGAGCGATCCGGGAGGGGGGAACGTAAACTTGATCGAGGTGGCGGCGAGCGTGTAGTACGACTTTGCCTCGGGCTTCTTCTCGACAAACTTGGACAGGTTTCCCTTGTAGTAGGCGAGCTTCTTGGTCTCGTAGTGGATGATGTCGGTGCAGACGTTGTCGAGGAAGCCAGAGTCGTGCGAGACAATCATGCACGTGATCTGCGTCTGCGAGACGAGGTATCGCTCGAGCCACGCGACGGACCCAACGTCCAAATGGTTGGTAGGCTCATCGAGGAGGAGGATGTCGGCTCCAATGAGCATCGCTCGGGCGAGCTCGAGCTTCATCTTCCATCCTCCAGAGAGGGATCCGACGGGGTCGGCTTGCTTCTCGTGCGAGAATCCAACGTCGAGCAGGGTGGCGGCAATCTTGTCTCGGGCGGTGTGCTTGAGGTTGACGTCCGAGGCGATAAAGTCGATGATGGTGGATCCGGTGTCCTCTCCCTGGAGGGCGTGCTCGACCATGATGGTTCGGAGCTGGTCCTGGGGAGGGAAGCCCTCGACCTTGCCGTCTCGGATCGCCTTCATGAGCGTCGACTTTCCCTGTCCGTTTCCGGCGCAGATACCGTATCGGTGACCTCGGTGGAGCTTCAGCTTGGTGTGGTTGAGCAGGAGCAGTCCTCCGTACGCGAGCGAGAACATGATGTTGCAGAGAAGCTCTCCCTCGGATCCGTCATCGACCTCGTCAGGCGCGAATCGCTGCTTGTCGGCGTCGATGAAGACGGTCAGAGCTCGGGTGGCGGTGTCCTTTCCGTCCTCCTTGGAGTTTGTGATCCATCGGAGGTAGTTTCCGAGCGCTCGCGTCTCCCAGATCTCGGCAGAGAAGTTTCGCTCGTCGGCGAGGTCACCGATGATGCCTCCGACGTACTCGATCAGCGAAGCGAGGATGGGCTCGTTCGGCATCGACTTGAGGACGGGGAGGACGGTGATGTTGGTGGGGAGGCCGGCGACGGGCAGGATGGGGAGGAGGAGGTTGATGGCCGAGAGCGTCGAGGCGGCAATGTCTCGGGGCGCAGGGGGGACAGAGTCGGCGGTGGCTCCGGACGTCTTGAGGACCTCCTGGGCGGTGGCAGCGAAAGCTCGGACCTGGAAAAGAGGAGAGGCGAATCAAAGGGAGGCGAAAGCGAGTCAGCAAAGCAGCCTCATCAAACCCGTTCATCCCGACCGAGCACGGTCGTGTACACACCTCGGGGAAGGCGGCTCCGGTGGCGACGTTGGTGACTCCGGGAACGAGGACTCCGAGGTAGGTGGCGGCGACGTCAGGGTCTCGGACGAGCTTGACCAAGTTGGCGACGACGATGCAGGTCATTCGGGTGGTGTCGGTCGATCGCTCCTTGAGGGCTCGGACGAGCAAGGGGACCATGACGGCAAGCACAGGGGCGTTGACCTCGGACACGAACGTGGTCGAGGAGAGCGCCTTGATGGTAGCGGGCACGGCCGAGGGGGAGGCCATGGCCTCAACCAGCGCGTCGTGGTGGGGCTTGAGGTCGGGGTTGTACAGGCATCCGGTAAGAGCTCGAGCAGTCTTCTTGGCGGCGGTGGCAACCTAGAGAGGGATGAGACGAAGGAAGGGGAGCTCTGGTCAGGTCGTCAGAAATTTGGGCTGAGCCGCCGCGGACAAACGCGGTGGATGGGACGAGAGCGTCAAGCCGAAGAGGAGTAGTGCTGACCTCTCCCTTTGTGTCGTGCATGGCGTGCTCCACGAGCGGGATGGTCGCTCCGAGCTCGAGGGCGACGTGCTCGACAGAGTTCTCCTTGATGAGGCCCTCCATGGCCTTGAGGGCACCGATCTGGCCTCGCCAACCCTTTGCGTTCTCGAGCGCGTCCCGGAAGACGGCCATCACCTGTCGGGTCGCCTCCGGGGGGCAGATCTTGATGAACGAGTTGATCGCGCTCTGGGCGGACGATCGGACCGCCTGGGTCTTGTCGTTCAACAGGTTGAACAGCGAAGGGAGCGCGGGCAGGAAGACGGGCTCTGACCCGACCCCGAGGTTGACAATCAGTCGTCCAAGCGCGACAGGAGCAATCTCACGCTCGACGGCAGTCTTGGAGTTGGCCCATCGCTCAAGGGTGTCGAGCACACCGTTCGAGGACAGGGTAGAGATGTGGGATCGCTTGACGGCAAGCGAGAGCTCGTCAGAGAGACCCTTCGCGGACACGCCGTCCTTCGCCTTTGCGAGGGCAGCGAGCTTGTCCGCAACGGGGGACGCGGCGTCGGTGGCGACCGGGGACATGGTCGGAACGGAAGAGAAGGAGGGGGTGGGGGGGGGGGGAGGGGGAGAGGGAGGGAGAAGGGGTCGGAACGGAAGGGAGAGGGAGGAGGGGGGGTGTGGTTGAGAGCGAAGAAATTGAAGGGGCCATTCCGCGCGACCTCGACTCGGACACCCGCATCGATCCACCACTGCACCCCTCCGTCGCCCTGGTCCACATCAAGCATGACTTTGAAGGGCGACACCCCTCACGCCATCCTACAGGCCCCTCATCAACTCTTTGGGCCCGAGCCTCCGGACACGTCGACACTCGACCTGGTCGACCTCGCGAGCATCGTCATACCCAAGCTCGTGGTCCTCGAGCAAGTCAGTACGCCCAGAGCTCTCTCCGTCGACAACCAACGTCTCAGCTCGACATCCTTCAAGGCGCTCAAGCTCATCGTCTATCTGATCGACTGGGCCGAGGCCAAAGGCGGCCTCTCCGTCTTCATCGACGAAGGTGCATGGACGCCCGGCAAGATCGACCGCTCGACGCAGACGGCCCAGGCCGTCAGGGATCGCCATCTACTCGAGGTCGAGGATGAAGAACACAGAAGCGTCTTAAGAGTCAGTCCTCATGTCTCGTTCTCTGTCAGTGAAGCGGAGGTGGAAGGAAGGGAAGGGAAGGGAAGGGAAGGGAAGGGAAGGGAAGGGAAGGGAAGGGAAGGGAGATGGTGAGCTCGGACGCCCCTGACTCGCTTCGTCCCTGTTCGTCTCAGATGGTCTTCGCGTACTTCGCCCAATATCCGCATCCTCTGTTCCGCGTCTACCGAGACCTGAGCGAGGCAGATAACGGTGCTCTCAACCTCCACAGGCATCTCGAGCAGTTGTGCGCGCTCAATGTGAGCGAATCAGTTATCGGCCTCATCCGATCAGAAATCAGCCGCGCGCTGACCCCTTGCTGACCCCTTTTCCCCGTTCCTGCCAGGGCGTCGTTCCTCCTCTCGTCCGCTATTGGACCAACGACGGAGACACCTTTCAGAAGGGACCGCGCCACTTCCCCAGGGTCCGCTCGTCGTTCACCAACGAGGTCAAACCCGACCTCGCGTGGGGTCAGACCCCCCTCGCCGTCTACCACACAGCCGCCAGGCTCTTCATGGGAACCCCAGATGGGCTCCGTCTCGCTCCCGGACGCGACGTCGAGGAGATCGCCTGGATCCTGCGGATGGCGGACCAGGCTGCAGGGGACAACGGGCCGCACATCAAGGGCGTCGGATCGATCACATACCGAGATGCACTGCTCACCGTCCCTCTCGGCTCAACCTGGGACGTCTACGAGCACAAAGTCGGAGACGCCATCCATCGCATCACCCAGAGGCAGCACGAGAGCGCCGTCGCACGGGCTGAGAAGGAGGGGAAGAGGGAGATAGTCGAGGCAGCCAAGGCGCGAGAACAGCGCAGCAGAGACGGAGAGCCACACCACACCGCCCACCCCAGCACTCGAGACTACCCCGACGTTCCAGGTACGGACGCAGCGTCACTCTTCCGCTTCCCTGGCTGGAGCACGCCTTCACCGCCACCTCAACCAGCGCCGTTGTTCTCCCCCGACCCGGACGCCTACTCTGCACCCGTCCACCCTACGATCACCCCTCCCTCCCTTCCGCCACCCCCGCTCATCTACCTTCCTCTGCCCACCCAACCCAGCTCGGAGCCTGACGACGAGCCTGATGACGACGGCTACTACCGCGTCCCTGAGTCCGCCCTCCTCTCCCCTCCGTCCTCCCCTGACCGTGGATCCCCCCGGCCTCAAAGCGTCGAATACCAGTCACCGGGCTACCCCGTCGCCATGGGAACGTATCCCCACATGCTCCAACCACACCGCCCCCTTCCTGACGTCCCCCCTCCTCACATCCTCCCCTATCCGCTCGCCCGTCTCCCATCTCCCTCCCCTCCCCCGCCCTCCTCCACCCGGCCGCACTACTCTCCAGATCTTGGCCAGATGGACATCGACTATCCTGCGCCACTCCTAGTCCCCATGGGAGGCGTCGAGGGAGGTTCTGGTCCGGCTAGGCTGAGATCTGATCGGGGAGGAACTCCTTGGTGGCGCCCCAGAGGAGGATCTGATTCGGCCGGAGGGGCAGGATCTGATTCGGCCGGAGGGGCAGGATCTGATTCGGCCGGAGGGGCAGGATCTGATTCGGCCGGAGGATCTGATTCGGCCGGAGGGGCAGGATCTGATTCGGCCGGAGGATCTGATTTCGGCAACCAGCACGAGGCAGAGCTGTTGGAGGATATCCCGCGCGTGGTGTCTATCCAGGAAGGCGGGCAGAAGTTCACTCGATGCATCGCCGCCAACTTGGTCTGCCCCTACGTCTCGGACCCGCTTGGCCTCCTTCACGCCGGCACCACCTCCGGCTCCTTCCTCTGGTCCGCCGGATTCCCCATCCACGACATCTCCTCCTTCCCAACCGAGCAGGTCTTTGCCGTCCTTCAGCCCAGCTGCCTCTGGCATCAGTACGAATTCGGCCTCCTCCACGCCCACCTCGGACCCGGCCCGACGTACGTCCAGCCTGGCACAATCGACGACCCTGTCTCGCTCTGGAACGCTCACCGAGTCATCCAAGTGGGCGCCGAGCTGATCCCTCCCGGCGGATTCGTCCACGCCTCCGAGGGAAGCTTCCTTCTCGGAGAGCGAGCAGACGTCAACCCGTCCTACGTCTGGCCGCTCGACCGGGCCGACCTCGACGGCCTCGCTCCGCGAGAGAACATTGAGCTCTCGTGGTTCCCGTTCCTCCTCGCCCAGCACAACATCCGGCAGATGGGTCCCCATCTCCCCCTCTTCGCCAACTCCGCCGCCTCCTCCAAGCCGCCGAAAACCGCAGAGGAGAAACAGGCCGCTGAGAGGGCAAGGAGTCGAGCCAGAAGTCTCGCTCTCATGGCTGACCTGGAGGGGGAGTTGGTCCTGCTGCAGATTGAGCAGACAGAGTTCCCGCCAGGAGAGCCGACTTGGCAGCAGAGGGCGAATCAGCTCGCTCGTAGGATCCAGACGATCAAGGCCTACGATGACCTGTGGGAGGGGCACGAGGAGGACGCGATGTCTATCGGACTCCTGCCGCTCATCAACGTGCAGCCGCCATACCCGGAGGCGGGCTACGGCTATCCCCCCGGCCATCCCGATAACTTCAACCGCGGGCCAAAGGCCAGCGGCCGTGTGCGTGCCCCCTCCACAGCCATTGCCTCGTCCAACCGCTCCAGTCTCCCCGTCTACCAGCAGCCTCCGCCACCTCCGTCGAGGGCTGCGTCTGATGTGATGGAGGACACGTCTCTCACGGCTGAGGAGCGTTATCGGTGAGCAGTCCGCGGCACTGATCCGCCAGACCTCCGCCTCCCAGGCTGAAACCGCCCTTGCGACTTCTTGGTTCTCTCCCTTTCGCAGCCAGCTTCAGCTCAGCCACCTAGGCAAGTCCAAGTGCGACATCTGCCAGCGCTCTTACGCCAAAGGCTATCTCCGCCAGTGAGCTGCCCCCGAGTCTGGTCCGATTTGCTGGGCCTCCACCCCGCGCTAAATCAACTCTTCTCCACAGACATCTTATCGTCCACTCCGATTACAAGCCCTTCGAGTGCGACACCTGCAAGAAGCGCTTTGCGCTGAATTCAGAGCTCCAGTGGGTTGCTCTCTGTCCGCTGGGTCCGACCCCCTGCGCATGCCGCTGAGCCTTGCCCCTGCGCCCCTATCACCCCCTCCTCTGCAGATCGCATATGCTCGTCCATGCCGACCCGAAGTACAAGAAGAACCACGCGTGCGATCTCTGCGAGAAGGCCTTTTCGCGGCAAGAATACCTCAAGTTAGTCGTTTCTGACCCATCCGCCAGATCTGATTTCCCTCCTACGCACACCGCTGATCCCTGCGCCCCCACCGCCCCCCTCCTCTGCAGTGCGCACAAGGGGAAGCATCATGCCGGCTTTGTTCCAGGTTGGTCCGGCGAGCGCAAGCTCAGCGAGGAGATGATTGACTCCGACTCCGACTCCGACGGCGAGGGAGAGGATGGCGAGGGAGAGGACCCCGACGACAGGCCCTAGACGCCCGGTAGGAAGTTGGTTGGCGGTCTGAGCAGCACGCATTTTCTTACCAAGCAGACAGATTGCATGACATGTAGTTCTTGGGCATGCACAACTGATCAGATATGGTCTGTTGGCCTAGGAGCGTTTTCTGATTGCTGGGTCCCAGTAGGATCTGATTTGGGCTTTCTGATTGGGAAGGCGGAGGTCACATCTGATCCGCCGCGTTGCGCACAATCTGACTGGTATTTTCTGATTGAACCTGGATCTGATTCGTCTTTTCTGATTGAGCGGCGCGCGGTCCTGGCCGAGCTCACCGGCCCTTCCTCCCTTCCATCCTAACGACCATCTGCTCCCCATCCACCCAACCAGAGTCTTTCCTCTGCTCTCCAGTGAGTCTCATACATCCATGTTGCCTAATGTCGTCCCAAGACTGACTCTCATACGCCTATACCGTCTCTGCAGGCCGTCCACTTCAAGATGAGCTCACCTCCCGCTGCTGCCGGACCCACCGCTTCATCCGCCGATGCTGTACGTACCTCGGCTGCTTTTCGCCGGTTGTCGCGTATCTCTCGGGCTCTGAACTAGGCCATTGTCCTCCAGGCCAAAGATCCGTTCGCTCAGAGGCCGGAGAGCTTCGTGATCGCCCCCACCGTCGACAAGGTGGTGATCGACCGCCTCAAAGTGCTGTTCAGCTCGCTCTGCAAGAACCGCATGATCTTCAACTTCAAGGAGACGACCGCAGAGGAGGAGTGGGCGCACGCTTGTCAGATCTGGCCCGAGCTCGCAGACGTCACCAAGTGGGGAGAGGTCAAGCTCGACAAGGACGGGCAGCTAGTTGGCGAGCTCGAGGAGCTGACGGTGAGTGACCGCCAGCCTTGCACCCCCTCAGCGCTTGTGCCTTGCTCTTGCTCATGTACTCCTGCCATCTTGCGCCCGCAGAGCACCCTTCTCGTCGAGTACCAACTTCGTTTCACCAAAATCAAGGAGCCGGTCTTCAAGCTGGTCACCACGGTCGTCATCCAGTACGTCAAGGACATGCCCGTCGCAGCATACAACAAGTGGATTGGGCAGTTCAAGGAGTCAGTCATCGTCTTTGAACTGCTCTGCATCTTGGCGCATGCTGATGGACGCCGCCTGCTCACTTTATCTTCCTCTCGCAGCAAGGACCCGACGACATGGTCCCCGACCAAAGAGCTCGTTCCACCCGGCCTCGTACCCGACTTCCCTCCTGCACCGGCGGGCAGCAAAGCAGCCGACGCCGAAAAGCTTCGAGTCAAGCAGCTCCGAAAGGACTACTGGCTCGCTCCTCTTCTGTCCTCCACCGACGAGGACCATGTGCGAAAGACCCCCGAGGCGGTGCAGCAGGCAAAGTACAACTGCGAGGGACTCTGTTTGGAGACGCTGTACAGAGCGTGCAAGTACGTCAAGGCGCAGCACGTGAGTCCTAGCAGTGCACGTCTGTGCCTGTCATCTCCGCCCGGCTGACCTCATCCCCCTCCCCTGATCAGCGCTCACCCGGAAACGCCGACTTCAAGCTCCCCAAGCGAGTCCCCACCGAGGACTCGGACCTCGGCCTGTTCTACTATCCAGCCCACTTCTCGGCCGACGTGTTCCCTTACCGCACCCAGAACGAGACCATCTCCGAGCTCGGCCGCGCAACCCGCCGATCAGATTCTGTCGTCCAAGGATCTGATTCCGCCGCAGCGGGCCCCTCGAAGCGAGTCAAGCCCAAAGCTGTGCCTGCTGCGGTCGGAGGGTCAGTCAAGGCCACGACGGCGCGCAAGCCGAAGGGCGGGGACAGGAAAGGGAAGGCGAAAGCGGAGCCGGAGGATGCGGAGGTGGGGGCAGAGGAGGTCAGCGCGGGACTCAGCGCGGGACTCGAGGACGCCGATCTGCTCAACCACATGTTGCCTATGGGTCCAGACTCGATCCGTAACGCCATCGCCGTCCCACACTTTGGCGCCTCCCTCAAGAACGTGACGGCTATGATCACGGCCATGGCGAACATCCTCAAGGAACACGACCGAGACCCCATCAAGGCGGAAGCTGCGCACACGTGGCTCAAGGCCATGTCCGGCAACATGCGAAAGATCCTCTTTGACCCATCGACCGCCGCCATGTGGACCGACTTCCTCCTCTGCACCGTCGCTTGCGCCCTGGACAAAGACGACCTTCCCGAGTACGCCACCTGGGCTGCTCCGCCCCTCCTGAACGTCGAGGATGCCTCTGTCTCGCGCGCCTCCCTCCGACCAGTCGACTGGATCGTTGCAGGGCTGAGGAGAGTCCCCAACGGCCCTACGGAGGCTGTGCTGGCCGAGTTCTTTGACGCCGAAAGGGGATGGAGGCGCGGCGAGGGAGATCCGTTGGCCTGGGAGGAGAGGTGGGACGGCCTAGTTGAGGCTCAGAAAAGAGATGAAGAGCAGCAGGAGGAGGCTAGGGCGGCCAAGCAGGTGGAGGAGGGTGAGGCGGCCAAGGTGGTGGAGGAGGATGGGGGCGTCAGGGAGGAGGCGGAGGCGGAGGTGGCGGTGGTTGCAGAAGCGGAGGAGAGGCGAGGAGAGGAGAAAATGGAGGGCGTTGTTGAGGCGGAGAAGCAGGCGGAGGGAGGAGGAGGGGCGGCTGGGACGGAGGATGCGGAGGGAGCGCAAGAGAGTAGGGCAGGGGATGAGCTGGTGCCATCTCAGCCGGACGCCGATCATCAGGAAGGGCTGGTTCGCGCCGATGATGAGAGTCAGGGGATCGGGGGGAGTTCGCAGGCGGCGGTGGAGGAGCCGGTTAAGCCGACAGGCAAGAAGGCGGGTAAGAAGGCAGGGAAGGTGGCGGGGAAGAGGAAGTTGGGTGAGATTGAGAACCAGTCCGGCAGCGAGGAGGAGCCTGCGGCTAAGCCCACGAAGACTCCTCCTGCGGCCAAGAGGGTGACCAGGGCCTCGCAGAGGAGCGCGGATGGGGCTGCTTCTGGGGAGGGAGGAGGAGCCGGTCCGTCCACTAGGTAGTCTGTGTTTCTGTCCCAGTATGTTTACTCTACTTTGCTTGCGTTAATGTCATCGCCAGTTCTGTCTTCACTTGCGCAGACATCGGTAGTGGGTGCGAGTTGCAGCGTGGT
The DNA here is from genome assembly GCA_036245725.1 of Mrakia hoshinonis. Classification (NCBI taxonomy): domain Eukaryota; kingdom Fungi; phylum Basidiomycota; class Tremellomycetes; order Cystofilobasidiales; family Mrakiaceae; genus Mrakia; species Mrakia hoshinonis. Next base: position 301,177 of record BTPH01000049.1, read on the forward strand.
TTGCTGTGGACTGAATCAGAAAATCCGCTCCCGTTTTTGTGATTCGTCTTGCCTGGCCCGGCCAATCATTTTAGCAGAATCTGATTGAGCAGGCGCACAAGTCAGATCCCACGATCTGATCCGGCGCCACAGGGCAATCCGATTATCATTTTCTGACTCGCCCATGCCGCCTAGTCATATTTGGATTGTCTGATTCGTCTAAGCGCGGGCAGTCAGATCCTCTGGATCCGATTCCAGCACAGGGCCGGATCAGATCCTCAGAATATGATTGAGCGGATTTTTGTGCGAACAGAGCGGGAAGGGCCGTCCAATCATATTGTCTGATCTCGGAACCTAATTTTTCTGATTGGTGGCCGGTGAAGGGGCCTCGAACCAACCCTGGCTCCACCTGACCCCTAACCCCATCTCCTCTCGTCCCAGCCTTCTCCTCCCACCTTCGAGCCCACTTCTAATCATGTCTCCCTACCGCTCCCACGTCGTCCCTGAACTTGACGTCCCTGCCACCCTGATCATGCCAGGCGGTCCTGCTGCCGCTCCCTCCCACCCTGTCCCCCCCACCTCCTCCCGTAAGGCGCCGGTTGACGCAGCGGGAGATGAGGAGATCGAGGACTTCAGCGACGACACGGGCTCGCAGCGTGGCCCGTCGTCGTCTAGATACCTTAGCCAGGGTGCGTCTTGGAGGCAGGCGTCGTCGAGCAGCGACGGGAGGAGGGGAGGAGAGAAGAGGAAGAAGGTGGAGGCCGAGATGGAGAAGCCCGCTCCGAAGAGGGCTCGGTCGGAGCTGAGGTTGGACGAGTTTGGCGATACATATGAATGTGAGTCTCCTGTTTGATTGGTGCTCTATCTACTGTGCAGCTACTGACTTGACGGACGCGCCCTAGACTTCCACCCTTCCGGATCCATCTCGGGCAGGGACGAGATGCCCTACCCCGCCACTGCCCCGCCTGCCCTAACCCGCCGGACCACTACCCCTCTCAGCCATCGCACTCGGCCATCCCGCACGACGACATTCTCGCCCGCGTCGTCTGTAGGACTGAGGACTCCGGCTGACGGCAGGCCGGTCGGCAGGGAGGCATCAATGGAGGGTGAGCTCACATCTCCTTCACACGCACTACCCCTGTCTGCATCAGCTGACGCCTCTGCTCCGCTTACTCAGCCGGTCCCTCGCGCATGAGAGACGGAGGGTCTATCAGATCGTATTCAAAGGTCGGATCCCCGGTGAGTCTGGTGTCTGCGATGTTTTATGGACGGTGGTAAGCAGGAGGCGCGCCCAGCGCGCAACCCCTGGACTCGCACGCTGACTCGACCTGTTCATCTCCCTTGTCCGCCTACCCATCAGAAAACAAGCTCGCCCTTCAACAGGCATCCGCCGACATCCGCTACCAACAGGAGAGGTCCAGCTGCTCCGTCAACGCCCTTCAAGTTCAGGATCAAGCCCAAGCAGGTCGCCGCGTCATCATCACCCGCCTCACCTCAGCCGCGTCGCGAACCCTCCCGATCCCCAGCTCCCTCTCCTCCTCGGCCCTTTCCTGCCCTGCCCTCGTCGTCTCCGCCCGAACCCGCTCCTGCGGCGCCTGCTGCTGCGCTTCCGGAAGCAGGCAAGGCGGAGGAGGTGGCGAGGGATCCTGACTGGGTGGATCCGGAGAAGGAGAACCCAGAGGGTGAGAACATCGCGTGGCGCTTTGCAACCGCTTACGAAGCACAGGTGCTAAAGCATGACGAGAACGGGACCGAGGTCCACGAGTGGTTGGATTTCTCGTCTAGGAGCGAGTGGAGTGCCTCGACTCGCCTTGTGCCGCGATGGAAGCGGAGCAAGAAGGGGAAGAAGCCGGTCTTCATGGTTGATGGGAGGGTGCTTCAGTTCTTCGAGTTCTATGACACGTCTGCGTACACCCAGGAGAGCATGGGCGATGATGGCTGGTAGTGGCGCGGATTTGCTGGCCTCGGTCTGCTTTTGATTTCCGAGCTGGTTTCGTTTCTGATTCGGTCCCGCATGTACTAGTATATCTCTTGTGTATTAGTATATCTCTTGTGTACTTGTGTCTATCTCAAACCGGTTCTCGCTCTTGACGCACAGAAGAAGAAGGCGATGGCAGAGCAAACAGGAAATCAGATCTTCGAAAAGTGATTGACCCGGGGAGGCCAAAAATGAATCAGGAAAAGTGGCGGTATTTTCTGATTGGTAGGAATCTGATTCGTGTGACTCCAAAACTGATCGAGCCGGGAGCCTGGCTGGCGCAGTCAGATTTGATTTTGCGATTGCGTGCCGAGTCAGGTTTGAGTTTTGCGATTGAGAGCTGGGTGGACTCCACCAGCCACCTTCTCACCCCTCCGCCCTTCCGCCGACACTCCGCCTCTTCCCATCCCGTCGCGCTTTATCTTCTCTGCTGTCCATGCTCAGAGTGCCGGACCGAGTGATTGACCCTGCCTGGGGAGGTGCAGTGCAGAGGTGAGCTCACCTTGTTTCCCTACCCGCGCCTCGTGCCCGGCTGACCACAGCCACCCTACCTCTCCTCTGTCAGTGCGCCTGCCCTCAAGCGCAAGCGGGAGGAGACAGCTGCTCCTTCAGTTCCACCGCGACGACCCAAAGCCACCACATCCCGACGCAAGGCAGCTCATAGTGGTCCTCGCGTATCGCCGACAGCTGCCTCCGTTCCATCCGCCCCCCTCTCTCGGCCCAGCCCTCCTCCCTCCCGCCCCGTCCCTCCTCCCTCGCGCCCTCCCGCCAAGCGTACCAAGCCGAGTCCGGTCTCTCGCACAACTAGGTCCTCGGACCAGCCAACGGGTCCTCGCCTGTCCAAGGACGGAGAGGTCTACCTGGTGCGGCTGCCGGCCAAGACCGTTGCGTTTGATCCGAACCGGTACAGCTCAACTCGGTGGGGCGGGAAGGCGCTGAGCAAGAGGGAGAAGGCCAAGTTTGAGGCAGAGAATGGAAGAGGGTACTGGCTGCTGAAGCCGCGGGACAAGTGAGTCCGTGTTTAGCCTGGCTCGATGAGAGGGAGGGGGGTTGAGCTCGGAAGTGATCCCCGGAATCTGATCCGCAGGGTCTGATCCGCCTTTTCTGATCCGCCCGGACTGATCCGCCAAATCTGATTCCCCTTTTTCTGCGCCTCAGGCCCGTCCTCGTGCTGGACTCCAGCAACAACATCATTGCCGTCCTCTCCAACGACCTCGGGCACGCGGACACTGCGCTTCGACTCGGTACCCACCTCCAGAAGCTGGAGGAGGGGGGATCTTTCCCAAAGCAGAAGAAGCAGAAGAGGGAGGGGGCCGGGAGGAGCATTTCTACGGGTTCAACAAGGGGCAGGGTGCGAGGGTATGTCTGTTCTGATCCTACCTCACACGCCACTCGCTTACCGCGCTCTTTTCTGCTTGGCAGGTGGCGGCCGAGTCGGCAAACATGAGGGCGTCGAAGGGTCTGAGGGAGGCTGCAGAGGGAGAAGACATGCGACTCTTGTCGTAAGTGCACTCCCTCTCCCGTGGTTTTTGAGTCTAGGGGCTGACGCCGTCTGTATCTTTGCGCATCAGTGGGAACGTGACCGCCCTGCTGGAGAAGATGCTGCCCGAGCTCGCCGATAGGCTTCGCGCCATGAGGACAAAAGCTCGCCCGGGCGAGGAGGCAAAGTTCGGTCTTCTGCACATGGCCGCCACCGACGTGCCAAAAGAGGGCAAGAACAGCGTCTCCAAGGCGCACACCGACCAGGGGAACGCCAGCAACCTGATCTGCGGCGTGTTGACATGGGGTGCGTGACGTCGAATCAGTTTTGGAGCCGCCCGATTTTCTGACTCGCCTCATTTTTGGTTGCTGACCCTGCGCTTGCTGTCTTTCTTTCTGCTATAGCATCCAAGAACCACGACGCCACTCGCCTTCACCGCCTGACCTTCCCCACCCTGCGGATGTCTATCTGCGTCCCTGCTGGACATGTCGCCCTCTTCCCCTCCGCCCTGCTCCCCCACATGAACACCCGCGCCGAGGACTACAAGGAGGGTGAGGACATCGGAATGCTGCGGGGCTCGTTCGTGTTCTGGACCCCGGCGGAGGTTGCGAAGTGGTTCGAGACCGGAAGGGTGCCGCAGAAGGAGGCCAAGGACAAGGTGGAAAGGAAGTGGAGCTCTGACAACTTTAAGTACAAGGGAGCGTAGATGTCATGCATGTTCTTATGTGGTGGTTACGAGCTCACCCCTGAGGGAGGGACGTAGGTGGGGAGAAACTGCCCTCTGAGTTTTGGAGGGAAGCGCCCTCTGACACACTGGCCCCGGCAAACTGCGGACCCATCATTCAACGTGCGACGATTGGGCACAGATCAGAGTGATAGAGATGGGTCAACCGACAGAGTAAGAGCTGGAGGTGAGATGATGAGGTCTTGCTGGGTGAGACACGTTCAGCTCTTTGACAGCAGGCAGGTCTGCGTCGGCTCAGATGGGAGTCGGGAGCGCGTCGAGCCCTCGAGCACGTCGCCCGTTGGACTGAGATTGCTGGCAGCATTTTGGCAGAATGCATGTATCACTGCAAACCAGATGAATCCTGATATGGCGGCGCACCATGACAGTGTTACTTCCCTCCTCGGTCGCCTCACTCGTCACTCCCACGGCCGTCTGTACACCCTTCGCACAACGCCGGCCGCTGCTCTGGCGCCCTCCGCGCGCGTTTCGTTTCCTGCCATTGCGCCCTTTCAGTTGCCCGAGCAGAGCCTCTCGACGTCCGCCCTCTCTCTGACAGCAGGCGTCAAGTTTCTGACCCCTCCCTCCTCTACCACGACTACGTCCTCGATCCTGACCCCACCGACCGACTCGTACCGCTTGAGGACCTCGTGATCGATATGCGGCGAGGATCGGATGGGGGCGAGCAGGTGAGGAGAGAAGTAGCACCCGGGCTCGATGGTCTGACAGGATGAATCAAAAGAGCAGAGGTGAGCAGACAATCGATCAGGAGAGCGGAAGTGACACGCAGACTGACGACAATCATGCCGACCTCGAGAGGAAGTCGGAGTCGGAGGTAGGCGTACAGCTCCGGGTTCTGCTTGATCGATGCAGGAGGGATGGTGTTGTTTGGTGACGGTTTGGACGCTGAAGGCACATCCTGAAGAGCAGAGGAAGGATACGAAAAGAGACGCATGGTCAGCAATGACCAAGCCCAGCTGTGACGAGTGTGATAGTGACTCACATGAACGTCGAGTCCGAGCGAGTGACCCAGTCCGTGCGGGTAGAAGGCAGCGCTGACCCCACTTCGAAGGACCTTGTCTTCCTCGCCGATGAAGATGCCGAGCTTGACGAAGCCTCGAACGAGGATTTTGTGGGCGAGGAGGTGCACCTCGTCCCAGTGTACGCCCGGAGCGCAAAAGGCCTCGGTCTCCTGCAGCCCCCGCAGGGTTGACAAGGTTCCCAGTCAGCCGATGCTCTGCGACTCCCATTTGGGTCAGAGGGCTGCTGCGACGTACCTTCTGCATCTTGAGCACGAGCTCGTAGATCTCTCCGGCCTCCTTGGTGAACTTTCCCCCGTTCCCGACGGGCATCGTCCTCGTGATGTCGGCCCCGTAGCACGAAAACTCGGTTCCAGCATCGATCAAGAGCACCTGAGGCTTCCAGTCGGACCGGAGAGACGTCAGGTCGAGCGCGTCCGAGTGGGTGTGATCCGGCGTGGCAGCGGTGTGATCGTCGTCGTGGTGGCCGTTCGACTGGGCGGTCGGGGCGGCGGCGGTGAAGGCGGAGCTGGTGAGAGAAGTGGGTAGCTTGCCAGATTCGAGAGGGGTGAACGGCGAGTGCTGCAGATTGTCGAAAGAGACAAGGTCAGTGCGGGCGGTCGAATGCGTCCTTCGGGTCCGAGAGACACTCACGTTGCAGATGTAGTGCAGCGTCGCAGCTCTCATCCCACTGGCCATGATTGGCATGTACGCCAGATGCTTGCTGCCTGATCGCCTACAGACGGCAGCGAAGACGGCCTCGGCGTCTCCCTCACTCTCAATCTCCCACTCGGTCAACCCCAGCCCCTCCGCCCTCGTCTCTCCAGCTCGTCCGCCCTTCCCAGCGACACCTCGTCCTCCAGCAAATTTGCCGAGCTCACGCATGACAACCTCATGCGCGTGCGAGGTGATCTGCGCTGCACGGGTCATCAGCTGGACCTCGAACGGGGTCTTGACGAGGCGCGCGCGGTGGATGCACGGGAGGAGATGTTCAGAGGAAGGCGTAGTCGCGAGAACGGAAGAGGGAAGCGCAGGGAAGAGGACTGTTGCTGGCAGGGTGTGGATGGTCGCGTTGGTCGAGGAGAGAGATGCCGGCAAGGGGAGGTGGACGACCAACTGGGTCTCGAGCGTGTCCACGACCTCTGCGATGGAAGGAGGAGGGATCGACCACATGATCGCCTCAGGGTCCGTATCGGGGATGCATCTGAATAGAAAAACATATCAATCAGTCAGTCATGGAGCAGAACAGCCGGAGGGGCAATTGGCGAGACGAGACGGACAGGGTGTGCTTGAACCCGTCTGCTGAAGCGGGAAGCGAGAACTCGACCGTCAACGCAGATCCCGGGATGTCGCAGCCGGTGAGGTAGAAGAAGTTGGACTCCTGTCGATGGGGCATCTCGCCTGCCAGGAGAGAGCACCGTCCGAGGAGGAGTCGGGAGAACGTAGGTCAGCTCCGAAAGCAACGTAGGCCAGCCATACACCGCCCATGATGAAGAGCATCGTCGGATCATCTGTAAGGGACAGAGCTACGGCTCAAAGGATGACTCACGATCTGTGTCGTTCCGCATGGGAGTCTCGTGCGAGACGAGGAGGAGGGTGTGCTGCCCAGAGGGGAGCACCTGCGCGAGCTCATCCACCACCTTTTGCGTGTCTGCACCGTCCAGCAGGAGATCAGCGGACGAAGCGATGACGAAGAGAGAGAAGTGCGAGAAGGTTTGTATCAGTGCGCGTCGACCACCGAGTTCGAGAAGGCAGAGGCCAGGGAAGCGACGACTCACGGGTGAGAGCTAATCAGGTCGGCCATCCGGTCAAAGCAGAGAGCGAGACGTCTACAATCAGCATTTCGTCGCATCTCGGGCGACTTGAGCTCGAAAGCCTCACCTGGGTACTTGGACGGGACAGACATGTCGAGTAAGGGTCAGATGGGGGTGGGCACCAAGGAAGCAAGGCGGTTGGAAACGGACGGTGAGCTCCCCACATGGGCCGGCGAGCGGACGGGACCGGGCAGGGTCACTAACCTGATGCATCTGTCCGTAGGAAGACGCAGGACGATGAAATCAGCTCACATGAGATAAAGGCAGCTGACCTTGGACACTTGATGCGACGGTCTTCGAAAAGCAGCATCGGCCGCTTTCTGGAGGTCTCTTGACGTCTTTTGCTTTGCCGCCTAGGACCGATCCAAACCCGCAGCAAGATTGAGATTAAGACATGTGTATTGTAAGTAAGTAGTTCTCCATCTGCTATGAGACCAGGATCTTCTACATGCGGTCTCCTGCACGATCCTCACGAGTCAAAGATGGCCGCCACGGGTGTGGAACGGGGACGTTCAGACGTGCACTCGTCGCTCCGACTTAGAGATGATCCACCACTGAAGGGAGAACAGAGCGAAACAGAGGCAGGGGTGTCAGTCGAAGAGCAGTTGGTGGCGATCAGCGATCGCAGCTGCCGAGGCGAACCGCGGGACCGCGGGTTATCAGACAGGACCAACCGCATGGATGACGCCGGGACTGGCAGTCCAACGCGAGAGAGAACGAGCAAAGCAGCGAGCGAAGGTCAGCTTCAATTCCTCTAAAAACTGACTCGTGGAAGAACAAGCGGATGGGTGAAGCTCGGTCGGTCAGGACGTACATGAAGCCAAGGATGGAGAGACAGATGTTGATCCAGAAGTCGGCGAGCACCCCTCGCTTGATCAACACGGGAAGAGGAGGCAGGAGGCTGGTGGGCGTGCAAAGAAGGTCCACAGTCAGCATACATAAGTCCATCGAGTTGGTGGTTGAACATCACACGTTGGCATGAAGGACGAGCAGCTCATATCGTCGGCAGCTCACAGAGACGAGAGGCAGTCACTCACATAGCAATCTGAGGTGAGGCGAAGGGTCGACAGAGCGGGTGGGAGAGGTGTGGACGGTGGTGAGCATGACAGGTCGGCAAAGTCACGCCGGACGCGTCAACGAGGTCGGGGATTTTCATTGCGGAGGACTCACAAAGTAGAGGAGTACGTTCCAGTTGGACGAGGGTGGTTGAGCCATGGCGGGCGTGGATGTCTCGATGACTGTGAAGAGCAAGGTTGGTTCTCGGGTGGATGTCGGGAGGGACGCTGTTTGGAGTTCGAGCTCATCAGCTCGGTCTCCCCAACCCACGACCTCCCCTTCCCCTGCTCGACTCTCCATCTTCTTCCGCCTTCACTCGCCCCGTCAGCATGGGCCTCACTGTGTCTTCTCTGTTCTCTTCTCTCTCTGGTCTGGCGTGGTGGGCAAAGGACAAGGAGGTCTGTCCGGTCGTCGTCTCCTGGGCGGATCCCTCCTCGACCCTTGTGTCAAGCTGACTCAACGTCCTCTCGTGCCCTCTGGCTCACTTTCGACTCTCCAGGTCCGGATCCTGATGGTTGGGCTTGACTCTGCGGGGAAGACGACGATTCTGTTCCGGCTGCAGGTGCGTCCAAGGCTTTGTTCGCTCGCAGGGGTCAGAGGAGGAAGCGCGGACGAGAGGGGCGGGACCAGCCCGTCAGCGGACGGACGCCGGCTTGGACGAGCTCTGCTGGACGACAGCACTTGTGCCGAGTGGGTCTGCCACGACTCCCAGACGCCTTGGCGGTCGTGATCGGGGCAGGCCCGTCACCGGAGCGACGCTCAGATGGGCCAGAGGTCGACGTGCAGCGAGCTCGAGCTTCCTCCTCTCTGATCCCTCGCCATGGTCCGGTTGAGAGAGCTCACACAACGGCTGACCTACACTCCTTGCTGCTCTTGCACACCTGCTATAGATTGGGGAGGTAGTGTCGACGATACCTAGTGCGTCCTTGCTCGCCTGTGCTCATCGCGTCACATTCGGTGCTGACCGAGCTCACACCCGTCCCCTTCCTACGCCTCCTGCAGCGATCGGGTTCAACGTCGAGACGGTCCAGTACAAGAACATCAAGTTCCAGGTGTGGGATCTCGGAGGTGAGTCGCTCGGGCTTCTTTGCCGGCTGGAAGGAGAGCTCGAAGCTGACCTAAGTGACCTCGCTCTTCCACTTCTCCCCAGGTCAATCGAGCATCCGGTCAGTCCACACGACGTGTCTGTTGCTGCCACCATAGTCTGCTGACCAGACACACTGTACTTCTCACATCAGTCCATACTGGCGCTGCTACTACGCCAACACACAGGTCAGTCTCGTTCCGCCCCGCCTGCCTCGCTCTCCCTCTCTCCCTCTTCCGCCCAGGCTCGTCGGTCCCCGGCATCGTCGTCGGACTAACCTCACCAATACGGCTTTTTATTATCATTTTCGGAACAGGCGATCATCTATGTGATCGATGCGTCGGACACTGCTCGTTTGCAGACGTCAAGAACAGAGCTGCTGACGATGCTGAGCGAGGAGGAGCTCAAGGGCGTCCCCGTCCTCGTGTTCGCAAACAAGCAGGTAAGCCCTGCTCTCTCTGTGCATCGATCGTGGCTGTTGTCGGTGTCGGGACTGGTCAGGCGTTTGACTGACTCTCTGCCTGCACTTTGTACTGCCTCTCGCTTCAGGATGTACCCGGAGCGTTGCCGTCAGGCGAGATTTCGGACCGGTTGGGACTGGCGGGCGGGGAGAAGTCGCGCGAATGGAGTGTACGAGGCAGTTGCGCACTCAAGGGGGAAGGATTGGAGGAGGTGAGTCGGGTCCTGCTTGCCGGTATATCGATGGTGATCAGGACTGAAGCTGATCGTCCTTCGCTTTCCGTCCTGCTCCTCTGCAGGGACTCGACTGGTTGTCAAACATCATCACAAGCAAATAGAATACGCACGTCCTTTGCCGGGTTGAGACGAGAAGATATGTAATCTAGTGCCTGCATGGTCCTCGGAAGAGCTCAGCCGGGAAGAAAGAGCAGCTAGGGCTCTCGTCGGCATTGTAGTGTCTAGACCATCGCTCGCTTGAGCATCTCTCCCAGGCTTCGTGGTCTCTAACCTGTCCTACAGACGTCCTGCCAGAGATATCTCAGCATGTGAAGTAAAGCGCAGCAGACCGCCTCGGCCCAGCGTGAGCCGGTGGGCGGTTGAGCTCCCGCGAAGCTCATTCGCTCAGCCCTGTTGCTCTCTGACTCGCCAACACCCAACATCAACCCAGACCCAAACTCTCAAGCCCGTCATCGACATGTCTGAGCCAGGATCGTACGACGCCGTGAGGAAGGACATCCGAGCTGTGTTGTCGCAGCCGGGATACGACGACGGAAGCGCGTGAGTCCATCCGAGCTCGTCCCTCCTCCTCTCCCGCTCTTTCTCCTGTGCTGCCAGCAGGCGTCTGACGAGCCGCCCATCGAGGATGGACCTTCTTGGAGGCTGTCCGCGGCGGTCCGCGCGAGCGTCTGCTTATCTGCAGCTGCTGTGGACGTCCGATCGTTGCCCGTCCGCCCACGTCCGGCAAGCTGAGCTGACCATCCGGCTCTCCTTTCTCTCCGCCTCTGTTGCTCCCCTTTGGTCTCGTTCGCAACGCTCATCCGACCGCCAACAGAGGACCCGTGTTTGTCCGACTGGCGTGGCACGCGAGTGGGACGTACAGTCTCGTTGAGCACACGGGCGGATCGAACGGAGCTGGGATGAGGCATGGCACAGAGGGAGCCGACCCGGCGAGTGAGTCTTCCCCTCGTCTTCCCTGGCCATCCCTTCCTATCGTCTCACGCACGTCGGGCTGACAGGCATAATCCGGCTTTGCTTACAGATGCTGGACTGTACCACGCGATGAACTTCCTCAAGCCCGTGCAGGAGAAGCACCCCTGGATCTCGCACGCCGATTTGTGGACTCGTGAGTGCACGCCCTTGTCTCGCTCGTCTTTCGGCTTGCTCAGCACTGATAGGTTCCGGTCCTCTTGTCGATCATTTCAGTGGCTGGAGTGACGGCCGTCGAGGCGATGGGCGGACCGACAGTGCCTTGGGTACCTGGACGAACGGACTACGACGACGAGGCGGCCGCCACTGAGCACAGAGGAGACGTCGGAGCGAGACTGCCGGACGCTGCGCTGGGAGCGGACCACATCAGGGAGGTGTTTGGAAGGTGAGTCTTCCCGTCGCTGTGGTGCTTCTCACCGAGCTTGTCGCTGACCGTCTTGACCCTTTGTTCGTCCGATCCGCCCAGGATGGGATTCACTGGTACGTGACGCGTCTGTGTCGATCTATTCCTCGAGAGTTGCGATTGACCTGAACGTCTGTGTCTTCTGTCTCATAGACCAGGAGATGGTCGCGCTTTGTGAGTAACGTCCAAGCGATGACTGTGCGATCTGGCCGAGCTGATCAGTCCCCGCTTCCACTTCTACAGCTGGCGCTGTAAGTACAAGCTGTGTCCGTGTAGCGTTCCGGGAATACAGATGCAAGCTGACTCTTGTCTAACGACCATCATCGCAGCACAATCTCGGGCGGTGAGTTCTTCTCTATTCCCTCCGCGGCTCGTTCCCATTGAAATACCGCTGATATCGTTCCTCTCGCTGGTGCTCACGCAGATGCCACTCGGACCGTAGTGGGTTTGACGGACCGTGAGCGTTATGGTCGCTTTGCACAAGGCGGTCCCCATCGATTCAGACTGATCACGTTCTTTCTTGCTTCGCAGGTGGGTCACCAACCCGACGCGCTTTAGCAGCCAGTACTTTAAGCTCCTGCTTTCTAGGAAATGGACGCCTAGGGTACGTTAAAGACCGTCTTCCTGGCACAAGTACTGTCGCTGACTGCGTCCATCGCATCCCCATTCGCAGAAGTGGGACGGTCCTTTCCAAGTAAGCTCGGGGCGCTTTTCACAGTCGGAGAATCGTGGTATGTGCTAATCATCATCCTTTTTTTGATAGTATGAGACGAAGCTGCTGGGGAACGACCTCATGATGCTGCCGACGGATATGGTTCGTCCATCGCGACACGCCGCAAGCATGTCCAGCATCCGTTGACCAGTGACGCCCCCTTTCACAATCTTACAATCAGGCTCTCGTTACGGATCCTGAGTTCAGGAAGTGGGTTGAGATCTACGCAGAGGACAAGGACAGGTTAGTTGATCTCGTGTTTTGGGCAGGCGGCAGAACTCTGATCGGGATGCTAGACTATCGGCCTCGTTCGGGAGATTGGCCCGACAGCGCCACTGACTCGCCTGCGTTGACCCCTTTGACTCCAGGTTCTTCGTCGACTTCTCGAGCGTGAGCACATCTTTCGGAAGCCGCCGTACAACAAAGGGAAGCTGACTTGACGCATCTGCGTCCATCTTCTGCAGGCCTTCGCGAAGCTAATTGAGCTAGGTGTGGATCGAGGAGAGGATGGACTGGCTCGACTCGTCAAAAGGGCGAAGGAGGAGGGCGTCCCTGTCGACCAGCTTGCGCCGAAGAAGGCGTTCCAGGGCGGCTGTCCCTTTGCTGGGAAGCGCAAGCTGTAGAGTCATTTCTTTTCTTGCAGGGCATATCACGACTTTGCCGAATGACGAAAGGCGAGCGAGTCAGGAAGGGTCTCGAAACCAGGTGTCTGTGCTGCGGACGGATCGACGCCGACCGTCGTGAGAGCACGCTGGTCCCCTCTCCTCTCGTCCACCTCTTGATATCCAAAGAGACGACGGCATCCTCCCCTCCTCCTCCCACCCCTCCACTGTACCTGCCACGATGGCCTCCTACCCTGCCTGCCCGATTTTCCCCTCGATCCACCTTACCACCGTTGTCGCCTCGCACTCGTCCTAAACTCGCCCAGCTCCACCGCCGTCCACCTTGTCCAAAAAGCCGCCCTCTCGCCCGTCCGTTCCGATTTTGAAACTCAGTCTATAGCCTGTGAGTAAGACTGAGCTCAGCTGTACACGCTGCATTCTGTATCGTGCGCGTACGAGTGGATGCTGACTCTCGAGGCATGGTTTTGTGGGTGGTGACTCGGATGCAGTCGTCCCGGTCCCCCCTCGCCTGCCCTCCACCCCTCCGTCCCCGTCGCACCAGCAGGCCCATCCGCGCCTGCCTCTCTCGGTTCCAGTCTCGTCTCAGGTCTCGTCTCTTTCCGGTCAAAAGCGGTCTCCTACACCACCACCACTCAAAAGCGGACTACTCCACCACCACCGGTCCTCCCCCACCTCTTCCCCGCTCGCCAGCAGCTCGCTTCCTCGAGACCTCGTACCGACCCGTCCTCCTCCTCCCTCCTCAACCGCCACCCTGTCGTCGGCGCCCGTCGGTTCACATCCTGCTTCCTCCTACTAAACACCCGCCCGTCCTCGCCCTCCCCTTCCACCTGAGCCCTAGCCTCCCCGACTCGGCTTAGAAGAAGGTCTCCCCTTCTCAACCCTTTCTCCCTTCCTCCGACCATGTCCCCTACCCTCCACCGGATCAACATCGATCAATGGAGATCCTCCGTCCCGAATCCCGACACCTCGGCCGTCCCACCTCTTGTAGGGGGACGGTTCCCCGCCCACGCTCGCCCGGTCGCCCCTCCGCCGACGACCGACTATGACACCCTCCCCCACCACCACACCACTGCTACCAGACCGTCTTTGAACCTGACCGCCCTCACTGCTCCGTGCACGGACGAGGAGGTTGAGAGTCGGTCCGGGTCTGAGATGCCGAGCGAGAAGAGCGGCAAGAAGGAGGAGGCGGATCGACTCGTTGGTGAGTGCGCGAGCTCACCAACGGCGCTCGCCGCGGTGGAGCCGAGAACGCCCCTGGCTCACCTTGCTTCCTTCCTCTGCTCCTTTGTCCAGACTCCACTCTCGAACTGCTCCTCTCTGTCTGGCCGTCTGCTCCCTCCTCACTCGCCGCCCTCACCCCTCCCGCCTCGCTCACCTCGGCCTCCGACGCTGGGACCGACTCGTCGGACGGAGACGCTGTCCCCCTCCGGACGTTCGTCAACGAGATCCTTCGCAGGAGCAGGTCGTCATGCGCGACCCTCCGGGCGGCTCGCCTCTATCTCGAGGTTGGTCTACTTTGTATCCCCGCTTTCATTCTCGCCCGGTCGACGATGTCCTGACTTTTGCGACCTCGAACCTGATCACTCAGCGTGCCGCCGCGCTTCTTCCTGTCGGCCAAGAGCGAAAGTCGACCCTCGCCTGCCCGAGAAGGACGTTCTTGTCTTCGCTCATCCTCGCCAACAAGTTTCTCCACGACCGAGTGTACTCGAATCGGGCCTGGGGGAAGGTCAGCGGACTCCAGGTGAGCGTCTGTTCTCGTGTTCGAGACCTCGTCCGCCCACGACGTGCTTCGACACCTTGCTGACAACTTCGACCTTCTTTCTCATGTTCTCTCTGCTCTGTGTCATGTCTCCTCCGGCGGCCTGTCGAACCAGGTCCGAGAGATTTCTCAGGGCGAGACTGCCCTCGGTGACCTCCTCGGCTGGGCCCTCTGGGTTGGCCGTGAACCTGGCACGTTCGATGCCTCTGTCGACGTTTCGCTCGGAGCCAACGCGCCTGCCCTGATCCCTCTCGCCGACTCGACGCCCGTCTGGCAGCATCAGTCTGCGCGACTGCACGTCGCCGGCAAGCGACCTCGATCCAACTCTGCCGCGTCGGCCCCGAACGTGCTCGGTCGATCAAGGACATCTGAACCTCAGCACGCCGCTCAAATCCTTGCTGGACGAACCGCATCGATCCCGTCGATTGTTCTCAACGGAGGCATGGACTCGATCTTCACCTCGCCAGACTCGTCGTCTGTCGCTGGAGCGGTCCCTCAGCGACTCGGATCCGCCTTCACGACGCTGTCCATCTTCACCGAGGTCGACGCTCTCCGAGCGTCCGTCGACGAGGGAGAGCTCACCGGCGTGCCTGGGGACTCGTACTCGTCCGACTCGTCAGACTCATCGGACGTCGAGACCGAGGAGGACGTCGAGTCAGGCGATGATCAGGCCGCACACACCTACACCGCTGGGCATGGCCCGATCAAAAAGAGGCAGCGTCTCGAGGTGGTCGATCCGTCGGCCGTCTCGGAGATGGAGGTCGGATGGGCGCTCGGACTCGGAGTGGATCATGGGATCGGCAGGATGGAGCTCTCCGTGTAGGAGAGTGACGATGTCCTTGCCGTCTGTGTTTCTCCTCGCCTTGTCCAAGTAGTGTCTCGTCCGTATCTGCCTCGTCTATCAGTCGTTTGTCTCTTTGACCGTCGTTCGCTTTCTTCCCTCACCTCCGTACTTTCGACCCAGTCTCATCGCACTTTCCCTCGTCCAGAAGTTAGAATCTCTTGTAGCAGCAGTAGTAGCAGCAGTAGTAGTACGCCTAGCGGGAGGTTGTCTTTCGGGACCTTCCCGCGCCATGTCCCGCTGCCGTCGTCGTAGATCACGCTTGATGGACTCGCTCTCGCTCGTCCATCCACCTGTTTTGCTCTGTCCCCTCTCTTTCTTTCTCTGTGTTCGTGCGCTTGCTTCTATTTGTTGTCGTAGGTAGGTAGGGCAGGAAGGGTTTGGGTAGGCGCGTGGGTCGGAGTGGACACGTTCGTCGGTCTCTTCTTGGGTCTTTTCCGAGTTCTCCTCTTTTTCTTCACCTACGATTATCAACGCGTTCCATCTATCTTTTTCTCTCGGGTCTGATGGCGTTGAGACCACCCCATATGCCACATCTTCCTTTTCTTCTCAACTCATCTGGTCGGGCAAACAGCGCTGCAGATGCGAGAAGGTTCTTTGATCTGCATGAGAGACATATATCGACCTTCTCGATCAGAGTTAGGTCCCTGGTCACCAAGAGAGAGAGTGTAAGGAAGATCCAGATTACAGTATCTCCCATCCGAGAGATAGGTTGACTGACCTGACCGACGCGTCGGCGCCCAAACTTGGTTGGGGCGAAGGTCAAGAAATCGATTCTCCCTCCACACCCTCACCTTCCCACCTGCCCATCACCCCCACCTTCTTTACCACTATCAGTGAGCCATGCCCTTCCATCGCGTACTCTGGTCACCCCTTTGCTAACTTCTCTCTGTCTCGACTTTCTCCTGTGCCAGCTACCATGAGCGGCATCCAGATCCCCAACTCGAAGGGCGCCAATGTGCCCGGCACCCCGATGAACAGCTTCGCTTCGCCGTCCAACGTCGGAGCCGGAGTCGCGTCGTCTACCCAGCCTACGGTCGAGGATGTCGCCGAGGAGGAGGAGGAGGACCAGTCTCCTGCTTCCATGCTTGCCAATGTGAGTCCAGCGGGAAAGTGGAGCGGCGCGGGAGCTCAGGGAACGGGTCAATCGTTCGGACACTGAGCTCACGAGTCAGAGCAATGAGTATACGATCGTCGGAAGGCTGCTGGAAGCAAAGGCACCTCGAGCAGTCATGTGCCGTAGGAGTGCGAGACGATGTCCTGGCGAGCTCGAGCGTGGCACCCGACCAAACTCGAGCTCGACCTCACCCGCTTCCTCTCATGCTTTCCTCGCCGTTCTACGCCGTCAGCCCACTTTGGCAGCCGAGTTTGATCGACCAGCAAGCTGACTTTCCCTCCACTTGCCTGCTCTTTCTTGACCAGAACCCCGCTCTCGCTGCCCTCGTCCAGTCCAAGCTGTCTGGCCTCGTCGGAAAGTCGTCCGGCTACGTCGAGAAGTGAGTCCGCCCGTCCAACGTCCTGCTCTGGGTCAACGAGCTGACAGCAAGACCTTTCGCACCCTTCCGTCTGCTCAGCCTCCCTGCCGCCGTTCGGTCGCGAATCTCTGGGCTCAAGGGAGTCCAGGTCGAGCACGCCAAGGTCGAGACCGAGTTCCAGCTCGAGATCCTCGCCCTCGAGAAGCGGTTCGCCTCAAAGTACGCCCCCATCTACGCCCGACGATCCGACATCGTCAGCGGAAAGGCAGAGCCTACCGCCGAGGAGATCGCCGCCGGAGAGGCTGCCGACGACTCTGACGACGAGGACGACGAGGCCCGGGTGTCCGAGATCGAGGAGGAGGGCGACGACAAGTCGGCCGTCAAGGGTATCCCCCAGTTCTGGCTGACGGCTCTGCAAAACCACCAGGGTATCGCAGAGCTCATCACCGAGCGAGACGAGGCCGCGCTCGAGTCGCTCACCGACATCAAGCTCGCCTACCTCGCCGACAAGCAGCCCGGCTTCAAGCTCGTGTTTGTGTTTGGCGAGAACGACTTCTTCACCAACACCGAGCTCGAGAAGACCTACTACTACCAGGAGGAGGTCGGATACGGAGGAGACTTTGGTCAGTCCTTTTCTTCTGTCTCTTCATTTCGCGAATGGTCTCGCTGACTTGCCCTTCCTGCCTTGCTTCCGTCGTTCCAGTCTACGAGCGCGCCGAGGGATCGGAGATCAACTGGAAGCCTGAGCAGAACCTGACGACCACCGTCGAGGTCAAGAAGCAGCGCAACAAGACGACCAACAAGACCCGAGTCGTCAAGAAGACAATCCCCACCGACTCGTTCTTCAACTTCTTCTCCCCTCCCTCGCCCCCTACCATGGAGTCGCTCGAGGCCGGAGACGTCGACGAGGAGGAGCTCGAGGCTCTGGACGAGAGGCTCGAGCTCGACTACCAGGTGAGTGACAGGGTTGAAGGTCGGCCGGAACAGATGGTCTCCTCTCGACTGACGCATTGACTTGTTCGCTTGCACAGATCGGAGAGGACCTCAAGGAGAGGATCATCCCTCGAGCGATCGACTTTTTCCTCGGCCGAAACCTGGGCTACGAGGAGGAGGAGTCTGAGGGAGAGTTAGACGACGAGGACGACTTTGACGAGGTGAGTGCCTGTCGTCTTGCACCCTTCGCCTCATGTCTTCTGTCGGACGGACGCTGACTTGGCGTCTCTTTGATCATCTTTGCTCTAGGAGGACGACGAGGATGACGACGACGAGGACGATGCGCCTCGCCGAGGAGGAAACAAGGTCGCTGGAGGAGCTGCTGGATCCGAGGACCCCCAGGAGTGCAAGCAGCAGTAGACGTGCGCGTCGCCGTCCTGCCTGCCCATCTTCCCGACCCTTACTAGACTTCCTCTCGCCCCTGTTCTTCTCTGATATGTTCGTTCAGCTTACTGACTCGAAGCGACGAAAGATGTTGAGTTCGCAGAGGAACGAAAGACTGTAGACGTTGTCGTGGGTTGGGATCCGTTCAGCTCGTCTCTGAGCCCACCCCCGAATTCCAAAGCGAGCTCACCAGGTCGTCCTTATATCCGGAGGTTCCTCGACTTCGTCTGCTTGCGTATCCAAAGAGGTGACCCCTTCAAAGAAAGCCTTGCCGCTCTCAAAGAAGTACGCATACAACTGTCAACCGAAAGCGTCTGAAAGCAAGTCAGACAAAAGAGAGAGCCACGAAAAGAAGAGGGCGCACCGCCACCCGCACGTCATCTTCATCGCACCCAACCCGCCCGCCCTTCGTCTCCGCTTGCCTTCTTCATCCTCGAAGCAAAAGCTTAAGGCTTTATCTACAGTGGGGGGAGGACGGGGTGTTACTCCACCACTCGGCTGCGAGGCCGGTGGCTCGAGACCACGGGTGTCCCTTTGTTTTGTTTCGACGGAGACCACCTCTCTGATCGGGATGTGATCCCCGGCAGATGTGCGAGCAATTACTCGCGCGTGACTCGAACTCGTGCAACAACCCTAGCCGGCTAGGGTCTGTTGGTGCAGGGACTTACACCCTCCGCCCACTTCACTAAGTCGAGCGCATATGACACCGACCCGAAACACGTCCCTCTTGTAACCCCTCGTTGCGGCTTTGCCACTTTGGCCGGTCGAAGATCAAGCGGAAGGGATGCACTTGTTAGATCCAAAGAGCATCAACCTTCGGGACTTTAAAGTCCCCCAACAAAAGGAGTCGCAAAATGCTCGCGCGACCACAAACGGATGCTCCCCAAGTTATGCTTTGCGCGTACTCGTGTACTTGCTATGATCAAAACAAGCAGCACGGAGACTGAATTCGCGGGCTCCAACTTTGTTGCTGCTTTACAACACGGACTGCGGGGGTTCGGAGCCAAACTTTTTGGGGCGAGCGACCGTGCTCACTTTAGGGTGGTCCTCGCGGTCAGTCATCCTCGGCTTTGCAGCTTGCGTAGAATCAAGTGATGATGAACCTGCAACAGTGACTTGTCCTTTCTCTGACATCACGGAGAAAAAGCAAGGCCAAAAAGTGCGACGCTTTTGTTCTCATCGGGACGACGCGCGCGGCGCGCCCCGCCACCTTCCTCCTTCCACGCTGGTCGCTTCCTTCCTTCCTTGCCGGAGCAAAAGCTTAAGGCTTTCTACGGGGGATGAAGGACGGTGTTGCTCTCTTCTCCCGTGAGGGGAGAAGAGAGACAACGGGTGTCCCATGGTTTAGATAGGTTTTAAAGCGATTGAATCAACGGATTGGTTCAACTGAATCACTCTCTGGATCGGGATGTCATCCCCGGCAGATGTACGATCTGACTCGTGCGTGATTTGATCTCGTGCAATGATCTGTGTGCTGAAAACACAGTCGTAAAGGTGCGGGGAATTACGCCCCAAGCCCGCTTGACTAGCCCGGCTGATATGGTCGGGACTCAAATTGCGCGTCTCTTGTACCCCTCAACCAGTTTGCACAGACCGCAAGGAAGAATCTAAGGTAGTTCCAGACTAGGTACGTCCGAAAACTCGCTGGAAAACCAGTCGTCTGAGGCGACCGCGCGTTACTAACCTTGCGAACTTTCGCTTGCGCGCTCGTTCGCGATGATAGACATTACGGTTTGCTTGACGTGCCATACTTGGTCTCCAGCTAGATTCTGTCATAGTATCTACACAACCACAAGGCGACAATGAAGTCCGCAGAGCAGGCTTTTCGCTGAGGAAATGGGTTTGGCTCCGTCCTGCTGACCTTGCCGGCCTCTCTCCACCTCGGCCCTCCACCATCTCCTCCCTTCCCCCTCACCCACGACCCCTTCACCGCTCAGCCCGCGCGTCATGTCGCTGCACCAGTCGTCCTCTTCTCACCCGTCCATCCCTGCCTACTTCCCTGACGGGGAGATTGTGTTTATCCCCGCGTCGGCCGGCTCGATGATGAGCTCGTCCTCCCCCGCTCTGTCCTTCCTCGACCCGTTCGGCCTCTTCTCCTCTCCCGACATCCCTCAGATACCTCCTCCACCCCCTCCCAAACGTCTCCCCTCTCCTCCTGTCGAGCGATCCCCTCCGTCTGTCTCTCCGCTGCTCCTGCTCGGCGCGGGCGTGACGGGCGTGACCCTGCTCGCGACGGGTGCGACCTCGCTCCTCCTCCGACGATCCTTCATCGCGAGTCTGACGAGGGCCGGACAGGGAAGGGAGAGGACGCTCGAGGGGATCAGAAGGAGTCTAGCGAGGGTCGAGGACAGGCTCGCTGGGCTCGAGGAGGGGAGAGTCGTCAGCTCGGCCAACGCCGGCGGCAGTGGGGGACAAGGTGGGGAAGGTGCCGCCGCGCTCAGGGAGCTGAGGGAGGAGATTGAAGGGATGAGGAAGGATCTCGAGTGGAGGATGTTTGAGATGGAGGAGGTGCTCAGGGAAAGCAGGGACCAGGGAGGGCAGGAGGATGCGGTGGTGGCAGCCGGGTGAGTGAGCTCATCAACCTCCGAGCCTTCCGGGACCACGAGTCGCCCGTCGTCCGCTTGTAGAAGTGGCCGCTGACATGCTCGATGATGACGATACAGACCTCCCGGATCCAATACGGAGACGTCCGCGCCCGGAGCTGCTGAGACGACGACTACGTCTGTCGATCCAAAGGACACGTCTGTCCCGGCTAGGACGTCGGCTTCGTCCGGTCTCGCCGCGTTCAAGGACAAGCTCCTGCATGCCGTCGAAGGACAGGGCCCAGAGCAGGCGATCACGAGTCCGGCCATCCCTGCCGAGGTCAAGACGGCAATCGTCAGTCTGACGGCTGTTGTTTTGCTGCACGACTCAGCACAACGGTCACTGACCTTCTTGGGCCCCTTCGCCCCAAAACTCTACAGGACTCGTCTCAGGCCAAGATCGATCTACAGACCGCGAAGGCGTGGATCAAGGCGTTTGACAAGATGCAGACGGTCTCGCCTCCGGTGGTGAGCGTGGAGGGGTCGGCCGGTTCGGCATGGAGGAATGCGTTCGAGAAGCCGAAGGTCGAGGACGTCGTCGGACCGATGTCTGCGAGCGCGAAGCCGGAGGTCGATACGATCTCCGGGGCATCCGCCGAGCTAGTGGAGGACGCTACTACGCAGATCCGGGTGGACGACCCTCCAGCCGCCTCGATTGAGCAGGTGTTTTCCGACCTCGAAGGCGCGGACCCCTCGCCCTCAACCACGATCCCCATCTCACTCACCGCCGGTCCGGACCAGGTCACCTTCTCGGAACCGACCATCGCGCTCCCACCTCGCCTTCCTGCCGAGACTTCCGCCCCTCTTTCGGCCTCCATTCCGGTTCCCGAGTCCTCGACGCTCGCCAAGGATCTCGACCTCGCCGCGTCCATCTCTTCCAAGATCGACCAGCACTGGTACTCGGCCAAGTTCCCCTCTGCCTCCGTCAACAATCCCACACATGTAGCCGAGAAGCAGAAGCAGGAAACTTCGGTTCCAGAGCCGAGGACGCACAAGACGACTGCATCTGCCGACCGACCCACCACCGCCTCCAACTCTGACACCATCAACGCCCAACCCGACGCTCCCGACACCAAGCCGTCGGCCTCTTCGACCGGACACGGTCGAAAATCGCCCTCTTCCCGACGAAAGACACCCATTCCTCAGCCTCCTTCGCCTCCCGCTGCCGAACCAACCCCTCCTCCCACCTCGACCTGGCATGTCACCACCGGCTCATGGTCCTTCCCACCCCTCGTCACGGGCGGACGCGTCCTCCTCGGTGGCGGCTTTTCCGTCTCTGGGTCCGGGTCCACTGGGTCGAAGTCGGCAGGTGGTGATGGTGGGAGGACGGGGACGTCGCATTGGGTTGAGCCGGCGGCGACAGTGAAGGCGCAGAAGGTGGAGCGGGAGAAGAGTGGTGATGCAGGGCGAGGACAGGGGGGACACGGGCAGGCGTTTGTGGATAGGTGGGACAGGGAGGCCATTTTCAGGAAGTTTAGGGAGAGGATCGCTTCGGGGGGTGAGGGCGCCGGGGGTCTCGGTGGGCGAAAGGGACCTTGGGGGAAGGGTCGGTGAATGGGTGCGAGCTTGAGGTCTTGATTGTGGCTCGAGTGGCTGGGTCCTTGGTGGGCGGGTGTAAGCTGGGTGATGACGCCGAATAACGACTGACGTACGATAAACGATCTCATGCTTTCCAACACCTCTCTTGCGCGTCTGGTGTAGTTGAGGCGGAAGATGAACGTGTCCATGGTGATACGAAGCCGTGCGAGCCAGTGCGAGAGGTATAGAGAATGAAGCAAGCGAGGTAAGCAAGAAAGCGGGACGATGCAAAGAGATGGAGCAAAAAGCTCCGCCGACACCAACGGAAAAGCGTGGTGGTGCCAGAGGATAAAGTTCAGACCTATGAGGGATGCCTGTACGGGTCAGAGGAAAATCGAGCGACCGAGGTCAGCATGGTCAGCGACGTTTCTCTGCACCGCGCACAGGCCGAGACGACGAGCGAACGACTCACGAGTTGTCTGCGTCTAGACGACCCCTCCAGGATTCGCTCCTCTGAGTCTGATCTTTCCCGAGCCGTCCTTCAGACGCTCCTTGATGACGGGCGAGGCGGCCGGGCGGTACTTGAACTCGGGAGAGTACCTGCGGAGGATCAGAAGCAGGTCAGTCGGGCTGTGATATCGAGCGGTTTGGGCAGAGGAGTCTGAAGAAGAGAGTCTATCAAGATCTAGGTTTGCAAAAACCAAGGTCTCTGAGAGAAGTGGCAACGAGGCCACTGGTAGGGCGGCGACTAAACGACACGCGGGGTGAGCTCGGGAGGGACGAGCTCACGCTTGTCGTCCTCCTGGCCCGTCCGCCTTGCCAGCTTCGTAGCTAGCCGAGCCCCACATACTACCGCACATCCTGTCCTCTGCAGATCATACTGAAGGACCAAACCAGCGGCACGAGTCCCGAGCTTGAGCACGTACCTCTTTGCGTGGACGACCTCTGCGCCGTACTTCTGCTTGACCTGGTTCCCAAACTTGTCATACACGCTCTCTGCCCCTCCCTTCACTCCACCGCCGCCCTGGACTGCGTTGCCGTCTCCCATCGCTCCCAGGTGGAAGGCGAGCCAGAACAGGATGGCGATCGCCGCGAGGAGGAGCGCGCGCTGGTAGCCGGGCACGGGAGGTCGCTCAAACGACACCGACGGAGGAGGAGGAGACCGTCGAGTCCGAGGAGGCAGAGTCGAGGTCGACGAGCGTGGAGAGGCAGGTGGGGACGAGGAAGGGACGGGTGCGTAGGTGTTTGACATGCTCCGGAGGTGGGGTCGTGGGTGGGAGGGAGACCGCAGGCGAGGGACGAGGTCGGATCGCTTCCCTCCCCCCTCTCCGATTGAGAGCACAACACCCACCCCACCCGACCTACAGTCTCTCGCTCGACAACAAGGTCTCGCTAGGATGGCACCTCAACTGAAACCTGTCGTGTCGACACCACTCGGTACGTCGGACGGCTGCTGTAGGGAGCGCCCGTCTCCGGGACGAGAGCTGACCTCGAGTGCTCCTTCCTCCTTCTGTGTCCGGCTGCTTCCATCGACGACTGTGCTCGGACAGCTGGCTGCTGCATCATCCTCTCCATCTTCGGAGTCGTCATCCTCACAGGTCAGTCTTATCTTGCCCACGCTTCGGCCCAGGTGTATGAGCTCGACGAAGCTGACCGGTTCCTCCCACCCACACGGCCCTCTCGCCTCGCGTCATAGTCGTACGTCCACCGTCGAGACCTTGACTCTCCACCATCATCGAGCTCTCACTGACGTCTTCTGGTGCTGTGCTTATGCCGTGGCCATCCAGTTCGGTTGTGAGCCCAAGCTCTCCGCCTCGTCCTCGAGTCCCCAGCCCTCCATCGCTCTCCGCCGACGAGCGAGAGATCACTTTGCCTCGCCCTCGTGCTTCCTGGGCTGACCCACTTTTTGTCCGCCTTAATCTTCTAGGGTGCTTTGACCACAACGTCGAGGCCCTCATGGGCGCAAAGAAGGATCCCGAGGATGGTCACGCCGTCAGTCTCGCTTCCTCGTCGCTGTCGCCGCGTCCTGTCCGCTTCCAAGCCAGATGCTGACATCCTGCTTTGTTCTTGCCCATGCATCGTCGAAGGTCGCCGTGACGTGCTACTCTGCGGCGGCCATCTACCTCGCCTTCATCCTGTTCTGCGGCTGCCAGGTAAATCTTCCCTTCTCCCGGCCCCCTCTGCAGCACTTCTTACTGCCTTGCTGACCTTACCCTTGCTTTCCGTGCGCTACTACTTCTCTTGCTCTGTCGGCAACTCTAGGTGTCGATGCATCGACGTTACCCCCGAGGAGTCCAGCTCTAGATCCCCCACTCCGTCTCTCCTTTTCTTCTCGTCTTCGTAGAGCAGCAACGATGTATACCCGCTTCTTCTTCACTCTGGCCTGAACGGCATTACGCACTCGTCAAAGACGCAAGACTCCTGCGGCAGAATACGCGAGTGCTCCAGGAGGGGGTATAAGAGGGACGTGTTTCGGGTCGTTGTCATATGCGCTCGACTAGTGAAGTGGGCGGAGGGTGTAAGTCCCTGCACCAACGTATCCTAGCTGGCACTAGGGTCGTTGCACGAGTTCGAGGCGCGCACGAGTAATTCCTTCTCGTACATCTGCCGGGGATCACATCCCGATCAGAGAGCGTCTACGTCGCAATAAAAACAAAAAAGGGCATCCTGTTATCTCAAGCCGCCGGTCCCAGCCAGACCGAGCGGTAGAGTAGCAACCGTCCTTCCATCCACTTTTGGATACAACTAGAGAAAAGCCTTAAGCTTTTTGCTCCGAAGAGAGAGGAGGAGCGAGTCAGCGCGAAAGTGGAGTCAAGCGGAGGAAGGTGGCGGGCGGCGCGTCGTCCCGATGAGAACAAAAGCGTCGCACTTTTTGGCCTTGCTTTTTCTCCGTGATGTCAGAGAAAGGACAAGTCACTGTTGCAGGTTCATCATCACTTGATTCTACGCAAGCTGCAAAGCCGAGGATGACTGACCGCGAGGACCACCCTAAAGTGAGCACGGTCGCTCGCCCCAAAAAGTTTGGCTCCGAACCCCCGCAGTCCGTGTTGTAAAGCAGCAACAAAGTTGGAGCCCGCAAATTCAGTGTCCGTGCTGCTTGTTTTGAGCATAGCAAGTACACGAGTACGCGCAAAGCATGACTTGGAGACCATCTGTCTGATGCCGCGCGAGCAGTTTGCGACTCTTTTTATTGACAGAACTTGGAAGTCCCAAAGGCTGATGCCCTTTTGGATCTAGTTCCGCTTCATCTTCGAGTGGACAAAGTGGCAAAGTTGCGACGAAGGGGGTACAAGAGAGACGTGTTTCGGGTCGTTGTCATATGCGCTCGACTTAGTGAAGTGGGCGGAGGGTGTAAGTCCCTGCACCAACAGACCCTAGCCGGCTAGGGTTGTTGCACGAGTTCGAGTCACGCGCGAGTAATTGCTCGCACATCTGCCGGGGATCACATCCCGATCAGAGAGGTGGTCTCCGTCGAAACAAAACAAAGGGACAACCGTGGTCTCGAGCCACCGGCCTCACAGCCGAGTGGTGGAGTAACACCCCGTCCTCCCTCCACTTTTAGCTAGATGGTTGGATAGCAGTAAAAAAAAAGCCTAAAGCTTTTGCTCCGTGATGGTAGGGGTTGAGCGGGCGAAAGTGGCGGGCGACAAGGAGAACAAACGCGAGCTCCGCGCGACGCGCTTTTTTTTACTTTGCTTCCTGCCTGCTCTGTCGCAAACAAGGTCGTGTTCCTTTGCGAACGGAGAGACTTTCCCTCGGGACAAGACCCCTGGATACACAAGCGGACGAGGTCGAGGAACCCTGGCTGTAAGGATGACCTGGTGAGCTCAGTCGGAATTTCGGAGGTGAGCTCACGGACGAGCCCAACGGATCCCAACCACGACACCGTCTCTGTTTCTCGCATCGCGATCATGGCCGACCCAGTAGCATCTACGTCAGCACTCGTACGTCTCGCTACCGCTCTCTGCTTGATCTGTGGCTTGGCTGACTCTGAGTGTGACTCTGTGAGCAGCCGTCTGTGGAGACTGTCCATCCTGCGTTCGCCTCGCGGACCAACTTCATCCGGTCAGGCGACCAGGTGATGCTCCGTCTTCCAAGTGGAATCATCAAGATGGTTGACGTCAAGGGAGACAAGTACGTATGCGTATGATTCCCATCGGGGCCAAGCTTGATGGAACGTCGGAGCTGACCTCTCGTCCTCCTTGCTCTCCCTCGCAGGACGATCTCGTTGGGCAAGTTTGGCTCCTTCCCCGCCGCCGCACTCGTCGACAAGCCATACGGGATCACCTACCAGATCGTTGACGCGTCTCCGGACGTGGCCGACTCTGTGGCGACGCTCAAGGCGCTCAAGGGAGAGGGACTCGCAGACGTCGGTCAGTCCGAGCTCACCCGTCACGGTCGACCGTCGCCCAAGCTGACCTAGCTGCCTCTTTGTCCTTCGCAGAGGACACGCTCGCTACGAATGAGCTGATCGAGGAAGGGAACGAGCAGCAACTGTTGACCGAGGCCGAGATCACGGCGCTCAAGGCGTCGGGAGCGAGTGCCCAGGTGAGCTCGAGCTCACCTCTCGTCTCCTTCCCGACCTCGGATCTGATGCTGACACGCTCCATCTCGCTCGCTACCACAGGACATCATCGCCAAGCAGATTGAGAAGCATACCGCCTTCCACCTCAAGACCGACTACAGCAAAGAAAAGTACCGCAAGCGAAAGGAGCAGAAGTGAGCCCGACCGCCTCGCGTCCCTCCCTCCTCGACCATACTGATCGTGCCTGCTTCTCGTCCCTTTCCTTGCAGGTTCGCCCGGTCCTTCCGCCCGCTGGCTCCTTCGATCCCGAACCTGCTCTCGTATCACCTCGTGCGCCAGGCTCACTACGTGATGTCCCTCCGGGAGGACACCTTTGCGCAATTGCTCTCGTTCGCCAACGTCCGCTCCGGAGGTCGCTATCTCGTCGTCGACGACTGTGCGGGTCTGGTAGTGGGAGGCATCCTCGAGCGCATGGGAGGTCAGTCACCCCACCTCCTGTCGGTCCGGGTCGCGCTTGTGAGTACCTGAGTACCTGAGCTGACCCTCGTTCACGCGTCGGCAGGGAAGGGACGGATCCTCACGTTCTCGGACACCGACTCTCCGCCGGCGCACAACATCCTCCACGCGCAGATGAACCTCCCAAAGGAGGTCATCGAGGGCACCGTCAAGAGCTTGAACTGGGCAGAGGCCGAGGAGGACTGGACAGCGCCAGGTATGTCGCCGTTCATCTCGCATATGTCCCAAACCTCCAGTCAACTGATACACCCATGGCTCTCTTTTGCTGCTCCCAGACGTCGAGGAGCTCCCGTCGCGGGCAGCCCACCAGGCCGGCGAAACCTCTCAACGCCTGGACCGTGAGCGAGCCAAGATCAAGAAGAAGACGGCTGTCAAGCAAGCTCTCGAGGCGACCAGGGAGGAGCTCTTCCTCGGAGAGTGGGACGGGTCAGTACTTCTTTCTTCTCTCCCCAACTCAACGGACCTGCTCATTCGGAACGCCTTACTGACGGCTTCCCCACCTTTGGCTCCCTCTCCTGCGTTCCCGCCCACAGGCTGATCATCGCCTCCAACTACGAACCCTACTCCATCATCGAGCGTCTCTCCAAATACATCGCCGGCTCAGCAAACATCGTCGTCTACTCTCCTTTCCTCCAGGTCCGTCTACCTCTCCTCCTGTCACCTTCCCTCCCCTTCCCTCTGACCCTTCCCGCCTTTGACTCTTCTTACCCTGCTCTTCTTCCACCCCCATAGGTCCTCACCTCCGCCCACACCTCCATGCGATCAAGCAACACGTATCTCAACCCATCCATCACCGAGTCGTGGCTCCGCAAATGGCAGGTCCTCCCCGGCCGAACCCACCCGTTCATGAGCATGTCGGGCTCAGGAGGCTTCCTCCTCACCGCCACCAAAGTCTACGCCGATCAGGCAACGAGCAGTATTCTGGCGAGCCGGCACGAGGATCGGGCAAGGGCAAGCGCGAGGAAGAAGGCGAAGCTAGCGGAGGAGCAGGCCAAGAGTGGGGCGACCACGCCGGCGGAAGGAGGAGGGGACGAGGAGGCGGCGATGAATGGGACGCAGGAGAGCGAGGAGGGCAAAGGAGGAAAGGCGCCTCCGAGTAGTGCACCGGAGAGGATGGAGGTCGATGGGATGCTCGGAGAGGACGGTGTTGATGAGGTCGGCAACCAGACGACCATCTAGGGAAACGATGCGATGATGTCCACGGATTCTCTCTACCTCGGCGATCCTCGTCGAGACGTCGCTCGAAGCTGTCCTCGTGCGTTCTTTTCGGGGGAAGGGGTATAAGAGGATCGTGCTCCGAGGAGATGTCATATGCGCTCGACTTAGTGAAGTGGGCGGAGGGTGTAAGTCTCTGCACCAACGTATCCTAGCTGGCACTAGGGTCGTTGCACGAGTTCGAGGCGCGCACGAGTAAATCCTTCTCGTACATCTGCCGGGGTTCACATCCCGATCCAGAGAGCGTCTACGTCGCAATAAAAACCAAAAAGGGCACCCCGTTATCTCAAGCCGCCGGTCCCACCAGACCGAGCGGTAGAGTAGCAACCGTCCTTCCATCCACTTTTAGATACAACTAGAGAAAAGTCTTGAGCTTTTTGCTCCGGGGAGGAAGGAAGGAGGAGCGACCAGCGGTGAAGTGAAGTCGAGCGAAGGAAGGTGGCGGGGCGGCGCGTCGTCCCGATGTGAAGAAAAGCGTCGCACTATTTGGCCTCACTTTTTCTCCGTGATGTTGGAACACGACATATCATCGTTGCAGGTTCATCATCGCTTAGAACTAAGCAAGCCGCAAAGCCGAGGATGACTGACCGCAAGGACCACCATCTATCAAGCACGGTCGCTTGCCCCGGAAAGTTTGGCTTCAAGACCCGGCAGTCCGTGCCCGTCTTTCTCGTCTATGTAAAGCAGCAACAAGGTTGGCGCCCGCGAATCCAGTATTCGCGCTGCGGGAGTTGAGCATAGCAGATTATACGACTGCGCGCGGCAGCATGACTTGGAGACCATCTGTCTGCTGCCGCGCGAGCAGTTTGCGACTCTTTTTATTGACAGAACTTGGAAGTCCCAAAGGCTGATGCCCTTTTGGATCTAGTTCCGCTTCATCTTCGAGTGGACAAAGTGGCAAAGTTGCGACGAAGGGGGTACAAGAGAGACGTGTTTCGGGTCGTTGTCATATGCGCTCGACTTAGTGAAGTGGGCGGAGGGTGTAAGTCCCTGCACCAACAGACCCTAGCCGGCTAGGGTTGTTGCACGAGTTCGAGTCACGCGCGAGTAATTGCTCGCACATCTGCCGGGGATCACATCCCGATCAGAGAGGTGGTCTCCGTCGAAACAAAACAAAGGGACAACCGTGGTCTCGAGCCACCGGCCCTCGTGCCGAGTGGTGGAGTAACACCCCGTCCTCCCCCCACTGTAGATAAAGCCTTAAGCTTTTGCTCCAAGAGGAGAGAAGTGGCGGAGACGATGGGCGGGCGATGGGCGGGGTGGTTGTGTGCGATGGAGATGACGCGCGGGTGGCGGCGCGCTTCTTTCTTTCGTGGCTCTCTCTTTTGTGTGACTTGCTTTCAGATGCTTTCGTTTTTACGCGTCACACGCTGCGGCCTTGAACAAGCGTCACAGTCCATCAGAAAAAGACTCAAGCTTCCGCCTCAGTGCACCCCGCTCTCGACCGCCTTCTTTAGCCTCATCCTCAATGCCCCACTCCCGTTCCCACCT
This sequence comes from Mrakia hoshinonis, assembly GCA_036245725.1. Lineage (NCBI taxonomy): Eukaryota > Fungi > Basidiomycota > Tremellomycetes > Cystofilobasidiales > Mrakiaceae > Mrakia > Mrakia hoshinonis. Next base: position 331,013 of record BTPH01000049.1, read on the forward strand.
GCGACTCCTCCTTCGGCAGAATCTCCGTTCACCTGGGCGACTACAAGAGCGACATGCCTTTCTCTTGTCGGGGAGACGCTGGTCGACGAGTTGCGCCTGGGCGGAAGGCCGATCGGGACAAGGTTCGTGTTTGTCGGCTGGATCGGAGAGGGCGGCGACGGTGGAGGGGAGATAGGGACAATCTGAACGTGTTCGGTGAGGAGGGCGAGTCGGTTCCAGCGGCGACGGCGGGTGAACTGGACGCGAGCAAGGACAAAGGGACATCAGCGGCACGAGGGAGCGGAGACACGGCATGAAAGGAAGATGAGGCTCACCTTCCCGAGGCCTCCCTTTGCTCCCATGCTCTCCCACTTGTTCCCACCGTAGCTCCAGCCACCCTCGTCCGTCTTTGCGTCCAGGTCGTCGACCTCCATCACCATCGTCTCTCCCGCAGCACCCGCCCCGCCCGCTCCGACTGCAGGCACGTCGACCGGCTGGCTCATCGCAAACAGCGTCTTGCCGCCTCCCGCTCCTCCACTCGCACCTCCCTCGGCCGACGTCGATGGACTCATCGCCACGCCTCCGCTCGAAGACGCCGAGGACACCAGCGATGATCCTGTCGCACCGGCCGTCGCAGCTTTGAGCCGCTCAAGACCTCGACTGAGCGCTTGCTCTCCCAGAGACATCTTGGCTGTTGGGCTTTGAGGCTGTGTCGGAGGGAGAGGAGAGTTTGTCGAGGTGGGGGAGCCCCACGACGGCTTGACGGGCACGAACGAGGTCGTGTGAGGAGAATTGGGAAGGTGGAGGGCGATGGACCAGTCGGGGTCGAGCCAGTGCCAGATGGCGGTTCGTTGAAGGCGATGGGTCGTGGAGGGCGGGGAGAGTGGGAGGGTGATGGTCGAGGCTGGCGGAAGGGTGAAGTGAGAAGGAGAGGGAGTCGGATTGAGATGGGTGTCGCACCTAAAGAGAGCAGGGATTGCAAGTCAGGGACACGCCGATATCGACCGGCAAAATAAGAGAGAGCAGCAGACTGACCAGACCGGTCTGTCGGATGGAGCCAGAGTCGTCGTCCCTATTAGTCACAAGAGCAGGCGCCGGAGAGGAACGAGTCAGTACTGGGAGAGGGAAGGTCAAACTTTGGGGTTCATGCAGGGCACGATGCACTCACAATCGAGTCCCAGCCACCATCTCTGGTTCTCCATCACCTCGAACCGGAATTGGACCGGTTCCTCCTGCCACTCCTTGGGCTCGTCCTCCTCCTCTGCTGCACCACCCTCCTTTGTCTTTGCGCCGGTCAAGCCTGCCCACACCTGCTTGATGGATGAGCTCCGGCCTCGACCCTGGACTCGTGCAGAGGCCGACGTTGCGGCTGTCTGGTCGTCCTTCGCTTGCAACCACGCCCACGAGAACAGGTTGTGCGTCGAAGGATCCCTGGTCGCTGTTGAGGAGGGCGGAGGTCCGAGTACGAGAAGGGATGTAAAGACGGCCAGCCGCCGGAGTGTGTACGACGTCTTGGCGGCATTGAGGAGAGGGCGAAAGTAGGGCGATGGAAGGAGGAGGGCGACGGTTCCGATCAGGCCGAGCACGACTCTCAGGCCGAGCACCCAGCCACCGACGACCCAGACGACCCACACTCCCGCTAGTCCTCTCGCGACGCGTGCCCGGCCAAACGCTTCCAGCCTCCGGTCCGGCGAGGAGAGCCAGTCCGGCCACGCCTGCGAGAGGAGTGAGTATATCGAGCTGAAGTCGGAGACGGTCGTGAGCAGGTCTTGCGCGGTAGGAGGTTCCTTCCTCTTGACTGACGAGCGAGTAGGGGGTGAGGTAGCGGCTGATGGTGCGGCCATCAAGGTAGTCGTCGGTTTCACGGACAGGACGTGAGGGAGGGGGATCGACGGAAGGAAGTAGAGCAAGAGGAGTAGAGGCGGAAGCAGGAATCTGTCAGATAAACAGAGCAAAGATAGAGAGTCAGCCAGGGTCGAGGCAAGCAGAAGAAGAAGCGACAAGGTCGAGAGGAGGGGAGGCCGGGCGAGCTCGGAGGGGACGCGTCTCCCCTCTGCGATGAGGAATGGACGACCCCTCCTTTGCTCCGCCCAAGGTCCCCAGATTAAGCGCTCGTACATCTGCCCAGGTCCATGAGAACATCCGGGCCTTCGCGATGTATCGTATCGGGCAAGTTGAGCGTGGGCCGACCGGCCGACGTCATCTCGACGTGAGCTCACCACCTCGACGATGCGTCGCTGCTCGTCCTCTCGCTCACAAGCTCTGGGCCGGACAAACAGGACCAGACCTCGTTCTCGCTGACTCGCCAAACGAGCGCTGAGCCGGACAGAGGGCATCATGGGCGGACCATCTCCCCATTGGGCTCACGCGAGCTCATCCGACCTCCCCTCGAGCTCGTACTTTCCACAGCGCCGACAGTCTACCCGAATTCGAACAGCCGTAGATGGGACTGACCTGACTACCTCCCATCCACCCAGACATACCGCCCACCACCCGACCACGACCGCCCAGCTCCAACCCTTGTTCCCCCTCCGTCCAGCGTTGGACCCGGCCCCATGCCGCCAGAGCAACACCTCGACAGCCGTCCGCGTCACCCGCACGAGCGGACCGGCCAGGATGAGAAACCGAGTGACCGGCGCGGGAGTCGAGCTGATGAGATCCATCGAGGCGGTCGAAGCAGGAGACATTGCCGACGGCGGAGGAGGGAGGAGAAGGAGGTGACCGTTGCCGGTGAGCTTGCGAGTCGAGGTCACACGCGGATGCGGGCAAAGTTGGGCAAGCGAGAGTAGGTGCGGATCGTTGTAAGGCAGGTCGAAAGCGCTCATGGGCAGGAGGAGAGATGGAGGAAGCTCATCAGGCTGAGCTCGGCGTTGGAGGTCACCAAAGAATGGACAGGGCTCAAGAAGGAAAGGGGGGGGGATAGCCGACTGAGGCGACGCGGGCGGCATGTGATCATCCGTCGAGAGACCAGATCGCCATGTCAGTTGGAACAAGAAAGCACCCAGAAGCGAAAATGTTATGTTGTCCAATCCGCACGTTACCATCAGCCACCGAAGTAGGTCGTGGTCGACTCGGGGCCGGACGATGCAAGGTCGGACGTGGGCGAACCGTCGGGCTGAACTGCTGGCTGACCGGGTCCATGCAGCGTTTGGGTCCGTAGATCGGAAAGATATCGACTCGTGTAAGCGGACCCAACCGAAGATGATAGCAGACTACCATGTTTTCGACAAGCTGATGAGGTCTCGAGACTCGGGATCGGATGCTTTTGTGGAGCCCAACCTCGAGGGTCTGGACGATGTTGAGCTCACCGATTCGGCCCTCCCTCCCTCCCTCGCTGTCTCGCCCCCGACCCTCACGGGCTACATCCTCAGCCAGTCATCCATCGGCTCATCTCACGCTCCCAATCAGCTTATCAAGACATACACCTCTCCCGATCATGCCTCAGCTTAAGACTGATAGGCCCAAGAAGGTGCTCGTCGTTGGTGCAGGTGCGGCTGGGATGACTTGCGCGGAGCAGCTATCCCTCCACCCGGATCGGTTCGAGGTCACGGTCATCGAGACCCAGGGCTACTGTGGAGGTCAGGCCTTCTCGATCCCGCTGCCAAAGGAGAAGTACGGAGCAGACTGGATGAACCAGGTCAGTACGAGAATCGGTCTCGCCCGCGAGCTCGTCCTCGAGCTACTTGAGCCCCTCGATTGACATTTTTCTTCTGTTCCTCTCTTCGCTAGGGTGTTCAAGGAGGCTCCTACATCTATCACCACACGTTCCATCACTTTGCTGAGAAGGGATACCAGGCTCACCCGTGAGTCGATCGACCTTCGAGCCGCATCCGCGTCCGATCCCGTCTCGCTTCTCGCATCCTTACTGATACCTGCCGGACATATCTGTCTATGTTCAGGGTCGACCTCAAGGTGTCCTTCGGCAAGGGCGACAAGGTGCGTCCTGCTGTCCCTTTGTTTCGTGCCCGTCCGATGACCTCATCGCCTCCCGTCGCGACGCGTCCACGATCGGACTGACCTCGACCTTCCTTGTTCCCTCCCAGTTCTGGACCAATGTCTTCCCGACCCACCTCGTCGACAAGCACGCGAACGAGATCAAGCGCTTTGAGCGGGCGATCAAGTTCATGCGCATGTTTGAGGTCTTCTTTGCGCTCATCCCGATCAAGATCTCCCTCAGGATGTTCTTCTTGTCGTCCGAGTTCATCAACTTCATGATCTACCCGTCTCTCGCACTCTTCCTCGGAACCGGGAATGCGACGCCCAACCTGCCTTCGGTCATGATGGAGGTGAGCTCTCGATGTCGTGGTTGCACCAGAACGTCCGACTGACTCGCCCCGTCTCTCGCAGCGACTGTACACCTCGCCAACGTACGGGATGTGTGAGTCGTTGAACTTGACATCTCTTCCAGGCGTCATCGCTGACGATCCGTTTCCTTTGACGATCTCCTGCAGGGCATCCGATCGATCCTCTCGCGCTCTCATCCAACCTTCCTCCCATGGTCGTCTTCCCCAAGGAGTCCGACTTTTACGAGACCTGGAGGCAGACGCTCGTGTCTCGTGGAGTCAACGTGTGAGTGCTCTGCTTCACCCTCTTCGCCTGTTCCATCCTGACCGTCGCGGTTGCGTCTGCCCATCTTTTCTAGCCGCCTCAACACCGAAGTGACCCGTATCGTCTCCCGAGAGAAGTCATCAGTCAAGCTGTACACGCGCCCCCGTCGCCAGCACGAGGATCTCCACAACCCCGGAGGAGAGACGGACGAACCTGTTGACACCGATCTGCCCGAGTCGCTCGAGGAGTACGACGAGATTGTCCTGTGCGTGCTGGCGGACACGGCCAAGAGGCTGCTCGGAAAGACAGCCGGCTGGTTCGAGAAGTTCGTGCTGGGCTCAGCAAAGTGGTCCGACGACATCACCGTACGTCCATCTTCTCTGACAATCTCGGTCACGATGGAAGCCGATCCTGACGTACATCGCTTTCTCCTTTGCAGGTCACGCACAACGTCTGTCTCTTCTTTCGGTCTCCTCTGTTCGGCTTCTCATGCTGACCCTCGTCCCTCTTATCTGATCAGGACGCCGACTACATTCGCAAGTACTACACGATGGAGTTCGACTCGGAGCAGGCCGTAACCTCTCTCGCCGGTCGTGACCAGTCGTCGCGGATCAAGATGGGCAAGGAGTCGTTCAAGCCGTGAGTTCATCCTCTCCATGGTCGTCGCGGGCTCATTCGCTGACCTTGCCCTTCGATCTTCACCAGGATGTACATGATCAAGCAGGTCGCTTCGGACCCGCGAAAGCTGGAGATGTGCTTTGATTGCTCGGCGTTCCAGTACCAGCTCAAGACCGTTAGTCCGCTCTCGGATCTCGGAGCTGGATGCCACGCGACGATAGCGAGCTGACCTGTCTCCCATCCCCTCGACTGGCATCTTAGGACTCGCCATTGGAGGACCACGTCTTCCAGACTATCTTCCTCAACAAAAAGCACGAGGAGACGTGGACCAAGAACGAGATCGACCCGGCAAAGATCATCCGTCCGTTCCTCCTTTCCCATCCCCTTCCCCCTTCCTTCTCTCGCTCTCACTCTCTCCCTGCAAATTTCAGTACACTAACCTACTTCCCACGTGTTTGATTTGTATTCCACAGGCGAGGACTGGTGGCACCAGCTCTGCCACTCCTGGACGCACTACGCCTTCGTCGTCCCGTTCATGCTCTTCCTCAACGGGACCCGACACATCCACTATGCCGCCGCTTGGACACTCGTTAATGCTCACGAATTAGCGTGCATTTCCGGACATGCAGCAGCATATAGACTCGGAGCGTCGTACCCAGTCGAACTGGAGGAGGATCCGTTCGCGCTTTTGTGTTTCAGGATGTACCTTCTCCTTTCGCACGGCGTTTGGTACAAGAAGGGCACGAACCGAGCGGAAGGAACCAGGACGCCGACGGAGGGCCAAATCGGCAATGGGGGCGGAGAGAATGGGCCGGATGGGAAGGAGGTCGGGGACGGGGTGAGGAAGAGATGGGCGGGGAGCAACTGGGGACCGGGAAGCGAGAGGGTGCTCAAGAGGGGAGTCGCTGCGCCGGGCGGGAACTAAGTCTATCTCTGTACATTCCGAGCGGTATCTAGTCTCGAACCGTTAGCTTGCGCTCTTTTCCGAATCGAATGGTCTCGTTCGTCCCTACAACTTTCGCGCGCGCTCCGGCGACGCGCCCAGCGACCATCCGTTGTGAGGTCCCTCGCATCGATGGAAAAAGCTTGACTTGTACGGCACAAGATGTGCAACGTCATCTGCATCTACAAACGCGTCAAGCTGGCCCCTGTTCGGCAGCAGCAGACCCGCGCCTCTCTCGCTCTCGCTCCGACTCATCCCCACCGGCCCGTCAACCCCACCCACCACCTTCTGATCCGACGCGCTCCGTCGCCGCCTCTGATCTAAAGCACGAACGGAAAGATGGCCTTCTTTCCCGTCGGGTACTCCTTCCCGAACTCCTTCTTGTACGCCCGCTGCTTCTTCAGCGCCCAAGGAACCATCTGTCCGACCGAGATGGCCGTAAAAATCGCCGCTGTCCTCCGGATCACGACGACGTCACAAAGGTCAGCTCGAGCAGAGAAGAGACGCGATTGAGAGCAGTGAGAATCGGGACGCACCAGAGACCGACCCGGTCATGGCCGTGAACGCCGCCCACTCCAGACTCTCAAAGAAGTAGTTGGCGCAGAAGACGAGATCAAAGCCGTATCCCTTGGGGAGGGAGCGCTTCTTGGTACCGGGTGGGCGGAGCGAGCGGAGGGTGAGGTGGGTGTGCAGGTTGGAGGCCATGGCGAACTGGTTCGGATGTGCGACGAGACGGACAGAGGAGATCAGTCTGGAGGCGTCGGTGGAGGTAGGGATCAGGAGACATCGGGACTGGGACGTACGAGGATGACGGTCGTCCAGAAGCCGAGCCAGACGGGCGAGGAGCGGATGGAGGTGGCGAGCTTGGGAGCGGAGTTCCAAGGGCCGTAGATCCCGAAGGAGAGGAGGAGACCTGGATTCAGTATAGAGAGGAGGGCGAACGTCAGCCTAGACAGTCCGGAGAAAGGCGGTGCAAGGTCAGAGACGGACCGGAGAGGAGGTGGTAGTGCGCCGAGCTGATGCACAGACGAGAAAAAGTTCAATCAGTGAATGTCGTCGATGGGAAGCAAGCGATCAGGAGAAAACTGACTTCTTGAACAGATTGAAGAACGGCATGGTGGCGTTCGAGAACCGATGAACGCTGTTTAAAGAGAAGCCAGCATATCCCGGGTCGTCAGCGAGCAGGAGAACGGACACGCAACGCGTGAGAGGTCTTGCAATGACTCACAAGACAGTCTCGTACTCTCTCTTGGCGAAATGAAGAAGCACCAGGCCGAGGGCGACGCTGTCGAGATCGCGACGCGAAAGCATGGGTCAGACGCGTTCGCGTCGGTTCTACACAGTCAGGAAGGGGACGGAGCTTACGTCTGCATGTTGCTGTGCTCGAAGGGGACGAGCCTCTCGCCGGCGAGGCGAGCGAGTCCTCCGTAGATCTGGTTGCCGAAGAAGTAGAAGAGGGGGTGGATGACGAGTGGGCCGGCCTGAGCAGATGGCCGGGTTTGACGAGCGCGAACAGACGGGAGGGAACCGGCCGGATGTCAGCATAATATCGACTAGACGGTCGCAGAGGCAAGGTACAGCTGCAATGAGCTGGGCGAGAGGGGATGAGCTCACGTATTCGACCAGGAAGACTGTCCTCCACGAGATCTGTCGTCCGAGGTCCTTGACAAAGAGGGAGTCGCCCTCCTTGACGCCATAGTCATCGAGCGTCTTGTCATCGTCGACGAGGGCCGTCTTGTCGAGGGTGATGCGCTGACGAGCGGGGATCAGCTGAAAAGGAGGAGGGAGAGGGAGAGCTCAGCTTCGTCGCGTCGCTCCGGCGCCAAACGGGTGTTGTGCCGACAGTCCGAGGCCTAGACGTGGTGATATACAGCAGGCCAGGTCCGCAGAGCTCCCGTCGTCCTTGGAGACTATGGCTTGAGCGCTCGCCCTCCCCGGGTCGATCCGAGCTGTCGAGGTATGCCCCATCGCCTTCGGCTGAAGCTCGCATGAACGCTCCGTCCCCCCGAGAAGTCCAGCAGCCTGCAGCCAGCGTCTCACAACAGCGACGCTGGACAGTACAAGGATCGTCCGACGATATACGTGAGGAGGAGGATGTGCCTACCCTTGGGAACTTTGCCTCGAGGGCTCCCTTGAGCTCGAGGACCGTCACCTTCTGCGGGTGACGGTGCGGGAAGTCAATCGTCACGGGCGGCTTGCCAGGCTTGGCTCCTGCCTTGGAGGACGATCGATGCTGGACAGTGATCTTGACCATCTTGACGAGATGAGGAGTCGCGCCGAAAGAAGTTGAGGGGTGGGAGGAGGGGAGATGGTCGTCTGGAGGGCGTCTGGTGAGCTCCGACTTTCCTCCTCGCGAGGTCGCTGCTGACTGTCATCCTCCCCACACATCGACCCTCCATCCACGCTCGTTCTCCACTTGGATCATGGCCGAGAACGAGCTCAGGTGTAACAACCTCAGAAGGTAAGCATCCATCCATCAAGACTGCTCGCAAACAAGCCAGAGGTGGAGGGAACAGACAGAGAACGGATCTGGACTCGCGTTTCCCCTTCTTCCCTCGTCACATCCGGACCTCAGCTGCAGGAAGCAGGTCGCAGAGGAGGGAAGGGCAGTGGTCACTACTGTGAGTATCCTCTTCCGAGATCCGCTCGACGGAGCTACTTGCGTTCTCAAGGTGGACGATCCTCGTCCTCGCGCGCAAGGCAAGGCTGACCTGGACTTCCTTCTCGTCGACAGTGTTCGCGTCAGTATGACGAGCGCCCACTCTGCTAAACAGGTGTAGACGCAGTCTAAGCTCTCAGCGCAACTGTCTCCACAGACATCTTTTGCGGTATGTCGTTTCCCTCGCCGTCTGCGACCGCCTACTGCCCCTGGCGGACAGCTCACTCGGCGGCCCGTCTGTTCTTCCTCTCCAGTCGAGTGCGCCGAGCTTCTGTTCAGTGCCTCGAAGCAGTGTCCAGCATGTAAGCACTGCCTTCTGTGCCTCGCGATGGTCTGCTGGCTAATCGTAATCTCCTTGCCGCCCTCGTCCGCTCCAGGCGACACGATCCTGTCCGAGCCGGACGACGTCGTCATCTGCACCCTCAACCCCAGCAACGACTGTCAGTACCTCATATCTCGCTAGTCGTCCGCTTGATCTGTCCTGACCGGAGCGTCGTTACATCTCGCAGACCGCACGAGCGTTCTGAGCGGTCTCGCACCGTCGATCATCATGGAGATCTGCACACGGTGCGCGATCCAACCAACCCTCGACCCTCGATGCGTAGCTGATTGGTCTCTTCTCTCCCTGTTCCGTAGGGCTCTGAGCTTTTGGCAGTACCAGACCACCCAGGAGAGGTCAGTCCCTGCACTGTCTGTTCACTGCTGGTCCCAGGCTGACTGAACTTTGCTCGCCCATCTCTGTCTCGACCGACAGCACGTTTCAGGCGATCCTACTGCAGAAGAGCCAGGAGAAGTGTCAGGCAATGGAGAGGCAGCTCCAGATCGGTCCGTTCGTCTTCGCTCTTCTGCTGCCGAGAAGTTGGCGCTGACATATCGCCTTCCGTCCTGATTGCCAACCTTCAGCGAACAGCGAGATTGCCCGTACGTCCCATCTCGCGCCGGATCAACTCTTGCGCGCATGTCCGATCGATGAGCGTCGCACTGATTTCGGACGAGTCTTTTGGTTCTGCAGTCATGACGACCAAGCTAAACGGTCAGTCTGTTCGGGAACCATCGGCACCATCCGAGCTGACCCTTCGACCATTGTCCTTTCCCTTCGCAGCGTACGACCGAGATCTCGAGATTGAGAAGAGAAAGTACCGAGACGTGGCCGAGGCGTCGAGGGAGAAGGAGAGGGAGTATGGCAAGCTCAAGGTCAGTCATCAGACTTCGCAAGTCGCGTCGCCCAATCTCCTGCTGACTCCGCGTCTCGCTTCTTCTACCTCAGAACCAATACGACAAGCTCAAGAGGAAGGCTCTCCTGATTCCGATGGACTCTGTGGATTCGATGGAGGACTCGTCCCGACCTCGCCGAGCGTCCAACGGCGTCGCAGGGATGAACGGGATGAGCGGCGTCGGCATGGCCGTCCCAGGAGGATCTAGGGTCAGTCCTCCCAGACTCTCTGTGCAGAGCGACGATTTGCGATGCTGACGTTCATCATCTGTGTCTGCAGCCGATCCGAACGCCGATCAACAACACCAACCCGAACCTGCCGCCTCCCTCGTCGAGCATGCACCAGGGTCCGTGGGCTCCCTCGCCCTCCCCTCGCCAGATCAACTCGCTCAACAACGCGAACGCCGCAGCTGGGCCGATGTCGTCGTCCGCCCCGCGAGCCTTCCAGCCGAGCAAGAGTCAGAATCAGAGCCAGCCTCAGCATCACCGACAACGAGCGAACGGAAGCGGAGGTAGCGGAGACTACTACGGCAACGGCGTCGTCGGCATCGGCACCACGGGCGGGTCCGACTCTGGTTCGGACGGGTACGGCCAGTCGAGAGGAGGACGAAAGTACGCTGGAGGAGGCGGAGGTGGAGGCGGAGGCGGGGTGCACGGGACGGGAAGGCTGAGCGGCGTCGGCGGAGGAGGTGGTGGAGGTGGTGCAGGTCATCTTCGAGGTCTGTCCACGTCGCAATCGATCGAAGGGGGCAGTGATTGAGACCGAACGACTAACGACCTTACTCACAGGTCCTTTGCCTTCTCCTCCTACATCGGTCTGGACAGGCAACAATCAGCAACAGCAGCAGCAGAGACGGTTTGGATGATCTCTCGCCGTCTGCACTTTTCTCCGACGGCTCGCCTCGCTTCTTCCCTTCGGCTTTCGCCTCCAAAGTTGGTCCAGACCTTTTCGCTCCTCTCTGCGCCATTCCAGCGCGCTCTCTGTCTCCTTCTCCAGTCCACCAGCGCAGCCTATGGCATCTATCGCGTTCCCCAGTCCAGCAACACTATGTACACTCGAACACCTTCTTCCCCTCAAACCGTCCGTCCAGTCTGATGAGATAACGATTCTAAGCACCGATACAAGACAGAAAAGCAAAAGAATGCAAAGAGAGCGCGCAGACAAGATGTACGCGATGCAAATAAGAAGAGACAACAGAGGATCTAGAGCGAGAGAGGGAAGTCTACTCGATCGCAAGCTCACATGCTCGACACGAGTCCATCCAGGCTAAGGTACCGCAGCTCCACCAGCCCGAGAAACATTCCATCCGGAGCGTCGGTCTGTCGTCACCATCACCATCGCCATCGAACCAAAGAAGACGGAGAAGGGTCGCATCAAGTCAGCACCGGGCCCCTCGGCGAACCGCGCAAGAAGTCAAGCAGGGGGTCAGACTCACGATCCAAGTCTGATCATCCCACACCCCACCACTGAGCACCAACCTCCTCACCCCTTTCACCCACTCCCACTCCTCCCTGACCAGACTGAGCACGTCCCTCGGTTCGACCCTCGTCCCAGGGGCGAAGACGATCTCCAACTCTTCCAACTGCCACACCGTCGCCTCCGCCTCCTTCCTTTCCTCCCCATCCGTCTGCTCATCCCTCCTCTCGGTCTCCTCCCCCGTCTCCTGCAGAGCCCTCTCGATCGCCTGATCTTCCGCCCGATGGAGCCGCGCCCCTCGCTCACTCTCCTCCTCGTCGGTGAGCGGGACAGGTCCGTAAACCGCATGGAGGGAGAGCATAGGTAGGCCGGCCCAGAGCGACGAGGTGGCGTCCAGACGTTTGAGCTGCATGCGCGGGATTTGATGCTGAGGGGTGGGTGCCCAGTAGGGGGGACAGAATTGGCCGGAGAGGGTGAAGCGGGTGTTGACCGGGGTGGAAGCGGTGGCGGTGGCGGTGGCGGCGGCGGCGGTGGAGACTGAACTGGAGGCGATAGAGATGGTCCCGACGCCGTTCGCGATGACGTCGGCTGCGTCTGCCGTTTTGTTGGCCGAGTCGCTGGTGGTCGTGCCAGTAGTAGTCGTCCCGCTCGTCCCGCCATCCGCGACTGCTTCCCCTTCCCCCGCGCCAGCCCCAACCACCCTCACCTCGAACCTCGTCACTCCAACCTGCCTCGGCAGCAAAGCATACAGCCAGTGATACCCCAGAGTCGCGCTCTTCTCGTTCACCTCCAACCTCACCGTCCTCAGCCCTTGAACCAGTTTGCCCGTCAGCGGTCCGGTCGCTCTCGCCTTCGCAAGCATCGCGTTGTTCTGCTTCGCGACCGCAAGACACCTGAACGACATCGAGTCGTACACGATCCCGTATGCTTCGAGGGTCCTGAGGAACTCGTGGTAGACGGAGATCCTTGCTGGGTCGGCGAGGAGCGGGAGGGTGGCTTCGAGACCGAGGATCCTGAGCGGGGTGGGCCGGACGTGTGTCGGAACGGGGAGGACACGGTTGGGGAAGATGGAGAGGTGTGAGGTGGTCCGGTCGAGATGGAAGTCGGTGATGGTGAGGGTGGCGAGGGTGGGGTGTTCGTGAGCGAAGTCGAACGAGGTGTTGGTGAGGAGGTGGTAGGGGACGGTGACGTGGGTGAGGGTGAGGATGGTGGATGGGGAGATGAGGCGGCTCAAGATGACGCCTGGGTAGGGAGGTTGTAGGAGGTTGGCCGGGTCGACGAACGTGAGAGTCCTGTGGGTTTCGGAGATGAGCGCGAGAGAAGCGCAGAGGGTTGGATCAGCTCGTGCGCGACTGATGAGGCGTCTAGAACACCGAGAGAGCAAAGGACGACACAGGGCACGAACTTGACGTAAAGCGGCTTGGTGACCGAGTAGAGGATGGAGCACAGCGACTCGACTTTCAGGTCGAGGACGTCGCCAGGCACGTCTCTGCCCGGCACGACCGCCAGACGGACGTGCTCAAACAGCATCGGGTACAGCAGCTGAGCACACACAGATAGTTGCAGGTCAGCGTGTGGACAGGTTTCACCTGCAGAGTGGCATGGGACAACGCACCTTGTAGATCTTGATGCAGGAGAGGAGGAGCTGCAGGACGGACCCGGCGAGGTCGTCGGCGAGCAGGACGGCCACGAACCGAGCGAGCACCTCCTCGGGAAGGTCAATGAACTATCCATCGGGCAGACGGAAAGAGCGGAAGGTGTCAGCGAGGCTCAGAACGTGGCGCAGGGGCCGTACATGGTAGGCAAGGACAAGTGGTCCAGGCAGGAACAGAGACTGAGCTCACCTGTCGGGGCAACCTCGTTCGCTTCGTGCGCACGACCGGATCCGCTACTGGATTCGATGCCTTGCGCTTGGTGGTACCGTTGAGATCGGAGGACATGACGGTGTGCTGCGAGAGAAGGGAAGAGAGGTGGGGCAGGAGGGTGTGTTGGCGTTGGAAGATGAGAAGCGAGGACGGTCGCGCCTCGACGTGCCTCACTCGACGGCGCGTCCATCTGGCTGTCAGTCTATTACCTCGCCGGCGAGGACTTGCTGAGACTCTTGAAAGTCATCTAAGATGGTCTATCAGTCTGCCTACGCTACCTTTGCTCCTGAACGCGTCCTCAGTCGCATGCCTTCCTGTTCAGCCTCTTGCTCCGGCTCAACCTTCGCACCGTCGCCGGCCCCGTTGGTCGTCGTCTCTGTCGCCTCGATGGCGTTCTGGTCGACAGCGCCAGTCGTCCCGTTGATGATGGCGAGCTGTTCCTCCCTCCACTTGTCCTCGAGCTCGTCGTCCTCGCCATCGCCCCACGACCAGACGATCGACCACTCCTTGCGCACCAGCGAGGTGAGAGCGACAGCTCCGACTGTACCCGAAACAGAACAGATGGAGGTCAGCTTCAGAGAAATGGAGTGCTAGCGGAAAATCGGGACACGTACCACACATGGGCGAGAGATAGAGCAGAGCAGGCTGGGCCGCCTTGGTCGTGTGCATCTGCAGGCGCAGGTGGAGAGAGTCCAGGGTCAGAGGGCTCAGCTCGCATGCCGAGAGGAAGGAGGTAGGAAAGAGACGTACCACGATAATGGTGGTAGCCAGCCCGGCGATGTAGGCGATGACAACGGCCACAAAGTAGGGCTTGGGGAACGAGCTCGATGGAGTGAGCGGCTTGGTCGGGTGAGCTCTGGCGTAGAGCGAAAAGTCGAGTCGGAGCGCAAGAGCGACGAGGACACCTGGTGAGAGAAAGACGGTCAGTCTCGAAGAGCATGCGAGGTAATACTCTGGAGGTGGGACGACGCACCAGGGATGATGATGTCTCCGAGCCCGAGCATGGTGAAGCCAGCAGAGGCCGTCATCGCAGGGTCCTTCGGGAAGAGCAGCTGTGCATTTGGAGGGAAGAAACCAGTCAGCCATCCGCGTAGGACGAAGGCGGGGTCTGACCTTGAAACACTCACCTTGATCGGTGCGTCCAGCCCTGTGGCGACCTCGACCATGACGCTCTTCTCCAGCATCGCGGCCGTCCCAAACACCCAGAAGATGTCGTACAGGAAGAGACCTCCGAGGAGAGTCGCACCGGTGATCATCCCGTCCAGCCGCATGAGCTGGATCGCGTTGTGCGCGAACGAGAAGCCCATGCTGCAACATAACAAGCAGGTCCCAGATCAGTCGGTCGATTTTGGCTGCTCGCTGACGACAAGGATGGACGTACATGTTGTTCGCCCACCAAGGGTGACCCTCAGTGACGTAAAGGTAAGGGACCGCAAGGGCAAGCGGAATCGACAGTAGAGACAGGAAGGGGAGGGGGATGGAGAAGAGCTCTGCAGGAGGCGGTCGGGAGAGATCATCAGCGACAGTCTGCAGACCCGAGACTTGCTGATGGGAGCTCACTGGTGGACCGGTCCTTGACGGAGACGTCGTAGTGAGGCAGTTTCTTTGCGAGGAACTTCGGTGTCAGGTGACCAATGATTGTGCTGCTTGTCTACAGAGGGAGAGAGAAAGGCGTGGTGAGCTTGCATCCGTCGTAGATGGTGTGGCGCCAGGACGTACGCTGAAGACGGCCGGCAGGGCGGTCGCGGTGAAGTACCATCCGATGGCCCAGTTGATCCACATGCGGTCGACGAACTGGCGAGATGAGGAGGCAACAGAACGGTGTGTGCCGCAACGAGAAGATGGTGAGCTCGACTGATTCGATCTCGATCGCTTGGCCGCTTGACGTTGCCAGCCTAGCGGAAGGACGAGTAGCGGAGGACTGACCTTGAAGATGAGATACAGGCCTCCGAGCAGGCAGCTCCCCATGACTGGGAACATGTAGGCGTCCGCGAAGCCTATGCGCTCGACCTCGTCGTCCTCTTCACTCTTCTCGAGCGAGACCTGCTCGCCCTTGGACTCGGCCAGCAAGCGGGCAGATCGCTTGGACGTCTGCATGCACGAGATTCAAGAGTCAGCTCAATGCCGAGGACTAACGCTGACAGCAAGGACTGACCGTGAGAGAGCCGAACGACCCAAGGAGGATGCTGGGGAGCGGGAGGAGAGGCCGAGCTCACCATCAGCTCACCGTTCGAGTCGACCGCCAGGATGAGAGAACCAATAGACTGACGGAATGATGGCTAGAGTAAGAGTAGCAGCATACGCTTGAATGAGACCGGCGTCGACCATGCTGAGCGGGAGTTGAGCTTTGAGCGAGGTCGAGGGTCGGGGAGCAACAGAGGTGAGCTCGCGCTGGCGGCGAGGCGCGTGCTCTCAGCCTGAGTTTGCGATCATCTCTGCCCGACGACAACAACAGGTCCACATCGTGATCTTTGTCGAGTGCAGATGGGAGGATCGTACGCTTGCATCCGTAGATATGGCGGTCGCCTCTTTGCTCGTGTGCGGGCCCCTGAAAGACCGTGGATGCGTCGCGTTCTGCCTGCTCGTCCGTCTGATCGGTCGATGTCGGATCTGTTTTGCAGAGGCATGTGCTTGTGCATTTCCTGGCTCGTGTGTTGACTCCGCCCCCCTTGGTGTGATCTCTGAGGACTGCAGAAGAGTGGGAGGACGAGCGAGGTCGCCAAGCCTGGGCCTGCCCCGCTGCGCCTCACACAGCCCGTCGGCCTTACGAGGTCGAGAAGCCCTCTCGCTCTTGCACCCCAAACGCCCACCTGGATCCCCGACTCGCCTCTACGCCCTCTCCAGACCTCCTTACACCTCTGCTACGATGGGAAAGAACCAGTCCAAGCTGTCGCCTGAGCAGCTGAGCGATCTCCAAAAGATGACGTACTGTGAGCTCAACCCGTCCCTCCTGTGTCGCTGTGCTCGTGTCTTCGTCTGCGGTTGAGCACGGGGAAGAAGGCGGAGCTGGTGAAGCAGGAGGACATGGTCTCTACAGTAGTCTGGTCATCGTGCACATGCTCAGACGTCGTCGCTGTGGCGAACGAGGGTCGAGAAGGGGAGTGGTCAGACGGGCATCTCCTCGTCCGCCGGGCGTCGTCGCTCAGCACACGTGGCCGACAATGCAGACTGTCAGAGTTGTCACCCGATACGACCTACACTTGCTGACAAGCCTTCTTGTTTGCTTTCTCATGCGTGCAGTCGACAAGAAGGAGCTCCAGCAGTGGTGCGTGACCCGTCCTGTTCTCGCCTGCCCGGGCCAGAGGTCGAGCTCAGCATACAGGCTCCTCAACCTCTGGCCGACCAGCATCCAGCTCGGGTCGACAGACGGACCCCTTCTCTATCCTGTCGCTGACTCTGTCCTCTTCTCGCCTCGCTCTTTCCTCGTCACTGTGACCATCTCTCCCGCTCCCCGTCCGCCTGCTTCGTCCGCGCCGAACCGATTCACCCTCTACCAGGTACAAGGGCTACCTCAAGGACTGCCCGTCTGGTCAACTGACAAAGGCTGAGTTCATAAAGATTTATGCTCAGTTCTTCCCCTTTGGGGACCCGGCACAATTCGCAGAATTCGTGTTCCGGGTGTTTGACGAGGACAAGTCGGGCACGATCGAGTTCAAGGAGTTCATCTGCGCTCTCTCGGTCACGTCAAGAGGTCGGTTGGATGAGAAGCTCAAGTGTGAGTCCCTCTGTCCTCGCATCTGACTCGCAGAGGGTCACGAAAGCGAGGGACGGGCCGCTTGTGCGGTTCACAGACCGGAGCTCGCTGTCGGTCTTGCGAGGGCTGCCGAAGCCCTTGTTCGATGCTCCGAATGCCTTCACGGATTGCGTCAGGCGAAGAGAGGTGGAAGAAGCCCAGTCGGGAGCTCGTTCGGCCCGGTCAGACCTGCTCTGCTCGACGCGTCCAGGCGAGCTGACCAGCTTGAACCTTTCGCTTTCTTCTGCAGGGGCTTTCACGCTCTACGACATCGACGGCGACGGTGTGATCACGTACGAGGAGATGTTGGCGATCGTGGCCGCCATCTACAAGATGACCGGGGCGATGGTCACCCTTCCCGAGGACGAGGACACACCCGAGAAGGTTCGTCTCCCCTTTCATCTTTCGGCTCTCTTGCTTCCCGAAGACGCTGTCATCAGTAGCTATGCTGACCTGGTCTTTCTCATTCCTCCTACAGCGTGTGGACAAAGTGCGTTTTTACATAGACCCCCGACTCGCGGCTCGAGCATGCTCGTCCTGTCTGGTGCTGAATTTGACCACGCCATACCCCTTCCCATTTCTCTTTCTAGATCTTCCGAATGATGGATAAGGACAAGGACGCGAGGCTGTCGTACGACGAGTTTGCGGAGGGATCCAAGAAGGACCCGACCATCGTCCAGGTGCGTAGGCTTTTGACCCTGTCTCGGCTCTGGATTGTCTTCCCGGAACGCTGACCTGGTTCATCACTGCTCTACTACCCAGGCCCTCTCGCTCTACGACGGTCTCGTATAAAGTCGACTCTCCGTTCCCACATCGTCCGGCGACACCCAGCTCCAAGGCGACGATCGCTTGTCGCTGGTGCTGAAGTTGATCCGCATACACCCCTTCTCGTCCCACTTGTAGCGCTCCGTTTCCCTACCACCTATCATCCCCCTCCAGTGTCGACTTTTCTCGTCTCCTCCGGTCCCTACTTCGCGGTTCCTAATGTGCCGGTCCCCCCATCCCTTTTTTTCCCATCGCCTGCCTCTTTTACACATGCCCGTGAACGAGCTCTGGACCTGTCTCGTCCGACCGGTCAAATGAGCTGCTGCTGCCTTGTAGAAGTGGGTCTGCTGTCTAAGTTATCGATGCGGAGGCTGATCTGTTGGCCGGTGTGGCCGGTGGAAAGGCTCCCCTCCCCCGCCGGCCCTCTTCCCGTCTCGTCGAAACCTCGTCGCCTACTTTGACCGCCATCACCCACCCCAGTCTCTCCAAGTCGCGACCTGTCCGATTTACTCGTGCCCCCGCTCCACACCGCACTTGTTACTCCAAGCTCCTCACCATGTCTGCGTCGACGTCATCAACACAAACGGCTCAAAAGTCGGCTGGCGAGCCGGAGCTGAGGGACAACCCGTCCTTCGTCCTGAGAGGGTGAGTCCTGTCAGCTCGTCTACTTCTGCTGCCCATCTCTCGGCGGCATCCGCGATTGTGTCTCCACCCGAAAGGGCAATGTGTCTGGAGGGACGGTCAGCGGAGATGGCCAACGCGACGTCGAGGTCGAGCTCAACATCCCCCTCTTCCTGTCCGTTGAGCTCACGCCTCTTTCTTTTCACCCTCAGCATCCACGACACCCTCTACGAGGACCGGCCCATCCCTACTGTCGGTCCGAACGATGTGCTGATCGAGATCAGCAAGACCGGAAGTACGTCGCTCGCGTTTCTCTGAAGCGGAGGGAGCTCAGCTGTCGTTCACCATGAGGCCATCCGAGCTGACTCCTGTCCACTCTCTTTGTCCCGTCTGATCAGTCTGCGGCAGCGACGTCCACTACCACGAGCACGCCTGCATCGGCGACTTTGTTCTCGGGGAGCCGATGGTGCTCGGACACGAGTGAGCTCACCATCGTCATCTCTCGCTCGGTCACCCCTCGCGCTCATGGACCGCTGACACCTGCTCGAGCTGTTCTCCTGGTCCTCCTCAGGTCGTCGGGTGTCGTCGTGCGAGTCGGCTCTGCCGTCAAGACACACAAGGTCGGGGATCGGGTCGCGCTCGAGCCTGGAGTGAGCTGCAGGACGTGTCCGGCTTGCAAGGTCAGTCCTGCCCACACGCCGGAAGGACAACCGTGACCTGACAGACTCATCTTTCTGACACGACAGAGCGGACACTACGAGCTGTGCCCCGACATGATCTTCGCCGGTCAGTCCGACGCGACCAGCTGTTGACTAGGGCCTGCGTCGCTGACACCGCTCGTCTCTCTCGTTCTCGTGACCTTAGCTACCCCTCCCTTCACTGGTGGAACCCTCGGTCGCTACTACGCCCTTCCTTCCGACATTGCGCACCACATCCCAGACTCTGTCAGTGCCTTCTCTTGGTCATCGTTCCCCGTCCCTGTCCCGGCTGACCATCGTCCTCTCTTACGCCGCCAGATGTCGCTCGAAGACGGCGCAATGATTGAGCCTCTGGCCGTCGGAGTCCACTCGGTCGCGAACCTCGCAGGAGTCAAGGCCGGTCAGACTGTCGCCGTCTTCGGCGCTGGGCCGGTCGGGCTGCTCTGCATGGCTGTCGCAAAGGGTCAGTACTCCTAATCTCGCGCTTTGCTTCGTTCGCTTGCACGGCTAACTTTGTTCCGTCTGTTCCGCTCGATGACTTTCCTACTGCAGCTCTTGGAGCCGCCAAGGTCATCGCCGTCGGTCAGCCCTTTTTCTCTCTTCACGCACGCCGTCCACATCTCCGCCGCTCTAGCTGACCCATTCCCTTTCGCCCCTCTCTCTCTCCTCTCCAACCCCGCAGACATCAACCCCGACCGTCTCGCGTTTGCCGGAACCTACGCCGCCTCCCACACGTTCGCCCCTCCTCCCCCCGGCCCGCCCACCGAGAAGCGCATGGACTACTCTCGTCGCGCCACCTCCGCCCTCCGGGAAGCACTCTCGCTCCCCGAGCGTGGCCTCGGTGCGGTCGACGTCGTGATCGAGGCGAGCGGGGCGGAGGTATGCGTTCAGATGGGGTGCTTCTTGGTCAAGGAGGAGGGTGTGTACGTGCAGGTCGGGATGGGGAGCCCGGACGTGCAGATCCCGTTGACGACGTTTGCGACAAAGCAAGCAAAGTTCATGGGGTCGTTCAGGTACGGGGCGGGAGACTATGTGAGTCTGACCACCGCTCTGTTACGTCTTCCCTCTCCTTGCTTCTGTTTGCGCCGACCTGACCACGTCTTCCTTTCTTTGCGTCCTTCTTCTTGCCTGCAGCCTCTCGCGATTCAGCTCGTCTCGTCGGGCAAAATCGATCTCGCTCCGCTCGTCACGCACCGATACGAGTTTGACGACGCCGTCGAGGCGTTTGACGCGACCAAGAAGGGGAAGGGGAAGGACGGCAAGGGGATCATCAAAGCCATCATCTCAGCGCCCAAGTAGTGCGAGGGTTCAAGGAGTGGGTGCGTAGACGAGGGCGGGGGATTGGGTATTTGTGTCGCATGGCAGCGGAGGTCGGGTTAGGTTGGTCTAATGGACACTTGTGGCTTTCGTTCTTTCTGTCTGTTGGCTCGCACTTGCTCGCATCGAGAATGTGGAGGTCGCATCAACATCATGAATCTAGCGAGAATGGTGGACGACGAACAGAAAAGAAGATCAACTGAAGAAAAGAGAGAAGAAAAAGAGACGGAGGAAGAAAGATGAGTGGGTCAGTCAGACCCGCTCGTCTCCCGGGAAAGACGAGCTCGCTGACCAAACGCCATGAGCGCGGCGAACCGCACCGAGAAGATCTGCATGGTCCTACCCGGATCATTGCTGGTCAAGCGAGATCGGATAAGACCAGTTTCTAGCCTAGTGCGGGAGGCCCGCACTCGGAAGTGGCTCTCGATTGAGTCGAGATCAGGAGGGAAGAGAAGAAAGGTAGAAAAGGGGGGAACGAGCTCGACGACAAGCGGACGACAGCCCGATCTATTCACCTAGCGCGCGATCATCAGAGCTGGTCGGGTGGTGAAGAACAGGAAGCAAGTCCGCTTGAAGTCGAGCGTCGCTCGACGGATAGGCCGACACAGCAACCTCGGTCGATGAGCACGAACACGGCGACGACCCGGACACACGAGAGCGTGCCATGACGCAGACGCGAGTCCGGTGGTCCCGATCCGTGCTCAAAGACGGAACCCACGACGTCTGGGTTGACTCGACTCGAGTCGCAAGAGCGAAGCTCATCGGAGGAGATCAAGGGAGGACGAGCTCGCAAGCTCATCTCCACCCCCGCGCTGGGACGAGCACCTGGCCGTGCGAACCTCTACCCTCATGCAAGCTTGTCGCTGCAGCGGGTGAGAGCGAGAGCAGAGGTGCTCGTCGCGAACGCGATGGAGGAAAGGTGGGGGGAGGAGGGAGAGATGGGGGAGCAGCGAGCGATGCGCACGCCTGCCGTCTTTCTCAAGCACATCTTCGAGCTGTTCTCAGCCCGGACAGGTGGCTCGAGTGAAGTAAAACGCGCGCAAAGAACCGCTTGCTCCCAGAGACGCTCGACTCATGCGAGTCGAGAGAAGGAGAGGTGGAGAAGGGAGATGCGGGGAGGGACCGACCTCGAGACGCGAGCTCTCGTCCGGCTCGCTTCACCCAAACCGCGCTCTTCGCCCGGATGGGGCAGGCGTGCAGACCTAAGCTCGCGACAAGAACGTCTTGCTCAACACATACAGCGCGCGGGATGAGCGCGGAGGCTCGTGTGGGTGGTGGCGGTTCAAAGGCGGGAAGGCGAGGGGACCCGGAAATCGGGAGGAGCTCACCGAGGGGCGAACCGGCGGGAAGGCTGTGCACACGGTCGTCATGTGCCGTCGTCAGGCGTCTTCTCGCATATGAAACATGTCACTGAGATACAGAATGCAGTAAAGAACAAGGATCTTCTATCGAGACATCCTCGTAGGTTGCGGGACGTGGTTGAGCCAAAGTGAGCGAGGAGGGCGCTCGTGAGCTCGAGCTCCGGTCTCTTCCGCGGCGCGACCTTGTCAGTGCCTCTTCCTCTCAACCTTGCCTACTCGCTACACACACGCTGTCCCAAAAGCTTTCGAAAAGGGCCCGCGTTCAGATCGAAGCTCGAGAAAAGTCATAAAGAAGGAAGCGCAAGGCCGAACGCGCACGGCGGCGAGAAGATCGGCAAGTGGGCAGAAGCAAAGAGGACCGACGTGGAAAGAGAAAGGTCGTCACGAACAGAAACGGGGGCGATCGAGGCAGCGAAACAGAGCAGGCAGGCAGGCAGGTAAGGGTACAATGAGGTGTGCGCGAGGAAGAAGCAAAGAAGACGAGCGGAAACAACGAGGACGCGACCGGCGCGAAGAGAGAAGAGGTGGTAGTGACAAGCAGACAGGGTGAGAAGCGAAAGGAGGAGGTACAATGAGGGTGCGCGAAAAAGAACGAAAAGAGAAGAGAAGAGAAAGTTGTCGTCCGAGGCGTGGAGCGCGGACGAAGAGAAACGCGGAGGATAGGACCGAGGCGAGCGAGGAGGAAGAACAAAGCACGAGACCGGCGAGGCAGGTTGAGACTGGGAGGAGACGATCACCCTACTGCTGAGGCGAGCCGGGTTCGATAGGGCGGACGGGCTGCTTTCCGCGATACAGGAGGGGCGTAGTCGACTTGCCGGGGTAGGTGGCGATCCTGCCCAGTTCGTCGTTCCAATACACCTGGCCCGCGACAGCATCGACGGGCCAGGCAGACACGATGTCGGGGTTTGACTTCTTCTTCGCCGCTTGGACCTTTGCCGCGAGGATCTTGCGTCGTGTTCGCATCGGGTGCTTGCTGGAGATGGGGCTAGGGAAGGGCGGAAGGGCGGAGGGTCAGGTCTACACAGGCTATCGTCACAGTAGCGGTCGAGGCAAGAGCGAAGGGAGACTCACATCACCGGACCAAACGGAGAGGCATACGCAGGGGTAAAGAACTTTCCCTTGGGTACCTTGCGTCCATGGATCGTGACCGACTTGAGAGCGGGCAGATGGGCGAAAAGAAGAGAGTCGTTCTTTCGCTGCAGAGGGGGAGAAAGCGACGGGACCGAAAAACGAAGGAGGATCAGTCGTCTGCGCGCGACTAAAGAGGGAGAAAGAAGGCGGACCTACCCAGACGTCCTCGGGCCAGACTCCTCCGATGAACTCGAGCGCCTTGAGCGACTTCATCGCCTTGAAGTTGTCAAACTCGGTGAGGACGCTCTTGATGTGACAGGGGTGGACGACAGCGTCATCACCAAACTGGACGACGAGCACCTTGATGACGAATGTTCTTGTGGTGGCGGCGGGCTTCTTGAGGTACGTCGCTTGGACGCGGACGAGGTCGAGTGATCTCCACGACTTGTCCCTTGATCGGATGTCCTCGACGGCGTAGACCTTGCCCTTCCAACAGAAGGGCAACCCTGGGTTGCTCCCAAGCCTGGAGGTCAACCCGCTGGCGACGAGCTCGAGCTGGACGTGGGTTGCGTCCGGACGGAGCTTGACGGCGGATCCCAGGGACTGGAGGCCAGAAGCAAGCGTCCGCTCATCAAGCTCGAGACGAACGGTCGTGAGCTCCGGCAGAGGCGCCGGGGCTGATGTCTGGGTGGGGACGACTCCGGTGTCTGGCTCGGGGACGGGTGAAGGGGTCGAGGGAGCGACCAGTTGGGTGGTGACCTGAACGGCAATGACAACGGACGGGTCGACCCTCGGCACCTCGAGTCCGTTGACGGACACGTCCCTCAGAGCGATGAGATGCGCAAATAAATCGGTGCGGTCGTTGCTCTGTGCGGGTCAAACAGAGAGGGGTCAGCGATCTACACGCGACGCGAGTGACGAGCCTGGAGGGAGCACTCACCCAGACGTCCTTTGACCAGAACCCTCCGCTCAGCCTGAGCACTCAAAGCGAGCCCATGACAACGTGATGCTCCTTGTTTTCGCCGAGCAGAGTCCCGATGTGGTGCGGGTGGATCTTCGCATCGTCGTCGAACCAGACAGCGATCTTGTCGATCGTAAACGGTCTCCTCGCGTCTCCTGGCTGTCGGCGGTACTCGAGACGGACGTAGGCGAGCTCGAGCGTCCGCCACAAGAGCTCGTCCTTCGCATGCCCCAAAGAGACGCAGACTCCTTTTGCCCAGAAGGGGAAGCCTCTCCGGTTGATGAGCGAGAAGGTCTGTCGACTCGGGACGAGGGTGACCACGAGTCGGTCCACGGTTGGCCGGCGGTCTGCGATGGCCCCAAGAAACTCGTATCCTCCCACCATCGACCTCTCCGTGACCTTAAGCGAGACCGTAAGGCTATCGGCAAAGTATGGGTCCTCCGCCTGGGCGGTGAGGGTGGCCTGGTCGAGAACGACGGAGCCCAGACTGCCCCAGTCGGTTGCGCCGTACATTGCGATACACACTGAGCTCTTTGCAGTCGATCCGGTGGGACGCGATTTACTTGAGGATCATGTGGAGGGAGCGGGGCTTGGAAGGTGGATCGTCGGCGCGAACGATCCCGACAAATCCGTGCAGGGTGAGCGGGGCGATGCCGGCGGGTCGGGCCAGGCCCTGGAACGGGTATCGGGCCGGCGTAGGAAGCTTGGGGAGGTGCTGTCCATGATACCCGGTCAGGTGTAGTGTGGCAATGGAGTGCTGGTCGTGTAGCAGGGTGAGGGTCCCTGTGGTGAGGGTGTTGACCGCCAAGCTCACCGTCGTGAGCTGTGGCAGTCGGCGGATCACCATCTCGAGGACGAGGCCGCTTTCTGGGTTGAGGGCAGAGTGCTTGTCGGTGACGGTGAGGCTCCTGCAGTGAGCGAGATGGGAAGGACCAGTTGAATCAGCTCGAGTCCAAACTGCGGTCGAGATGGAACAGATCGGGGCGCGACTGACCTGACGTTGATACCTCGGTCGCGACGGATCATCAGCAGAGACAGAGACAGAACCTTGTTCTTGTTCCTGGGTCCATTCGCACTTGCGACGACCTTGACGTGTTGCTCAAGCACGCCCATCACGACCTGAGCACGATAAGACAAAGGGCAGAACGAGTCAGCTGGTGATCAGAGATCTAGAGACAGGAGAAGAAAAGCAGAGCAGACCTTGTGCATGCGCTTGCACGTTCGAGCGAGGTTCACCATCCCTCCCGCATCCGTGCCCTCACCCTCCTCGGCGATGAGAACCAGGATCGCATCCGGGACTCGGTCGAACTGGGACAGGGGATATAGCAATCGATCAGTGACCATGCTCTGCAGATCCAGGCCTATCGGCGAAAGGAGAGAGTCTGCTCACCGGGCAGACGCCAGCAGGCCACGAAGGGACGTTGCTCGGCCCAGAAGCACATCTGCGGCCAAAAGTGAGACGGACGTCAGCTCCCGGGGTAAGACCCAACTCAAAGTCTCGGGGGAGGATGGTCGCTACTCACGCTGCAAACGACGCGACAGGCTCGACAATCTTCTTGGGCGGGACGACGACGTGCCCGTTGATGACGAGCTTCTTGAGGCGAGGCAGAACAGAAAACAACTCTCCAATGTCGATTTGCTCCTACCAGGCCGAAGAAGAAGTGGATGAAGAGACAAGTCAGCATTGCTGGCAGAGGAAACGATCTCTCGTTTGCTATCCCTCGCAAACAGACGTACCCGGACCTGTCGATCCCACTGGCCTCCCTCGAGCGAGAGCTCCCGCAGGGAGACTGCCCAATCTGGATGATCCTCCACGAGCGACGCGAATCCAGCCGGGTGAACGATCGTCTCCTGGGCAAACGAGAACCCGGCCTTGACGATCTTGAACGGAACTTTGGTATCGTCGTCGTCCCGCTCGTACTCGAAGGTCGTCTGAGCGAACGCGAGGGATCTCCATACCGCATCCGACGTTGCCAACTCCGTGTCCTTGAGGCCTTCGAGGTCTGACCAGCCTCGTTCCCACGAGGGGATGTCTGGGAGCCCGACGTAGGTGAACGTCGATTCGGCTGCTTTGACGACGAGCACCAGTCGGCCAATGTCCTTTCGCACACGAGAAGCGGCCCCAAGCCAGGTCAAGCCCAGAACAACGGACTGGTCGGTCACCTGGAGCGTGACGGTCTAAACTGACGGGGACGGCTGAGATGTGGGTCGTAGGGGGGCCTGCCAGGCGAGGGGTCCGCGGTTCTTCATGGGCCTAGCGAGGTGGATGTCGGACGGGACGGTCGAGCGGTACCGGAGTAGGAAGGTTGGTAGGACAATGCCAAACGAAGACAGGTGGAGGAGCAGATGGTGTGCTCGCTCGATCGTCTCCGGCCTCGCGTCGTCGGGAACCTCGACGATCAGGTCTCGAGGACGAGAGGTGGCGTCCCAGTCGGTCGAGATTGCCCTTGTACGAGGGGTACGAGGGGATGAGAGGATAGGTCCAGGCCCTCAAGCTCCTGGCACTTGAAGCCAAAGATCCGAATGGTGGTGACGGTCGGCTGACCGCTGAGCACGGCCAGAGTCGAGTTGGTGACGACCGAAGCTGGTATCGAGACAGAGGTGAGCGCGTTGAGTCGGCCGTGGGATGCAGAGAGGGTAGCCAGTTGCTGGAGAGGTATCAGGGTGCCTGTCTTGATGACGATGGCGAGGGATCTGGACCGGCAAAGGAGGGCCAAGACGTGTGTCGAAGCCGGATCAGCTCACTGACGAGAAGCTGCGACGAACCTGAAACGCACTGTACTTACAACACTTTCTCCGTGCTCTCCCCTGGTCGAGCTCGATCTGGGCCCTGAACTTGCTCTCGTTCCGGGCCGGGTCGGAAGTCAAGAGCACACGAGCGTTCTTTTGCAGTACCGGAACGACCGCGTGGTACACCAACATTGAGGACAAGCACGTCAGCAACAAGCACGGATGATCAATGACCTATCTTGGAAGAGGAGACGGGGGATGCAGGCAGGGACGTACGGCAGCGAGTCTGTTGCAGGTGAGGGCGAGTCGGAGCAGGTCGCCCGCGGGCGAGTCCGATCGAACAGCATCGACGATCATGTCGATTAACTCGGTCGAGAGCGTCAGGATCTGAAGGAGTATAAGATAGGTAGGCGACAATAGACTGTGCCAGAGGCTGTTTGGAAGGGCGATAGCGTGTCATTCTAGGACGAGAGGCGGTGCGAGAAGATATGGTTGGGTGCTCACAAGCGAAGAGAGATCGCGGGAAAGAGGACCGACAGCACTGGCTGAAAGTAGAGACGGGACACATTGACAGCGAGGGTCTGCGACTCGAACCCGTGTAGGTCACGGAGCTCTCGCGTCGGATGCTGGTGGAGATCTGTCCAGAGGCTCGAGGATGAGACTGCAGGTGGGCGGAGCGGAGCGCGGGACGAGAGAAGACTGGTCAGATCATCGGTAAACATAGGTTGATGCGAGATCAACTCGGTCGTACCAAGATGTTCACGTCTAACATGTCTGGACGAAGCGCACCTTCCTACTCGACATCATCTGCTCTCCCCTGTTGTGCATTACATCAAGCCCTCCTCGTCCCAAAGATGTGCAAAGCCTGACCGTGTTCCCTTGTACCTCTGTTCCCCTGCCCTTCTGCCTCCCTGCCACCGTACAGTACACCCCACCAGAGTTTTGATTACCGCAAAGCTGGGAAGATCGAGATCGGATCGTCATTCGAGATGGTTGGTCGGGCAGGTTGCTGGACTGGCGCAGAAGTACGGAGAAAGATTGAAACGGAGAGCTTGGCGAGCACAGAGCGCTTGCATCTGACGACCGCGAAATGATCGTCGAGATTGATGAGTCGACGGGAGGAGATTGATTGGCGGCGGTCGAGTCCACGGAAAGGTAGCTGACTCGGGGCGAAGAGTCCCTCCAGCAGCGGACCAGCGCAGGGACCGGGACGTCAAAAGGGCGAGGGGGTGCTGTCTGAGGATGACGGCGGTCGACAGATGGAGAGTTGGTCGGCTGTTGGTTGAGCTCGGCGGCATGCCAAAGCGGCACCGACAACGTTGTCGTTGAACGAGTGGCAGGGCGACCTGAACAGACGGCAAAGACCAGGTGCCTGAGTCAGCGAGATAGATCGAGCGACCAGAGGGCTATACCGTGTCTCAGAGGACGGGGGTGTATCTGAGCTATGTGCGTACCATTGATGTCGAGATGGGATGGGCGAGGCCCGTTTGCGTCTCCGACATTGAAGGCCTTAACCAGCTTGGGGACCAGCTTCGTAACCGGCGGCAGCATGCAGGAAGAAGGGTCAGCCTGCCTCGACAGGAATGTAACATGACATGGCAATGTACGTGCGGGAGGAAGGGTAGAAGAGACCTGTGCCCAAGCTCCAAGCGAGACTGACCTTGCTGACGTCCTCTGGTCTTGCGCGCTTACCAGCCAGTCCGAGACGGCGAACCTGCCGACGATTGTGCGTGCGGCCGAGATGAGAAGCGTGATGCCGCGACAGTCGAGCGAGGTCGGCTTGTGCGAGGTCTGGCGGGATGGAAGTCAGGCTGCGACCGACGCGAACGGAAGAACGCGCTCTGTTGGTCTGGAGAGAGACACCCAACACCACCACCCTCTGCGTCTCGACCCATCAACCGATCTCGCGCACTCTGGATGGACCGACGTGGCTCGATCTCGGCTACCCCGTCGTCGTCTCGGATCCCTCTCGGGAAGCGGACCGCGTCTACGGCGGGTCTCGAGTCTGCGTCGACCGGTGGTGAGCTCAACACCTCGTTCTCGTTGCCGAGCCGTCCGTCCCGCCTAAGCGGGCTCATGCGGACCTACTGGCTGACTCGTACTGTTTCGGCTCATCTCGTGTCTCGCAGAACCTCCTTCTACAGTCCGACGAACGAACCTGCTGCTCCAACATGATCTCGAACGCAGACTCAGGTCCGCCCAGAGTCGCGAGCTCGAGCTCCAGTCTCAGCTGGACGAGAGCAGACGCGAGCTCGACACCGTCAAGGACGCGAATCGTCGGCTCGTAGAGGACGACGCATGGAAGGAGGACGACATGGACAAGAAGAGGATCGAGCAGGAGAACGAAAAGGTCAGTGACTGGCCATCCATCCGACCCGAGCTCATCATGGCCTCCCTCCCTCGCCGTACGCCGTCCACCGACGTGCCACATGCTGATCCCTCTCGCTCGCGCCCGTCTCTCCAACAGAAACAACTCCAAGCGACCCTGCACACCCTCCGCCAGTCTCACGCCGCGTTCGAGTCCGAGAACCTGTCCCTGTCTGAAGCGCTCTCGTCCGCGCGTCGGACGTCGAAACACACCATCACCTCGCTCACGAACGACACCGACCTCCTCCGATCCAGACTTCAGGCATCAGAGCACGAGGCTCGTGAGCAGCAGGACAAGGCTGATGAGCGGCTGGTCGAGATCAAGGGACTGAGGGCGAGGGTGGGTGAGCTGGTCGAGGAGTTAGAGAAGGCAAAGCGGGACGAGGGAGACGAGAAGGTCGGACGCGTATTGAGAGAGGAACTGCACCGTACGTCTTGCTCTCGTTGTCTGCATACGCTCGTGTACGAGTGTGTTTGTAGTCCGAGAACGAGCTGACTCGTTCTCCCCCCATCCCTCCTTTGCCTCGCAGGTCAAGCCAAGAACCTGCACGCCCAAAACGTCACCCTGTCGGCTCAGAAGGTCGAGCTCGCCGAGCTTCGTCAACGCAGAGACGACGTTGAGGCCATCCGGCATGAGATGGATGCGAGCGAACGGGACTGGGCAGACAAGTGCCGGCAGGCAGAGGTCCAGGTCGACCGTCTCCGAGCGGATCTCAGGTACGTCCCTTTCTGCATCATCCTTCCGTGCTACCCCTAACTCCGCGGGAGGTCTCAACATCTAATGTAT
Source organism: Mrakia hoshinonis (assembly GCA_036245725.1). Taxonomy (NCBI): domain Eukaryota; kingdom Fungi; phylum Basidiomycota; class Tremellomycetes; order Cystofilobasidiales; family Mrakiaceae; genus Mrakia; species Mrakia hoshinonis. The sequence goes on from BTPH01000049.1 coordinate 360,666, forward strand.
GCGAACGGGATAGATGCTAACTCCTTCACGTTGAATTCTTCTTGCAGCTCCATCACCTCGTCCCTCCCCGCCGCGTCCGACCCCGCCGAGACGACCGCCCTCCACGCTCAGCTTCGGACCGCTCTCTCGCTCCACCAAGAGGCCCTGTCTAACTTGTCCTCCAAGGAGACCGAACTCGTCGACCTCCACTCCCGACTCGAAACCCTCTCCCAATCCTCTCGCGGCGCGCTGAGCTCGTACGCAAAGAAGATCGACGACCTCGAACGGGAGCTCCGCCTCTCGGACGAGGGCAAGAAGAACGCCGTCACCAAACTGGAGCTGGTCGAGCTGGAGCTGAGGGGAGAGCGGAAGCGGTTGGAGAAGGAGTTTGCGGCGGCTGGTGGGGCTGGAGCGGGTGGGGCGGATCAGAGTCGGAGGGTGCAGGAGTTGGAGGGTTTGGTGACGGCATACAAGGATCGGGTGGGGAGGATAGAGTTGGATTCGAGGGAGGCAGAGAAGAAGATCGCGCAGGGGTTGGGGTATGTTAAGCGGTCCGAGGCGGACGAGTTGAAAAGGCAGGTCGAAGGGCTCCACAGAGGTACGCAGGTCTTGCACATCTCGCTCGACTGGGTTAGGAAGCTGATCCTCATCTCGTTCTCATTCCGTCTCGCGTCTGCAGAGATTACCGACCTCGCCACCCTGCGCGAGACAAACGACACCCTCACCACCGAGATCGATTCGCTCAACTCCGCCATCGAGCTTCTCGAACGACGTGTCGCAGCGGGAGAGTACAACCCAGAAACGTTCAAGTGCCTCTCGCTGGCTGTCAACCCGTCCTCGCAAGATCTCGCGGTCCGGACGGAGACGCTCGAGAACCTGCAACGCGAGAACCAGGCGTTGCTGGACCAGTTGGCGGGAGGGACGTTCGGCGAGTCGGTACCGAGGGTGTCGTACGATCTGGTGGTCAAGAAGAAGGCGGAGGACGACAAGCAGGCTGAGAAGCGGCTGATGCGGCTCAAGGAGGTCGGTCCCAATCGTTCTCCTTTCGCTCCCCCTACTCTCTTTCCCATGCCGCTCCTACGACCATCCCAGCTGACTCTCTTTTTTCCCTATCCCTCTCCTCTCCTCTCCTCCATCCGACAGGTCTTCAAAGCCAAATCCCAAGAGTTCCTGGACACCCTCTACTCCCTCCTCGGCTACCGCATCCAGTTCTCCGATAACGGCGACGTCCGGATGAACTCGACCTACGCGCCCAAGGGCAAGTCCGGCGTCACCTTCCGGTTCGCCTCTCAAGAGGGGCATTTTGGTACGATGCAGGCGACGGGCGAGATGGCCAAAGGTCTGGACGAGCTGAGAGACTTCTGGGTGACGCAGAGGCAGGACATCCCGTGCTTCTTGGCGAGTGTGACGTTGGAGTTGTATGATCGGACAACGAGGGGGAAGGCGGTCGGCTGGGTGAGACCGCCGGAGGAGGAGTAGGAGGCCAGGCGAAGCCAGGTCGGGCGGCAGGAGGGCGTGGGGAACGAGAGTTTTACGATGCGACGTATTCATGATTTGTCTGGACTAGGGTCTGGGGCGCGAAGGGTGATTTAAGAGTGGAAAGGGGAGACAGACAGCGAGCGCGGAACGAAACGAAAAAGGGTCATCAAGAGAAGTCGTACAAAGTCGTGAGTATCGTCAAAAGTCCAAGTCGTGGATCCATTACTTAGGGACAAGCTCCTCTAGTCACTGTCGTACCCGCCCAACGCACCCAACCCAGTCGCAGGAGGACCGCTTGCCTCAGTCTCACTCAACCCCGGCCCAGCTTTGCCCTTCTTCCTCGCCACCGAGACCAAATCCCCCACGCTCTTACTCTTCCCACCGCCCAAGAGTCTCCTCCCGCCGCCTTCAAACGGGTCCCTCCGCCTCCTCTCGTTCCCAACCACCAACTTGCCCAACCTCTCCACCCCGCCTGCCCGCTCGTCACCACCCTCGATCCTCCGTCTCCCAACCCCCTCCTTTTCCCTCTCTCCTCGCCCGACCCGCCAAGCCTCACTTCCCTCGCCCTCCTGCCCCTCCAAAAGCTTCACCCTCTCCCCCAACCCGTACCTCTCCCGCACGCCCTCGTCCGCGCGCTCTTTGCCCTGGCGAACCTTCTTCTCGGTGCGGAAGGAGGAGCGGAGTTTGGAGGAGAGGGTGTACGGGTCCGAAGTCGTGGCGGAGGAAAGGGTATACAGGGAGGAGAGTCGTTCGGCGCGGGTTTGTGCGAGGGATTTCTGGATCTCGGTCCGTTCGAGGTGGGCGAAGGGGTCGGTGGGAGGGAGGGAGGCAGAGGGGGCGTCGGTGTCTGGTGGAGGATAAGCAAACAGGACAGACAGGACAAGATATAAAAGTCAGCATGGGAAGCTACTTGAGCCGAGTAAGTCTAGGCATGGGGCAGCGCTGGAGAGGCATGGAAGTGCATCTACACGAGTGACTGACCATGTGGCGCATACCCTCCATTCTCCTCCGGATCCCAGTCCTCGTCCTTCTTCTTCAGACCCTCATGAGCCACATACGCAGCGTTCTTTGGGTCCGTCCTGATCTCGAACCATCCGCTGCAGAGGTGGCACTTGCAGCGGAAGGCGAAGATGGGGGTCGAGAGGTAGGCGCCGACCTTCTTCTTCTCGGCGTTGTAGCGGACGCCGGCTCCGATGTGGGCCGAGCAGGTGCCACACCAACTGTTCCAGGGCATCTCGAAGCGGACAATCAAGATGCCCTGGTCGATCTGTGAGGGAAGAGACGGGTCGGAAGCGAAGGTCAAGGGGAGGGAGTCAGCGAGCTGGCTTCGGAGGAGTGCGCGAAGCGAAAGGGAGCTCGGACGAATCCCTGCGAAGCTTTGACCAGCAAGAGCATCTCCTCGGCAGGCGTGCAGCGAGCTAGCGTATACTTGGATCGGAGCTCGAGGCGCCACGTCGGGTCGCAGTGACGTGAAGCCTGGAAGGAGGGGAACGAGTCGAGCTCACCTTGCGAGCTCGGTCACCCAGAGCGTGTTTCCCATGGTAAGCGTTCAACGATGCAGTCTTGGCCGGATCAAAGTCCGGCGGATGATACTTGTTAAAACCTTGCATCGTGCAGGGAAGGCTAGCGAGAGTTCAGGTCGAGTTCTGGGGTGGTGGAGAGCAGCAAGACGTCCGTGCGAGCTCACATCTTTCGGCTCGTCCCGACCTGCATCAAACCTCGTTGATCTGGCTCGATAAGAGAAAAGGACCGTTCACCTGAAGATTCCCGCACACTAAAAGCTTTCTCGTATTCGTTTCAGGCGCGTCGTCTCGCGTAGGGAAATCCTCTTTCACTGCTGTAGGCTCCCAATTCCGACGGAGGCCTCAGCAACACCTTGCCCTTTGATGGTGCAGGAAGCTCCCGACACAGTCGCACTACTGGACCCAAACGCAAGAACCCAGTCGCTCCATAGATATATCAAACTCTGGAAGTTGTGTCAACGTGAGACCCCTTCCGAGGCCGTCTCAAGACCATCAGAATGCCATTCCTCATGCCAAACGGGGGAACAAGTGCATCAAGATCGATTCTCGGAGAGGCAGACGAATGGAGCGCGCTCTAGTCGGTGATGAGGAGGTTGGGAGATCTGCGAATCTTTGAATACCACAGATAGCTCAGATGAGGCAGTGCAGAGGGGCTCGCGAACGGGGACGCTGGCCGATGAGAGGCGACGCAGAAGGCTGAAAGGGGACTCACCGCACTCGACAATCACTTCATCGTGCGAGGACCAAGCTGGAAGCAGTCTGTCGAAAGAAAGACAGAGCACAGCACAGTGAGCGAGACTGGATGAGGACCAGATAGAAGCCATGTCTGACCGCGACCAACCTTGGAGCACCCCGTCCAAACGGCGACCGCGAGTCACATCCACGTTTGACCGACCCGGACGAGTCTACAATCTACAATACAGAAGACCGCTCTATCAGCCATCGTATGCCGAAGAAGACCGCGTCGAAGAGCAACGACCGGCAAACGCCCGAACGAGCGGCGAACTCACGCGACGATGGCCGTCCACGAGGTCAAACTGCAGCTGCAAGACACTGCGACCAGATAAAGCGGGCATCAGCAGACGGCTAGAGAGACCCAACTGATCAAGATGGCCTAACGCAGTGTTGCTCATCAGACTCTTGCCAGACTGGCCGAATGGAGGGAAGCACACGACGAGGGTATGACGGACCCGTTCTTCGCTGACGGGGCGCAGAGCTCTCAAAAGGCATAGACTGGAACAAGGATAGGAGAAGGTATCACAGCGAGTCAGTCGTGTGTCTCTGACGAGCGACGGACGAGGGACGGCCACTGTCGCGTCGAGGGCGACTCGGGGGGGGGGGGGGGACTCCTGAGCTCGACGCCCCAACCCGCTCGACACTGTCCTCGCTCGTCGACGTGGGGAACACGTCTATGGACCTCAGAACCTCGTGGAAAGCACCAGAGAGAGAAGAGAGGACGTACCTAGAGCTTGGTCAGTCGGAGGGACGCCTGGTTTGCCTGTTGCTCGTCCGACATGCTGATCGGAACCGCCAGTCGGGTGGATGTGAGCTCGCGTGGACGAGCTCGAGGCCGACAACGACAGAAGGACGTGTTGCTCACCTTGATCACGACCCCGACTCTACATTTCATGCGCCGAGCAGGAGGACCGTACTTTGGATGCCGTTTGAGTATTTGTCGCGGCCTGGGCGTACAGTCCTGGAAGACGAGCTGACGGTCGAGAGGGAGGAAGCGACGGCCCACCTCCCGCTCATTCGTCGTCTGCCTCTTGACCACGACCCCACCACTCCCGGACGGCAAGCCTCAGCATGTCTCGTAACAAAGTCCCAGGATGTTCCTCCCTTCCTCGATCTCTTCGAGACGTGGTGACCACAGTCTGGGCATGCAACTCACGAGGACTACGAGGCGCGAAAGGTGAGCTCGACATCTCCCCCTCCACGACGTGCATCGCCTCCCAGGAGTGCCGTCACCTCTCAAGATGACCGCCGAACAAACGCCAGCGCTAACGAATCTCTTAAACCTCTCTACACGCTTCGGAATAATGCTGCAAGATGGGGCTCGTACGCCTCGGCACGAGCTCTTGACGGACCCGCTCGCTGTCGATGGCGTCTGACCCGACTCAAGAAGTGTTTCTGCCCACTTTCAGCCCTCGGCATCGCTATCAGGGTACACTCAAGCGAGGAGAGCGACAAGCCGCTTATTTGTGTGGACAAAGGTTTTCGCACTCGGTACGTCGAGTCGCCAACTTGTGTTCCGACATCGCACGTCGAGCGAAAGCTTGTATCGATTCCTTCGTACGCTGACCCGCTTCCATCTAGTCCCATCACTCCTCAGCTTGTCTCTAGCTCGACAGCTGTAGCTCTCGAGCTCGTCCCCATCGTCACTTCCGACTCGTGCTTTCCTCCTCGCTCTCTTCCTCGACCCCGTCCAGCAGACCGACAGGACTCACCTTTGCTGTACACTTCCGATCGGTTCACTCTGCAGAAGATTCCCTCGCTTGCTGCTTAGGTCAGTCCACTCCTCGTTCCCATTTCTGCTGGTCCATCAAAATCAAAGCTGACCCTCCACCCACGCTTTCTTTCACCACCTTCTCTCCTCTCGGAATCGCCAGCCCGCCTCAAAACAGCGTGCTGGCCGTTCGCTTAGTTGCGCTATCCAGGTGAGCAGATTCTGAGCTTCTTGAACTGTGTCAAGAGCATGTCGCTGACTCCCTGATCTCCTTCTCCCCATCTTCCCTGCCACGCACCTCCGACAGGCTTCGCCGAGCGGCTTCTCAAGAGCCACTGCACCGTTCGGGTAGGAAGCCTCATCACGCCTGCTCAGCGGGACTTTCCTCGCTCCTCGTCGCGCCGGACACGCGGTGCACCTGTTGGGGTCCTTCGCGCGAGCGGCAGCAGAGCGACCCTCCGCCTCTCACCACACCGGACACCTCCTTCATTCCCATCTCACCCCGACTTTCATTCTCACATCTTGTTGGTGGATAGATTAAGCATGCTATGAAAACCGGAGCGAGCAGGTGCAAAAAAAAACGAAGAGGAGGTGTCACGAGAGAAGCGGGGTAGTAGCAGAAGCGAAAAGGGGATGAGAAAGAAAGATGGACGAGGGTGAGGCGCGGCCGCGACGAACGAGGGAAGTGGGGATCGGGGGAGTGTGGATAAGGTTAAAAACAGTTTGCGAGACGACAACAAACAAGCGAGACCGGAGGAGCGAGACCTGGAGAGCAAAGAACCCAAAAAATGAAAGAGAGCGGAGAGAAGGGAGGATGAGCGAGTTGGGCATGGACGGTGGCGGTCTGGAGCGAGGATGAGGAAGAGGTAAGGAGGGCGGGTGTTAGCATCGATCGGTAGCGAGGAGGAAAGGTGATGAGGAGCGAGGTCGGGGACTCACGAGGATGGTTGGTGAGAAGTCAAGGGGAGGAGGGATGGTGGAGAGGGGCGGGGTGACAAGGAGCGGGGTGAGGTAGAGGGATCGATCTGTCATGGAAAGAAGGCAGGGAAGGACGAGTCAGTACCAGCACAAGAAACCAAGCAAGCAAGAGGAGACAGCTTGGCGCAGCGCGGTACTGACCAGGTCGGTACGAGCTCAGGCGTCATCGGGCACGTGGTCCTGGTCGTTGAACCTCCCCTCCCGATGCGCGTCCCTCTACTCGAGAGCAACCACCCAGGCCTCGTCGGTGAGATCGTTGTCCGCCCGGCTCTTTGGCTTGCTCGACCCAGTCTGGGCGTTGGGGGCCGCAGAGGGCGTAAGAGCCTGCGTCAAGACGAAGATCAGCTCCTCCTGGAGAGCGGACTCGTCGTCGCTGTCGTCCTCGGAGGATGACACGTCGGGATCCGCGTCGGGGATCGAGTGGGAGGACGGTGTGCGGACTCAAGAAGGGTAGAGGCGGGACTGTCCGGTTGTCAGTCCGTGGTCGTCGTCGCTCGGCATGGTGACGACGGCCTCAGCTGCTCTCGATTTGGCGGTGCTGATCGAGGTCGTCCCGGTCGGAGTCGCAACCTGGGTTGAGGACGACGGAAGATAGACCCCGGCCGGAGCCGACCCAACGACCGACAATCCGACCTCGTCCGATGGCGACCCGCGCGGATCGCGGAGACAAGGACGATAGGGTCGACCAAACCTGACGACGGGGGACAGCTTTGAGTACCCGCAGTGACCGCCCTTGCGGATGGGAGCGAATGGCGGCTTGGGGATGAGCGACTGAGCCGACGGTGGCAAACGACTTCGAGTGGCGGATGCTCGCGCGGCAGGTTTGACGTTGTCGATCCGAGTGGAAGAAGAGGGAGCAGGCGAGGATGAGTCCGACGTAGGAGGTGTCGAGTCGACGTTCGAGGGAGAAGACGACGACGACGAGCCCGATCGCGAGGACGACGAGGTGGACGGGGAATCAGAACCATTCGCCTTTCCAGCGGGACTCTCGACAGAGGGAGAAGAGCTCCCGACGTTAGACCGCTTGTGGATTAGCTCGTGGCCGTCGGGGGCAGCGCTCCTCCGCCTCTTGCCCTTGTCGACCCTGGGAGTCGCGAGAAGCGCGCACGGAGGAACAAACGTCAGCTCCAGCTCGCCAAACACGCACGACCTCGTCCGTCGCACCTCCGAGCGAGGACCCTCGAGAGAGAGAGAGAGCTCGACGAGACTCTGGGAGGAGAGACAGTCGACTCACGAGGCAGAAGATCCAGCAGTGATTGCTCCGGTTCCGGCCCCAGCGGGCATCGATGCGCCTGAGAGCGAGCCAAACACACGCGAGCCGAGAGGTCAGGTCAGCGACAGAGCTCACTCGAGCACAGAGCTCACACCCTCGAAAACCCCTCTCCCCTCGGACCCGCCCCCTAGCCCTCCTCCAGCCGGCGAGGTGTCCCGAGTCGAGCAAAGAGAGCGAAAGACGAGGACTCACCTGCCGGCCCTGATGCCTCCCCCGCCCCCTCTGCCTCCTCGAGTCCTCCTCTGGCCCCTGCCTGCCCAACCGGAGCCTCCTGAGGGACCTGCACAGCATGAACGTCCTTGTCGGAGAGGTCGGTCGTGTTCTCGGTCGCATGTGTAGTTGAGTTGGCTGGGGTGGTCGAGCTGGAGGCGGAGGCACCGGCGAGGATGTGGGCCTTTGGCGGCAGAGAGGCCAGGGAGCGCTCGGGGAGCGTAGCCGGAGGAGGATCGAGGGTCTTGATGTTCATCGCGATGGTGGTTGTAGGTAGGGAAGAAAGAAAAGGGTGGTTGGGATCAGGGAAGGGTGAGAGCGGAGGGAGGGAATGGAGGTTGGTGAGGGACCTGACGTCCAGCCTCGCCTCGGGTCCATCCGACGGCCCCGCACTCGAACCCTCTGCAGAAAGTCAGTCACGTCAGACGAGAGGGACGAGCGGAGAGCACCTCGGCCTCATCCTCACCAGACGACCTCGTCAACCTTGCTCGCTTGGAGTCATCTCGCCACCGCTCGCACGCCGTCCAACCAACTCGCCGCTCACACCCGTCCCCACTTCACTACTCAGCACCACACGCTCGCCCGCTTCTTCCAGGTCAGTCACAGCCGATCTTTCGGTGGCTCTTACTGCTGCTGGACAACTTGCTGGTGGACGACCATTTATCGTCCCCGCGCCAATCGACCCATCGTTCCGCCGATGCCTCGAGACCCGGCCATCCGTCTGGCACCACTTGAGCCCAGCCCGACGCTGACCATCGACCAGTGGATTCCCTCTGACCTGATAGGCGGAGGAGGGCATCGGGGGGCGAGTGAGCTGAGGACGGTCCGAGCAAACTGGCGGGACGCCATCACTCGACGGTCCGGGGAGGTGCTGGGAGCGGGGTGACGATGCTAGGAGAGGAGGGACGTGGAAGAGATGCGGCTTGATCAGTCGAAGCAAAAGTCGGGAAGTCGCCAAACGGAGCAAGGTCGGCTGGACTGGGCGAACTCACCGAGCTGATGGACCCTGCCCCTCGACCCATGCACGCACGCAACGGAAGGCGCCGTCTTGGTCTTGAGAGACTGGGGGGACGTGCAGCAAGCGAGCTATCCATGTCAGTGACGATGCTGTTTGCTGCAAGCGAGCATGTCGCTCACGCACGGGATGGGCGAAGTGAAGCCGAACGCGCGAGCTCACCTCGGGATCCTGGTCTTCCTCCTTTACGCTGTCACAGTCTCGTCCGACTCGTGCGCAGACAGTCCCCGCCGTCGCTTAGTCACAAAGTATGACTGTACGCGATCGTGAAGGACAAGAGAAGATGAGAACGTGAGCTCAAGCAAGCGAGAGAGTCTGATCCGCTCGACGGCCCTCCTCGCCCCACAGTCAGGCGCAGGAGCAAGCACCCGAAGAGGATCACGGTCGAGTCCCTCGGAAAAAGAAAATGAGACGTACCGACTATCAACATCACCTGATGACTCGCGTGCAGCTCGTTCAGAAGACAAGGTCAGTGAGCGACCGCCCCGAGGTCGAGGCCGGACGACCCCGACCCAGCGCGGTCGGTCAAAGGTCACCCGCAGTGATCCATGCCTCGACCACCGCATCTCATGTCTGGTCAAAGGTAAAGAGGATCACAATCAGTCATGGAAAATCACGATCACTTGGTGTCGAAGGAGGGTCACCTAGGATAGGACGACCGAGGACGGCCGTGGCCGAACGCCGAGCTCAGCTCAACCGAAAAGTGAACGAGTCGAGGAGATCAAGAGGAGGACGTACGTGATGCATCCACGAGCGATGCTGGAGATGCGATAGTTGATCAGAAGAGGTCGACTGGCGTGGTGTGTATGCAAGGGTCCGATGTTCGAGTGGGGGAGGGTCGTGGGTTGGGGGTGACTTGTCGAGGGAGGGGTTCCAAAGCGGGTCAGTTCTGTCGAGCTCCCCCAACCTTGTTCGGTTCGGTTCGTCGCCCGACCGTCAACACCGATAGATCGCAACATTCTCCGAGAGTCAAGGACGACTCTCCCACATCATGCTTTGGAGCCAACGTCTGCTCCGTCAAAGTCGCCCAAGAACGCTTTCGCTCTGTGTGAACCGAGGCGAAGATGGGAGCTGTCCTCTTCCTCGTCTCCTGGTCAGTCTGGCTTCCGCTTCATCCTCCCTCCCACTCGGCACCTGCTGCATTCTGACCCAACCTCGCGAATGCTCAGACATCTTCCTAGGCAAGTCGCGGCTTTCGAGACAACCCTCAGAAGCCAATCTCCAACCCTCACGCCCTGCGAGCTCAACAGCGCAAGTCCGCCGTCCACTCGACCCCACCCGTCGCCTTCGCATCAGCTCGCACTATCTCGTCATGGGATCAGCAGCCTCTCCAACGTCATCCATCAACGCCAACAAATCGATTTAACCCACCGGACGGACGACCTTGGCCGTTCGCCCAAGCTCCAAGTTCGACTCTGCTCGGATCGACGTTTGTTGCGCTGGGCTGCCATCCATCTCAGCTCCCAGTTCCGACCCAGCCCGAACTCTCGTCGCCATCTCAGCGGATGGCAGACGGACGAGTCGTACCATCGCATGCAGACCACCCCTCTCGACCAGCTCGATCAATCGAGAGGACGCCGGCCGGCCTGCGTCGCTCAGACGATATCCTAGTCGTGACAAGGCCTCGTCTCGTCCGTTCAGTGTCACTTCCATTGGACATGTCGACCTACCACCTAGAAGAATCGCGTTTCGGTCAAGACCTCGTCTTGATCAGAACGCTTTCCTCGGAGGTCCTTGGACGACCCAACCACGCGCTCGACCGGTAGTCCGACGGATCACTGCTTTTGCGCTGTCGCCGTCACATCAACAACCTCGCTCGCCCTCAATCTGCGACCCTCTGATCTCCTTCGATGAGGGAGAGCGACCTTCATCACGCTCCTGAACCTCCTCACGACGTCGCTCCTACATCACTCCATGACGACCTCGACTCTCTGCCTCCCGATCCCAGTCTTCTGGCGGGCCTCATCGTCAACTTCCAGCCCAGGAAGTGCACTCGTGACCTTTCCGCCGTCGCCGGATCCGATGCCTTCGACCAATGATCACACTTCCTCTGCGCCACGCTTCTGCCTGCCCCTCGTACTAAGACCATCATCCCCGCGGCTTGTCCACCTCATCATCTCTCACTACCTACTCGATATCCTTTACCGGCCCTTCGGCCGAGCTTGTTGACGGCGGACGTGCGTCTCCGTCTGGTGCGGACGCGTCGCTGACAGGCGCTTTCACTTGCCCATCTGAACTCTGCTCCGTTTCTGATCGCGACTCACCGCATCGCGCCCGCTCCTCGTCTGGTCTAGAACCCATCTCCATCCTCCCATCTTCATCCTTCCCGAGCTTGGCTCAACTCCTTTCCTTTCTTTCTCAGACTGTCTCGCCCCGACAGGGATACATCATGCTCAGCAGAAAGGCGTAGGTATTTCCCTGGAAGATGGGGGATGTAGAGCGTGTTGATGAGATGCCGATAGCATGTACCTCCCTCGCTCCCTCTCTTCGACTGGCGCTTCGCGAAGTTTTGGGTAGTCGGCCGCGCAAACCTCCCGAGCTGGGTCCTATCGAGTTGCATCTGTCTGACGGAGAAGATACGAGCACCAGCTGGAGAGTCATGCATCGTCAACCGCGGAACAAACCGGGAAGAAAGCTGAAAGGTCCTTGCTGAGATCAACGGACGAGCAGACGTAGGACGAACAGCTTTCGTTGCTGGAGCGCTCGAGAGACAGGTGGCGAGCGCTGGAAGGGTCCAGTCGTGCGCGCATACACGCATCTGTGTCGGTGTCGCTGCTCAAGGAGACGCTGCCGACTCGGCGGAGCTGAGAGCTGGCTTGTTGAGCTCCTAGTCGAATTGAGAAGACTGAGGAAAACGAGACGCGGTAAAGACGGGTCAGCTCAGGCGAAAGCTAAGTAGAGAGGGGCTATGGATGGACCGAGCGATGCACTCACGAGCCGGGGCTCAGTACGATGCCAGCGTAGCTGAAACACAGGCAGGCCGGTAAGGGCCGTCCGTGCGGCAGCGCAAGCAAAGATGCGTGCCCTGCTCTGGGAAAGATCTGATGGCGGTCGATCCTGGGCGGAAACAAAGCAGAGCGAGAGCATGCTCGCGCAGGGCTCAGCAGGGTTGACATCCGCGAGAAAGATGCGCGAGAAGATGGACGAGGCGATAGGTTTCCTGGGGTCGCACAGGGGCGACGTGGAAGACTGTAGCCGAGTTCGAGCTTCGTGCGGATCAGGACGATCCCCATTGTGATGCGAGAGTAGGCTCGCAGGTCCGTCTCGACGGATCCAGGAGATCCCTCGTGGGGCCGACGTCCAAGCGAGCAAGTCGAGGCGTTTCTGTAGGACAGACAAGAATAAGCTCGTCAGTGATTGAAAAGCGCGCGCGGGTAACGGCGGCCAGTGGTGTCGAGCGCAGAGACAAAGGATGAGGAGTCGTGAGCTCACCAGTCTGGGACTAGCTGAGCATGATCACTCCACAATTCGGGCGAGACGAGGTTGATGGGTTCGACGGAGGTTGAGTTGGTGCGTTGGCGGTTGTTTCGTCTGAGAAACTTTTGAAAGAGAGTCGGGGCGGAGCGGGTGGGAAGGTCGAGGTCAGCACAGATGGACGAGCTGGACGAGACGAGACGAGACGAAGCACGTACCACGTCGCACTTCCAGTCAGTCTGACGTTCCTGAACCAGCTTCAAAGACACCGCTCCTTCATCCTCGGCCGTAACTCGAGGAGCCTTGGTGATGTTGCGGTCAAGGAGGCCGGCTGGCAGATGGGCCGAGGGGTTGTGGACGGAGGCGACGCCGAGGTTTGCAGATGATCGCTTCTGGAGGATTTGATTGAGTTTGCCGTGTGCCGTGAGATGGATGGAGATTTGAGTTGTCCGAAGGGGTAGCTCGTGGCGGAAGAGGATGGTTGAAGGCGGGATGGTCGATGCGGGCTCCTCTGCTCTCTGGCGGGTCGGAGACTCGAGCTCCCTCGTTCTTTTCCCTTCTTGCTCGCCCTGTCGCCAACCCTCCACCGAGACACTGCTCCTGCGAGACTCGTCCCCCCCCCCAGACTGGGCGACGCCTTCGACGCTCAGCCCGCTCGTGCAACGAGGACATCGGTCCGTCGCCGTCTAGACTCTACTCTTCAAGGAGAGATGTCCTCGGACAGTGGCACACCGACGAGCGATCCTTGACGTCCTACAGAGGGTCGCACGAGTCAACTCAAGAGCCGCCGGTCGAACACCAGGTGCCGAGAGCGAGAGCGGGGCAGAACGCGCGAGGCAGAGGTCGGGCTTGTGTCGGGTACGAGTCCGAATGCGATGAACGGCCTCGAACAGACGCGAGCGCTCTGTGCACCTCGTCCGAGTGTGTCACAATATGGAGATGTCGCATGGCTGAGGCAAAAGGGGAGATTGGACGGAAAGAGGTGAGTCAGTGAGTGAGCTGGAGCGAGCGAGAGAGAGCTCAGCCGAGAGAGAGAAAAACTGACCTCTTTAATTGCGCTCTACCTGGACTCGACGAGGGAGCCTAGCTTATCGCGATCCGTCCCAAGTGCGTCCGACTCGACCTTCGATCAGGGCGGTGGAACAGTGTAGCTGGCGGACGAGGCATGACCGTCAACTCCGGACGCGTTGAGCTCCCGCGTGAGCCCGATGTCGAACGAGCGAGGTCGACATGGTAACCAAAAGCCATAGAGATAGCATGTGCAGCCCGCATGCCGATCTGAGAGGACCAAGCAAAGCGAGGGTGTGTCAGACTCTGAGCGGGCGTCTGAGCCGTCGAGAGAAGAGTCCATGGCAGGCAAGACGGAGGAGGACGAGCTCACCAAACCAGAGGGGACGCATGATGGCCCGTCCCATTGAGCGCTAGGAGAGCATCAGATCACGCTTGCAGTCCACCGTTTGGTCTGAGCCAAGTGACCTGCGAGTGACAGGATCGAACCCTACTCAGAGTAGATGGGTGTTGGCCTTCCAAACGAGAAGGAGCTCGTGGCTCGTCCTGCTTTGCGTCCGACCCTCCAACAGTCATCGCCTCCGCTTCACTCGTGTAACCTCGACCGTTCCGCCAGGGAAGATTCCTGTGCTCCGCTCGAGTACTGTCAATCTCAAGCCTGCGTACTGCTCCTGCTCTGCTGCTCTGAGCTGGTCTCCAAAGATGCCTACCCAGCCAAACGTGAGTGAGCTCACGTTCATGGCACTCTCATCCGACCTACCTTTGTCTCGCTCGCCCTTCGCTCGTGCTGATTGGCCAGCCTGATGGGAGACTGACTCCACTCCTTTCCTTGCCTCAGATGCTCACCCTCTCGGCCGAGGTACCGGGCCTCATCCTCGACGCGGGTCTGACGGACTCACCCGCCGACCTCGTCCGTCTCGCGACGATGTGCAGGCACATGTCAAAGGTCAGCCTGCTCCTCTTCTCCTCGCGCGGGCAGAGAAACTCGACCTCGAAAGCTCACACTATTCCTCGTACTCTGTCCATTCTTGGCTCGCCCAGATTGTTGTGCCCATCCTTCACTAACAGATCCGACTCGTCGCCAGCTCTCTCGGAGCCGTCAACGTCCACAGGATGAGCTCGCTCGCAGGCATGGCACTCAGTACGTCAACGCACAGATACATCAGGTTTGTTCCTCGATCGAACGCTCCAGACAGTTCACGTCACCACTCTAGGCCGGCGCGTCCAGATAGTCAGTCAGCTTACGGACTCGCCTCGTCTTTGTCTTTCCTTGTTGCAACAGGACGCTCGACATCTCGGACCCTCACTCGTACCTCGACCCCATCCATTCCGGCACATTGTTGGAGGGTGCAGTTCTCGGCTTGCCCGTGCTGACCTCGGTCGACATCCCGGCGCACATGCTAAGCCCAAAGATGCTCGGCCTTCTGCACGCCAAGATTTCGGTCGTCGACCTCGGGACATCGGACTTCTGCTGCCAGCCGCTGCCCAGATGCCCTCTCCCCTTCGACGCCGGTGTCGTTGGTCCTCTGCCTGGCCCCCGTCCGGGCGGAAGCTCGCCTCTCGTCCTCCGCGGCCTGGCGGTCGTCGTTCCCACCACCGAGCGGCCAGTCAACATCATCCGAGCCCATCATCTCCTCGCACTCCTCTCCTGCTACCACATGCACCTTCCCAGCTTCGCCCTTCGATACCTCTCCAACATGCCGTCGCACGGGAACCAGGCCAAGAAGATGAAGCGGCGAGGACCTCTCGCGTTCCAGGAACCTCGACCGCTCAACGACTACTTTGCCGAACTCGAGAGGGTCACGCTCGAGGTGACGGAACGTTCCATCTTTCTCGGTCTCGTATGGTTAGCGGCCGTGACCTACCTCCGCCGACATTTGCATCGGGTGACGATCGTCGTCACGGCGAGCGAGCAGTCGTCCTCGTACCTCGGTCTGCCGGGCCTGCCGTCTTGGGAGCGTCTGTCGTGGCAGCTCGGAGCCGCACTGAATGACGGGACAAGTACGGTTGACCGCTCGTGGCAACGACTGGAGCTTGAGAAGTCGCTCGCCGAGTACTGGCGAGACCACAGCGATCCCGAGGCCGTGTTCGAGATCGAGGCCCTCACCCTCAACGTGCCGACCGAAACGATGATCCACCCCGGCCATCTCGACCCACTTGTTTCTGACCATCCCAAGATGGCGCGCTCGCGGACGAAGGAGTCTTTCTCTCAAAGGCAAGCCATGGTATCGAGGCAGTACGGTACGTCTCGAGTGTCCAGCGACCCAGTCAGGACGAGACTTGCCCAGCTTACGACTGGCTGACAGTTCTGCTCTTATCTTCCCTTGCGCAGAACACGATGGAAGCCTGGGCGATCGATCGAGCGTTGCCGTACCTTCGTCTCTTCGCTGTAGAGGGACACGTCGACCTTGTCGAGGGAGTAGAGGGAGCTTCCATCATCCGGACTCTGAGGTAAGCATGTCGCTTATCGACCAGATCTGGACACTCTTGTCCTTTCGCTCACCTTGATGCCTTGTGACCTCTCATCCAGTCGGTCGTTCTCAAAGGTACGTCTCCTCTCCTCCCGCAGCGCTAGCTAGTCTCCGGCTTCCATCTGCACCTTTCCCACGAATTAAGGGATCGATCCTCAAGATGCTGCTGATCCTTCTCATTATTGCGCTTGACAGCTGGGGTGTCTGCCCGCGGATATCGTGGGCCGGATCATCGATCTCGGACTCGTGCCCGACGTGACGAGCATCGCTAGGCTCGCCTCAACCTGCAAGCATCTGTTCCAGGTCAGTCGCTGGTCCGTCACTTTCTGCCTTCCCCTCGATCGGGTTCCTGACCAGCTTTGGCGTATCTCTGTTCGCGCTTTTCGCGTCGGCACAGGCCGTGCAGCCGTACCTGGACAGGGACCTCCGGCTGGTCGCAAACGCCTCGAGTCCCACGAACTAGAGAGAAGACTCAATCAGCTCCTCCGCTTCGTATGCGAATTCGAGAGAGGGAAGAGGGTCCGGTCAGTGTTTGTCTATCCCATGCTTCTGCCTCCGACGTCGAAGCTGAGCTGACGTGCTCGATTGTCCGTCAACGTTTGTCTGCGCTCGGTGCCAGGTCGTTGATGGTCGTCGATCAAAACTCGCATCTGGCGCCCGAGAACGGGTACGCGTTCGACATCTTCATCCGAAGGCTGCCGTCTCTCACGTCGGTCTCGCTCGCGGCTGGGGTGTTGACGAGCGAGACGCTTCGTCACTTGCACGACAAGCTGTCCATCGTCCGACTCGCCGTCACCTCGTATCATGGCCAGCACCTCTTCAAGTGTCCTCTTCCCCCTCGCGAGCCGTTCACCAGACCTCCTCGCGGCGCCGGGACTCCTCCCCTCGCACTCTGCAACTTTGTGGTCACCGTCCGGCCTCAAGACGACCCAAACAAGGTCGCGAGGCTCCACAAACTTCTCGAGTACCTCGCCAGCCACCACGTCGTCTGCACCGAGATGACGCTCGAGTTCTATCCAGCGACGAGTCGGCTAGGCTAGCCAGGGTGGGCCAACAGGTCGGGCGACCTCAAGCATCGAGGCCCGTTGACGTGGCAGATGGTCGAGCCGTATTTCCCAGAGATGCGCACCGTCTCCCTCGTTGTCACCGAGGTCTCGATGACCCTGGGTTGCCTCTGGCTCGGGGCCGTATACGCTCGACGACCGGCCGTGGATCGACTGATCGTCACGGTCGTCCCCATCGGAGACGCGTTCTGTTTCGACGGCTCCGAGGCGATCCCGCTCTGGAATGGAGGCAAGCTCTGCCCGCGCAAGTCCGACGACAGCTCGTGGACAGACTGCGAGCTCGTCCGCGTTCGAGGGGAGTACACGAACGAGCAAGGCGATGCGGACGCTCCCTTCAAGCTGGACACGCTCGTCGTCGACTTCAAGCCGGGGACTCTGATCCACCCGGACCATGTCTCGAGTCTTCTGCAGGAGCGTCGAGGAGCGAAGAGTCGGATGAGGAAGCTCGTCCTTCAAGGCGGCAGATGGGACGACCAGGTCTGGGTGAGTCGTCACTTTACAGTAACTTCTGATCCGACCGACTAACTTGCCCCTCTTGCCTGACCTTCAGCTCGCCAGCAACAATGACGTCTTCATCTCCCTTCCGGCCCTCGAGGTTCTCTCTTTCAACGGCATCGAGATCCTGGCAGGGGCGCTGACCGTCACTCCCGGACCTGATCCGTGAGTCCTTCTTCGTCGCCGTCGTTGTGCCCCTTCCCCACTGGCTGACCTTACACCGGTTCGTCATCTCCCTCGCATGACCATCAATATACAACCATGGCAGTCGACCTTCGTTCATGGCTACTCTGAAGGGTCGCCTCATCGCCTTGACGCCGCTGATCGAGGCGTAGAGGACTGGGATCAACGCTCGATCGCTCGCCAACTAGGACACGCCGCTTCGACCCTTCCATTCTTCTTCAACCTCTTCTACCCATTCGTTTCTCTTCTGCCCTCGAGGCGCCTCGATTCGTTTCACCGCTTTCACCTTCTCCGTTCTCCGCTTCCGACTCGTCGCCTCTTCTCGACGAGTCTTCGCATGCGCTCGACATCCCTCGCTTCTCCTTTCTACGTTCTGCACGTACGTCTACGCCTTCCGCTTTTCGAATTCTGCTTGTTGTTCTCTCGTCTTCTTCACGATCCCGCACGAACCATCCTTCCATCCACCTGCACTTGGACCCTTCGCTTCATCACAACCACGCCCGGCTATCCTTATTTCACTTTCGGTCTTCACCTCAACTTTGCCCTCCCGCTTCTTTACTCGCACTAGCACTCGGCCCAAGCCCATCTCCGTCTTTTTCTTCTGGCCGACTCGCCTGTCCTGCCGACGCGCTCTAGCTGACCCTGGCGTATATTGTGGACGAGTCCAGACGACTCGAGCTCGAGGACGAGGCCCAGGATCTGCGGATGAAGATTGACACGATCAAGCGTCGCCAAGCTGCCGAGATACCTCGTGTCGAGGAAGCGAAGGAGCGTAACGAGCGGGCACGGATGGCGCTCCGGGACGTGAGCGCCCTTCCATCCATTGTGATCGCATTCATGAACGTTCTTCCGTATCGCACTCGGGCCGCCTAAGCATGACTCACATCACTTCCAGCGACCTCTTCTTGCCCACGTCCGCCCCTGTCATCTCGCCAATCCAACACACCGCACCAGACCTTCCACCCAGCGAGAAGCATGGTCTCATCGCACCGTCCCTCTGTCAACCTTACCGCCCACGCTGCTCCTCCTCCTCGAGGATCTTTAACCGTAACGATCCATCGATCTACCCTGCCCTTCTATTCCTGCCGCCCCTCCACCTGACCAGCTCATCCACCTCTGGGTGCAACGCGGGTAAGCGGACTGAGTCTCGCGCTCGCCCTGGTCGAGCTCCGGTCGACTATCCGGTAGAGAGTCGAAGTGGCGTGAGATCTCGGTCGGGTCAGGTCGGTGTCGAGGTCGGCGGTGTGCGTGGTGGTCCCTCCCTTGAGGAGGACGCGCCAGGTGCGACGGCGCAAGCGGTTAAGGAGAATGAAAGGAAGGTGTGGAGGATGTCGCTTTGGTTGGCCGGAAGCTGAGAAGGTCGGTTTGGAACGGATGGATGGACAAGTGGGGAGGGCTCGATAGTGGCTGTTGTGTGAGGGCAGATCCGGCGATCAACGTTCAGAGAAGAGATCGAGAAGAACGTGATGGGCGCATCGAGCTGTTGCTAAAGGGGAAGGGCGGCAGTCCGGCTTGGGTCGAGTCGTCCCTCCAGAGAAGGCGAGTTTCGAGCGCTGTCGGCCGAAGAAGGTCTGCGCCCAAACAAGCTCCTCTGGGAGGGTTCACGAGCAGAAGTGGTCTGAGTGGTCTGAGAAGCTGAGTGACAGAAATCCCGAAGGAGTCAGATCAGCTCGTCTCGATCTACTGTATCCACACGTAGAGGGGAGAGACGGTCGTCTAGGTTTACAGATGAGCCGACTTGTCCCGGATCCCAGATTGAGGCTTCCGACGTTGCTCTCCAAACATAACAGATCTGCGCTGGGAGGTTGAGAGAAAAGGGGGCGAGGTCCATGATGAATCAGCTTGGGGGGGACGAGGGCCAGGACGAGGTGGCCCGCCTTCTGCCGTCTCGCACGAGCCTGGTCGTGCTGCTCCTGAGGGAAGAGAGATGCCGGCGTAGCCTGCTAGTCTGATGCACGGCCAGACACGCGCAACGGTCCGCCGGGTGGCTCGAGTGCTTGCCTCGGAGGCTGGCGAGGGAGAGAGACGCGAGCGTTTGTGTTGAGCTCGCAAACGTCCAGCCAAGCTCCCACGTCTGACCCTCGCACACGTCGGCCGAGGTCGCTCGACCAGCAGGTCAATGTCGGGAAGCAGCCGGGCAAAGAAGCACCCGGTGAACAGGTGAGGGTCGGGTCGAGAAGACGGCTCTGAGCGCTGTCGTCCGAAGGCAGACGGCGGGATCCGACGACAGGACGGGAGACGGTCGCTGTCGGGATGCGGGCAGGTCCTTGTCCAGATCTTGGAGAAGCGAGGGCGACGGGTCCGATTCAAGTCTAAGATTATAAGGAGGATGCGTGTGTTGAAGAGAGAGTCAATGGTCGTGGGTGGTCTGCAGGTGGAAGCGGTTGGAGAGGAGAAGAGGAACAAGGTGAGCTCGAGCGCAACGTCGTCTTCCTTTCTCGGGTTCGCCTCCGACCTCTCTCGCCGGATGTTGATCTATCCTGTCTTGTTTCAAGCCGGATCAGTAGCCTCCGATGGTCATGTGCATGTATAAATGAAATCCTTTTTAGCAGAGATGGTCCATCGAGCGAGGGTGACACGAGCGAGGGTGACGAGCCGCGCGTGCTCGAGTTTGTGAGCTCACCACCGTCGTCGTTGCCGGACCCCTTCCAACGTCCATCCACACGCCTTCTCCATCTTGTCTCCTACGCGCACGACTCCGGTCTAGATCAGCCACGCTGGGCTTCCAAGACAGGTTCACCAAGTTCAAGAGATCGTTGGGTGAGTCTGACAGACGCCGCGTGAATCAAGAGGAGGTGGAGGGAGGGACGAGAGGGGGTTGAGCTGGCAGCGAGACGAGTGGCTCTCGACCGCCAGCTGTCAGCGGCAGGACTCGCTTGTGTGGATGTGAGCGTCATAGCAAAGATGTCTACCCCATGCGCGTCTGACGTACGTAGCTGGGCGGGCCGAGAGCTGACGAGCTGGTGGGGACGACCCAGGTGTCTGAGCTCGACGGACCCTCGTGTCCCTCCCTCGCTCGTCTTGCTCGCTCGCTCGACGCACACACGCCCGCCATCTCTCATCCCACACCCACCTCGCATACTGACTCATCCATCCTCATCCGCACAGGTCTCCCACCCCGCACCTCCTCTCATCGCATTCACCCCCACCCCATGCCTCCGCCCTCCCCACCGACCATCTCCCTCCACCCCCCACCCCCTCCCATCCCTGCCCCCTTAGGCGCCCAATCAACCACCCGGGCTCGCTCCTCTTCCACTCCGATGCCGCCCAACGCACCTCCGCCCGCTCTGACGAGGCATCAGTCCCAGGGCCTCGCACCGAGCTTGCAGGGTCTCGGGCTCGAGTCGGGCGCAGGAGAAGCAAAGAAGAGTGGAGGAGGAGGGAGGAAGCGAAGTGCGAGTCTGGTGACGGTCAAGGAGGTGGGTGGTGGGGAAGGGGAGAGCGAGATGGCGGATCTGGGGTCTAGTGGGACAGAGAACTGGCAGTGGGTGGATGCGAAGGGTGAGTGCGAGCTCACGGCTCCTTCGTCCTTGTTCCTTCCCTGGAGAGACGCGTCGACTGTAGCGGGATGCACTCGCGAGGCGGGGCGGTCGATAGGAGCTGGGTCGGTTGCTCTGGCAGAGCGGGGTGGAGAAGCTTGGGACGGACGCATAGAGGCGAGCTCAGGACGAACAAGCGAACTCGAACCGTCGCGTCACCCCTCGGCTTCGTCCCTCCTCCGCTTGCTGGCCGGCCACGTCGCGTCCATGCCCCCATGGCCCCTTTGTTCCTTCACTCACACTCTCTCCTTCCCCTTCCTTCCCATCCTTTTTCTTCCCTCCTCCAAACTCGCTCGCTCGATTCCTTCGGTCGCACCTCGCCCCGGCTCGCTCTTCTCGCCCTTCCGCTCGGCCTACCCATCCTCCGCCCTTTCGCTCGACTCTCTGCACCCCCTCTGCTCGCTCGCCAACTCGTGTGACCCCTGCCGGTACTCGGATCCCCAGGCGCCTGGCTCATCCACCCGATCCTGATCCTGCTCGGAAAGTTCCTCATCGACGCCATCCCGGGGATCACCGCGGATCTGTCGTGGAGCTTGGTCAATTGCGGGTATATGGCCGTGCGTATCTTCCTTTCTTCCTTGTTTGGCGAGCCGAGGGAGAGAGTGTGCTCACACGTGTGTTCGGGTTGGGTTTGGGCGGGACAGATTTCGTACCTGATCTTTCATCTGATGGTCGGCCTACCATACGAAGACGTGTACGTACTCCGTCTCCCACCCGGCACTCCTTCCCCTTGCGAGAAGCTTTCTTCCCACACGCCCCGACTGACGAACGAAATCTCATCTCACTGCGCGAACAGATCCCCAACAGGCGGCGTCTACGACGACCTGACGCTCTGGGAGCAGATCGACGACGGGGCTCAGTACACGCCGGCGAAAAAGTTCTTGACGAGCGTGCCGATCGGACTGTACGTTTGCCTCCTCTCGCAGACACGCTCTCTCTTCTCTCTCCTTCGTCTTTCCCGCGCAGGACCTGACTCTTTCTCCCCCCTCTTCCCTCCTCGCCCCATCCGCCCGCTCACAGCTTCCTCATCTCGACCCACTACTCCTCGTACGACCCCGTCCTCTTCTTCATCAACTTTATCGCGCTCACGTTGGTGCTCGTGCCAAAGCTGCCCATCGTGCGTCACCTGCCTTCCTCCTCTCTTCTCTTCTGGTCGGTTTTAAAATCCTGGCTGCTTTTTTTCCTGCCTGCTGACACCATTTCTCCTTCGCGGTCACTTTCGTCATCGGCTCGGCACGCAAGCTCCACCGCCTCCGCTTCTCGTTCTTCTCCTCGGACGCGTACCCGTCCGATACGACTCCGGCGCCGTCCCGACCGGGCTCACCTACGCTTGGCTCGTCCGCTCGACGACGGAAGTCGGCTGGGGGGAAGCAGGGGGGGACGAGGCCGAAGTCTGTGCCGGAGGAGGAGGACTGATCTTTTGTGGGGTTGGGCGGGGTCGGGGTCGGGTGCGGGTCGGGTGCAAGTGAGGTTTGAGGGAGGATGGGACGAGGAGAGGGAGGTTGGAGTAGAGTCGAGTAGAGTAGAGTAGACCAGGATGACAGACATACAAACATCACATGATTTGCTAGGGATCGACGCAGATACGTACATGAGTATGGGATGGAGAGGGACGGACACAGGACGGAAGAAGGAAGGGGCGGGGGGGTCAGGGTACGAAAGAGGGAGCAGAGTGCGTGCGTAGGGATGATTACGATTTCGAGTAGGACGATCGCGCTATATGGGACAGATTGCGGTACAACACATCAAAGCATACATCTATAGGATCGCCCCCTGCACTGCACTGGGCGGTACAGCACCAGACTGGACTGGACTGCTAGAACCGAAGCGATGAGGTCACGGAAGGAAAACAACATAGAGAGAAACGAACGGACGAAACAAGCGAAACGCACAAAACAAACAAAGTTGAACACGACACAAACACAACACCAACACAAGCGAGAGTGCTAGCGTCCCCACCCCCAGGAGGAAGCAGGAACCCGAGGTGAGCCAGAAGAGGGAGTCTTGCTCCCTCTTCTGTCCCTCTCCCTACCCCCGACCCCAACCCCAACCCCTCTCTCCCTCTCCCCTCCGAGCCCGTCCCCACCCATGCCCACGCCCCCCAACCCGACCCCTGCCCTTCCTCCCCCCTCGACACACCCCATCTCCCCCCTCACAACCTCCACCCTCCGAACCCACCAAGCCCGCTCCTCCCTCTCCCTCTGTCTCACCTCTTCCACCCCCATACCCCCATGTCGTCCGCCCTTCCCCTCCACACCCAGTCCGGCCAGAACGGACGGCGAGCGCGGTAGAGGATGGGCGATCTCGAGCACCACGTCACCCTGCGATGAGCCCCGCCGGGAGAGAAAGTGGGATGGGCCTTTGATGGTGGTGAGGAACGACGCTTCGAACGCCGCGAGCCATTTCGCGCGGGTCTGGGCTAGGATACGGGTGGAGGACGGTCCTTGGGGGGTGTGTGGGTGTGGGTGTGAGGAGGAGGAGGAGGAGGAGGAGGAGGGAAGGGTCAGATGGATCTGGACCGGCTGGAGGATCTGCGTGACGCCGTGGCTCGCCTGGGTCGAGGAGGTCTGAGAGTGGCGAGGCGAGGGTGGGTAAGGTGAGCGACGAGGGGACGAAGGGTAGCCACCTGGGACGGGCGTGGTGTGCTGCGTCGACGAGGATGAGGGCCGAGGCGAAGGTGGGGGAGGAGGGAGGAGGTGGAGAGGTGCGAGGTCGAGGGTGAGGAGATGGGGGATACCTGTTTGAGCGAAGGGAGGACGAGTGGCGCGAGAGGGGGGGCGGAGGAAAGAAGAAGGCGATGGGATGAAAACGGCAAAGTAAGCTCGAGAGAACCAAGGATAAGGATCCGAACCAGGAGGGAAAGAAAGAAAGAAAGAGACACACCGATGACGCCGGAGCGGTCCTCGACCCCGACCACCCTCCCGACCCCGATCTCATCCAACACCCTCCAGTGCGTCTCCTTCGTGCTCGTTGCGGTTGTGGTGTTGGAGGACAGACTTGCCCTCCTCCCTCCTCCCCCGTCCGCTCCTACACTCGCCCTTCTACCGCCCTTTGCACCCGACCCACTCGGCACCCGCTCAGCCAAGATGACCAAGTCAGAGAAGACGAACACGTGCACACTCGTCTCCTTGCTCTTGGAGGAGGACGACTTTGACCGACCAGGCGAGCGAGGGGAGGCCGCAGGGAGGCTCGGCACAAAGTGGCCCGGGTAGTTTGACCCGTGCGCGTCCACCGAGGTGGCGGTGGCGGAGGAGGCGGTCGAGTCCTTCCTGCTCAACCCTCCCCTTCGCGGAGAGGGCGGGAGAGAGCGCGGGTTCGAGGTGGTCGAGTAGATCGACGAGGTCGCGGTCCCGGTCCCGTCCGAGTAGCACGTCGAGCCGTACGAGGCTGTCGAGTCCCGGGTCTGAGAGATCCGATGGGGCGGGAAGGCGCCGTGCTGGGTGTTCCGAGGTGAGGAGGCAGGCGAGTGATGGGTGGTGTGGCCGGGTCCGAGCGTGATAGGCATCAGCTTGCTCAGGTTCGGTCCCCCTCCCAGCACTCCCAGCCCACCTCGTCCGTCTGCGTTCCGTAGATCCTCCCGACCCGCTGCCCGACTCGGCTCCCTTCCTTCTTTGAACACGATTCTGCCCAGCACCCCCTGACCCAAGAGTCTCCTCTCCCTTGTCGCGAGCACGAATCCGTCGGGCAGACCTCGCAGCCTTCGTTCGACCGATTGGAGGGTCGCGTACTCTTCCTCGCGGGCCTTGCACTCCTCGATCAGGCGGAGGGTGAGGTCGGTCGTGTGGAGGAGGGAGAGCGTGGGGAGATGGTCCGGGTGGTGAGGTGGGGTCAGGTGGGAGAGTTGCTGGTCGAGGGGCGGGTCGACAACAGGCGAGCGAACGACACATGCGAGGTGGGCGGGGACAAGGAGGAGGCGAGGCAAGGAGAAGAAAACAGACGAGACGAGACCAACATCATCAGCGATCCCGCAACAGCACTCAGAAAAAGCGAGCCCCGCGCCGAAAACTCACCTTGAAGAACAACGGATACTTCATCACCCTCTGCGCAACCTTCAACAGCCAGTTCCCCAACCCCAACCTTCCCTCCTCCTCCCCTTTCCCACCCCCACCCTCGCTCCGCTCCGCCTCCCTCAGCACCATCCTCACAAACTCCCCGAAATCATCGCCTTCGTCCCTCACTGCTCTCTCCACACACTCCATCCCCTTCTCCAGACCGCACAGGAAACTCGTGTGCGTTTCGGGGAACTGCTCGATACAGGGTTTGAGGACGTCCGCGACGGGGGTCCAGGGTGCCTCACCGGGAGAGGGGAAGGCGAGGGGGACCTGGCAGGAAGCGAGGGAGGAGGCGAGCGAGGCATGGACCTTGACGATGTCGAACAGGGCGTCGAACAGGCGGGTGACCGGGGAGGGGAGACCGGCGATCCAGATCCCTTGAGGGGTTCTCAAGGGACGAGCAAAGAGGTGTAAGAGGCGGGTGAGGGAGGCGACGAACGATAGTTCGGTGGAGAGAAGTTCGGCGAGGAGGAGGGCGCGTTTGGTTTCGAGCGGGGAGGGAACCGAGCGAGCCAGAGCGGAGGAATGAGCTGGAGGGGGACAAGGCCGGTGAGATGGATAGGAGGGTTGGGCCAGAGAAGGGGATGGATGGGAGGGAGCAGGCGGGGCAGGTAATGGGGGCGACGCAGGAACGCTCACGACGATCGCCCTCGTGAGCGTATTGCACCTCGACCTCCTCCTCGTCGCTCGGAGGGCGGCGTCGAGAACTTCGGGAGGGGGCATCTCCTGCACGCCGGGCTCATCCAGGGGGTCTGGAAAGTGAGACTGAGGCTGAGGTTGAGGTTGAGAGGGAGAGACGAGGACGTGCTGGTGCTGGTGCTGATGCCATGGGTGTGCTTGTTCGTGCGAGTCGGACCCGGATCCAAGAGCGGAGAAGAACGCGTCGCTTCCCTCGCCCTCGCCCTCGACGTCCGCATCTGTCGTCGTCTCGGTGGTAGAAAACGACTGGTCGAGATAGGCCGACTCGCCTCTCGCCTGTCCCACCCACTCTTGGCCCTGCTCCGCTTCCTTATCCTTGGTGACACCAAAGCGGATGATCTCGCCGTCCTCGTCGGAAGGGAGATCGACCTCGTCCGGGGCGATGTAGAGCTGGGACCGACGGTCTTTGGACAGGCCCCTGGAGATGAGGTCGATGTTGAACGCCGGCGGCGCTCCGCCTCTCTCTTCCACCAGGAACGGCGAAGCCATCGGGGTCTCGTCTGACGGCGACGTCCAAGTCGGCTTGCCCGTCTCGTTCCCCTTCCCATGCGCGTCCGTCCAGCTCGACTGCACTTGGTTCACGTCCTCCTCGACGACGAACGACGACCCACCAGTACCGATCTCAAACCCCAGCCCCAGCCCGAACGCCTCGTTCTCGTTCTCGGACGCCGATGAGGAGCCCAAAAGGCCTTTGAGCGCCGACATGCGTCTCAGCACGCTCTCTCGCACGGGTGCGCGGGGGGCATCTTGTCGCTCCGAGAGAAGCGAAGGTCCGTCTGGTCCGACTCGCTCTGGCTCTGCCCGAGTCGGGTGTCGCTCTCGGTTCCGAGGAGAGACGGTGGCGGCCGGAACGAGAGGTGACCCGCCGGCTGGGATCATCGGCGATGCGAAGGCCGGGACCATCGGACTCGGCCTCGAGCTCCTCGGTCGATGGACCCGCCCGTTCGCCCCACCTTTCAGGAGGGCTTCGAGCAGGTCCGAGTCCAGGACGACCGTCCGCTCCCTGCTCGCCTCTCTGTCCTCGCCCGGGTCCTCCGCTCGGTCCCGGTCGTTTGAGCCGCTCGGGACGAGATTCTCTGGGTCGGAGAGGATGTGCGCGCGTGCGGAGGACGTCGGGGTCGGGTGCGCGACGAAGTGGGTGGGAGCGAGGACAGGCGAACGGACAGGGTGCGAAGCAGCGTTGGGCGAGCGAACAGGCACAGGGATACAAGGCAACGGCCTCGGCGTCACGTTTGTCGTCACAGTAGCAGTAGCGATCCGAGACCGTGCAGGCGAAGGCGAGTCGACCGACCCAAACTGGGGCGTTCCTGTCGTCGGGACCGTCGGCGAGGGAAGAGGTTGAGGAGGAGGAGTGGGTTTCCGGAGCATATTGACCTCGGCCCTCCTTCCACCTCCTTCTCCCTGCGCGATCGACCCGGATCTCGACCTGCCTCCCCTCGGCGTGCTCACACCCGCCTCGCCCCTCGGTATCTCCTCGGGCCGCCCGCCCATGAAGACGAACATCGCGTCGCTCGCAGACTCGGCCATCACAGGGGTCGATCTCGGCACCTCGAGCACGGGTGTGTTGACGATCCGAGGCGAGGGCGACGGGGGCATACGAGGCGAGGGAGGAGCCATATGGGGCGATGGCATCGCTCTGACTCTCGGCGAGGAAGGAGGAAGTGGTGATGGTACACGAGGTGAAGTCGGCATCCTCGGTGAACCCGGCATCGTCCTCGGCGAGCCCATCACCGGCAAGGGAGGCGGCGCGGAACCTTCACTCGTCGGAGCTGGGTACGACAGGATGGTAGGTCGACGAGGCTTGCCCTCGCGAGGACGAGGTCCAGATCCAACTCCAAGTTTGGGACTCGCAGTCGGGGTCGGAGAGGCAGAAGGACGAGGCGAGCCGAGGCCGAGTCCGAGTCCGTGTTGAGGAAAGGCAGGCGTAGGTCTCGGCGTCGGTGAAGCAAAAGACCCAAGCTGTGGGGACGGTCTCGGCGAGGCGAGTGCGTTGAGTGCGGGTGAGGGACGAGGCGACGCGAACGGCGGCAGACTCGGCACTGGAGGCGGTGGCGGGCTCGCCATCGACGGTTTTCTCGCTGCTGATCTTGGAGGTCGACCAGGAGCAGGTGGAGACGAGGCTGTTGTTGTCGGTTTGAGCGAGGGCGTCGGCGATGAGCTTGCTCCTCGCCCTGCTCCGGGCGCGAGAGCAGGCGATGGCAGGGGTGGGATGTCCGGGCGTACCAGCGGTGGGAGCGGTTTCCGATACGAGTGCGACGACGTCCTGACCGGCAGCGATCTGTCTCTGTCTCTGTCCCTGTCCTGCTGCTCGCCGACGTCCTCTGAGCCGTCCGAGAGGGACCTCGCCAGACTCGACGCGAGTCTCTCTAGCTCGTGCTCCCGCCGGCGGGAGGAAGGGGATCGACCGAGTCCGAGGATGGGCGAGTGGGATGCTGCTCGACCTGTGTCTCCGGTCGATGCGAGTCCGAGGCCTGAAGGCGGGGCGGGTGGAACGGGCGAGGCGAGGCCGAGCGCAGAGGCAGTCGTGTCGGGATCGGGGATGCGAGGCAAGCGAGAGACACCCTGGTCCTTCTCCTTCTCCCTCTCGTACACCCTCTCGGACTCTCTCTCACGACTCTTCTCTCCTCGTGCTCCTCCACAACTGACAGAGCCCGCTCGTGACCTCGTCACCGTCGTCGCGTCACTCGCTCGGCGTGTCCCTGTCTCACCCCCACTTGTACCCCTCTCCTGCACAGGCAGAGGCGGAGGCGCAGACGTCGAGCTCACTGTGCTCGATCTCGCCCTTCGCTGAGTCGTCGTCGAAGGAGGAGGAGGGGGAGGTGAGCTCGCTCGCTCCCTCGGTCCACTGGTGCC
Source organism: Mrakia hoshinonis (assembly GCA_036245725.1). NCBI lineage: Eukaryota > Fungi > Basidiomycota > Tremellomycetes > Cystofilobasidiales > Mrakiaceae > Mrakia > Mrakia hoshinonis. The sequence goes on from BTPH01000049.1 coordinate 389,347, forward strand.
TGAGTTCGCCCAAGCCCGAGCGGAGCCGGAGGAGGGTGGTCGACGAGAAGAGGGCGGCGCACGATGGTTGTGTGTGTGCGGTTGCTGGGAGTGCGAGTACGAGTGCGAATGCGGGGAGGAGGGGAACGGTGAATAGGCAGACTGGGTGTGGGGAGGAGGGGGCAGGGCCGACATGCGAGGGAAGCGAGCTTGATGTACTCCCACTGGGCGTCGAAGGGGCGAGCTCGAGTGCGAGATGGACGAGCGGAGCGAGGGAGCTGCCAAGGGATGGAAGACTACAAGAGAGAAAGGAAGAGGGGCGGCCCAACGTCAACAACAGCGCGAGCTCGCCTCACCCGACCTCTCGGGGGTGTCCGAAGGCACGACACCAACCCACTCGAACAACAGAGGACTCACTTTTGTACTCAGCGCAAGTGCAAGCACTGAGTTGAAGAGACGGCCTGCGTCGAGTGAAGCGAGTCAAGGTTGGTGGGTGGAGAGAGGGCGGTCCGACCAACGCTCGATCAGGGCGAGAGGACGAGGATAGCGAGAGAGGGGTCGGAGCGTTGGGTTAGGAACATTTCGGCTCGTGCGCTTGTCCGTCACCGAGTGACAAAGGCCGTTCGCTTTATGCGCCGACAATACTGAGTCAAAGTCGAGCGATGAGAGAGTTGCAGCGAGCGATGGGATGGGGTGCGATGGTGTCGAGGTCGGGTGGGTGAGCTCGAGCTCAGCTGAGCTCGCAAGCTCCGGATCTAGCACATCGACTGGCGCGCGTTGCTAGCATGCCCGTATATTGCGACAGATAAGTCGACATCCTAGATATGTGCGAGCTTGAGCTCCGAGCAGATGACGGTTTGCCGAACCCGACCCTTCCCACCCAAATCTCGACCTCGCGCGCCGAGCTCACCCCTTCCTTTGCCCTCGACGACCACAAACTCACCCCGCCATCTTCTCTCTGCCATGGCCGTCCTCACTCCTATAGCTCCGACAGCCGGAAAGGACAAGACTCCAGAAGGGGTGACAGCCCAAGCCGAAGCAGCTAAACTCAAGGTCCGTCTCGTCCTGAGCTCACTCTCCCACTCACTCGCTCAGTCGATGGACTGACCGACGGCTCGCACAACAGGGCAACGACCACTTCAAGAAAGGAGAGTGGGAAGAGGCTATCGGTGCGTTTGCGTTGAAATCTTGTCTCCTTCTCCATCTCTGGCCAGCTGACTCGTCCGCTTCCCGTCTGTCCGCCCACGCTCGCCCCCCGCGCTTCGGTCGTCTTCCCCCTCGTCTCTCACCTCGGCCCACACTCGCTCACTCCTCCTCCGCTTGCTCGCTGGCTCTTGCGCTCGGCTCGGACCTTCGCCAGGCGCCTACTCGCACGCCCATCTGCTCGACCCCTCCAGCCCAGTCTACCCGCTGAACCGCGCGCAGGCGTATCTCAAACTGTCAAAGTGCGTTTTCCTCCCCGTGTGACTCGTTCCTTTTGAGCTCGCTTCGCTCTCTTGCCTTGCCCTAGGGAGCGAGACGAACGAGCGTCAGAGCGAGTGCTCAACCCCCCTTCCACCCCGTTCGTTCGTATGTTTGCGTCGTTAGATGGACCGACGCCCAACGGGACTGCTCGACCTGTCTTGCGATCGACCCTCCGACCCCGACGAGGACAAAGGCGTTCTTCCGGAGGGCGCTCGCAAGACGGGGGTTGGGCGATGGGCAGGGGGCGAGGGAAGGTGAGTCACGCTCGATACTCGAGGCACGCGTGGACGTCGCGAGCGAGAGGGGAGCTTTGAGAGCGAAGGAGGACACGGGAGGACGGGAGTGGGAGAGTCGGGCAGTGAGGGGTTGGGAAGGAGAGGGGAGCAACTGGGAGAGCGAACGAGACGAAGGAGAGAGGGAGAGACAGTGCGCTGATGCCTAATGTTTTGCGTGTGTGGCCAGATTTTGAACAAGTCCTCCGTCTCGACCCAAAGATGTCTGCAACTGTTCAGGTCGAGCTTGCGAAACTCGCGGCAGAGGACAGGGAGAAGGCGAAGGGGGCCAAGGTGAGTCCACCGGCTTGGTGGTCAAGGGGTGAAAGAGGGCTGGGACGTCGTCGCTGACTGTTTGCGCGTTCCGGTTTGGCAGACAAAGACAAAGACAAAGACGACCCCGCCGGGTGAGGCAAGATCGTATCCGATCCCGATCAAGATGGTCTATCCTTCTCCGCCCACCTCACCCACACCGCAACCCACAGCCACTTCCTCTGCTCCCCCTTCCCTGGCTACCTCTCCCCCTCCATCGACCCCTCCTCCTTCTGCGCCCACTCCGACCCGCACTCCGCCTCCGACGACGAAACCGGATCCGACCTCGTCCATCTTCCCGACGAAACCCGCCTCATCGTCCTTCGCCTCGCTCAAATCGCAACGCTTGTCTCGCTCGGTTCCGCAGCCGACCGCTTCGGCACCCAAACATGACGTGACCGGGAAGGACGGCGCAAAGGAGGAGGGGAAGAGGACCTACCCGACCCCGACCTCTGCACACGCGCTGTACAAACTGTTGATCGGTGCAGGAGTGGAAGAGGGGTGGGAGGTCTTACTCGTGCGTCTATTCTTACGTCTCGTTGCTTGTATCGTATCGTACCGCGTCGGACAAACTGATTCTCTCTCGCTCGTTCCTCTTCCACTTCCACATATTTGCTCCCTGGCTCTGCGCCCCGCCTTCCATCTTCGACACCCTCCCATCCCCGCCGAACCGCTATCGCTCGGCCCCGTCCCCCTTCCTTCTCCCTCCCGACAACGCTCACGCCCACTTACTTGAACCTCTTTCCCATCCCGCCCGCCATGATATTCCCACCCTCGTCCCGTTCGCCACAAAAGACCCTCCCCCCCGCGTCTCTGCCCTCCATCATCGGTGCAAGTCTAGAGCCGGCTTTGTTTGAGCTCATCCTGGACGCACTCGAGTCCGCTGCTCGCGCGGGTGACGAGACAGACAGAGCCCGAGTGAGGGGCTTGATGCAAGACCTAGAGCGCGTCCAGCGCTTTGCTCTGGTGAGGATGATGAGTGAGCGTGGAGAGAAGAGATGGGTCGCGCTTTGGGGAGCGAAAGAGGGGGTGACAAGGGACGGGGTGCGGGTGAGGGGTTGAAGAGAGATAAGATGATGTTGGGGACTGATGAATGTTGGTGAGAGCGGATGAGCAAGACGTCAAATTTGACCTAAGAAACCGGGGGGCAAGACGGGCGGAGCAAGACCCCAAACGCGGGTGTCCCTCTGGGGGGTTGGTTGACACCTGGTTCTCACCCAAGGAAGAGGTGGCAATCAGGGGTGAGAAGCAGACTGCAAGAGAGGATGCAAACCAGACATAGTGTGTCAAACAACAGCTAGAGGGGGCAGACAGCCTGCTTTGTGGGCCGAGTGACACTTGATCTTTGAGTGCACCCTCCCTGGCCTCGGCCTCCCTTTCCCTTTCCCACCTGCCTGCCTCTCATCCACACCTACCACACATCTTTTGCAGCCTACCCCACCTTATTTTTGATGGGCAATCCGATCCCGCTATTTTCGAAGCAATCTGCTTGGTTCCTGGCCCTCTGCAACCCCTTTTCCGTATTTGAACTCTGTTTCTTGGCCCTCAAGAATGGTCTTGTGCACATAATGTGGGCCTTTTTTGACGTAGCTGTATAGAAACTCAAATGAAGGGCCAGGGCTGGGGCCAGCAAAGAAATTTGAGGACCTTGACGGCATGAGCAAGCTTTGCTGGGCACATTTGAGTTCTGATTGGGTTCAGATCTGGATGTGGGGCTCCAAATTTGGCGTCTCACAGCCCTGCAGCTTTGGCAATGCATGAATCATGCAACCACATCTACGAAACACTATTTCTCATGAAAGCGTAAACATGCCCAAACTTCTTCATGGACAAGGGCCAGCTCTCTGGTTGTTCAGACAAACTCGTGGTCTCTCTAACTCTTGCTGTAGACCAGCTACACCGCTCTACCCAGGCTTGTTGGAACCGCACAGACCCCCTGGACCCAAAAACGGAGAGAAAACCGCAACCAAACCAGAACCCTAACCTCAACTTCTGTGGCACTCAGGCTGAGCTGACCCAACAGACGTAGCTGTGACCAAGGTGAAGCCAAGGTGAAGACACCTACCTGCCTGCAGCCAGGTGGGCAACACGGTCGGTCACTTTAACTGCTGACGTAGAAGAGAAAGAAGTCTCTTTTGGTGACTGTCAACGGACCAGAGCTTCTGAGCTGCTTGCTTGTTGCTCTGGCTGAAGGTGGTTGTCACTCTGTCCTTGCTTGCCAAACTTTGCAGCTTCTTGTAGGTGTTTCAAGCAACAGGAGCTCAAAACGCTTTGGCAGCCAGTTGTAGTCACCCAAGTGAGCCAAAAATCAAAAACACAAAAAAAAAGAAAAGGAGCTGTTAGAGCAGGCCAGGTAGGTAGGTGGGTGTAAGGGTTGCCCTGAGCTTGTTTGCTGTCTTGCAAACAGGTTCACCTACCCCTGGCACAGTTCTACAACGCAAAGAAAGCAAGCAAGCTAGTCTGTAGTGCAGAAGCCAGGTGTCAGGCAGGAAGGGGTGTCCAAAAGGTAAGAGGGGGGGAAACCAAAAGAAGGGTAGGGTTTAACGGGGCATGCTATAGGCAAAGGAGACCAGTATTTATGTGCAAAAGGAGGGAGTGG